>CM025786.1:48971503-49024439 GCA_014636745.2 Centella asiatica | reverse complement strand
GGCACCCAGCTTCTCTTTCTCTCCTTTTTCCAAGCTATCTAAAGCTTGACTCTCTTGTATGTGTATGGTCTTTCCTTTTTCCAGGGCAGGAGCCTGACTCTCACTAATTATTCTCACAACCTCACTCATTTGGATGGTGTCACTCTGTCCTACAGAAGTGGGGGTTGGAGAAGTGCTTATGACAGCATGGATAAGGGGTTCCCTTTGTTTATCTTGGGCTAGGGTTCTATCCATGGAATCTGTTTGAGAGCTTGTCTTGATTATTGGCTCCTCTTGGGAAAAATCAAGAGAATCAATCATTTTTATATCAAAAGAATCAAGAGTGGGAGAAAAAGGAGAAGAATGTACAGTGGGGAGTGTTGGCTGTTCCTCAGATATTGAAAATTGAGGAACATCAAATAATGACTCTGTGTGTGCACTCCTTGTGTCACTCTTTTCTTTTATTATCTCTCTTTGGGTTTCCTCTTGTTGGTGAACAAGAGGTTGTGCAGACTCTGTACAGTATGTTCCTGGTTGGGAACTTTCTTCAATGTCAACATCCTTTTGGGAGGATGGTGACAGTTCACTGTTTGTCCTTATAACCTCCAATGCTTTTTGAGAAGCACTGGATTGGGCTTGGCTAAGGGTTATAACTCTCTTCTTTCTCTGAAGTGGAACTTCAGCTTCTGGTTCTCCCTCATCCTCACTTGCTCCCTCAATTATTTTTCTTTTAATTAGGAGTTTTGTGATTGTCTTTGGTTTTACAACCACAGTCTGTTGAGAGACTGTGGAGGGGGCTATGGACAGTTGATGTGAAGTGGTTGGAGGATTAATGGGGGTTTGGCTTTCAATATCCTCAAAAAATTGCAAAGAATAAAGATTTGGAAGCCTGTCAATGAGAATAGATCTCATGACAGGAGGAAAAAATAAAGGGACTCTTACCTTTGCAGATTTATGCTTCACATCTGTAAATATTCTTTTACTCTGCAAAACAGTCGGTAAAACTTGCATTCCAGTAATATCAAGGTTAGGAATTAGATATTTAACAATCATCATCAAAAACCTAGAATAATAAATTTTATTTTTACTGGTTTTAAGTTTTATCAAAAGATTTTGCAGAATTAAAAGCCCAATGTTAATATGCCTATCATACAACACACTAAAAGTGATTTGTTGTGTGAGTGTAGTGATAGCATCATAGCCACTGCACTTAGAAGTAAAAGCTTTAGTTATAATGTCAAAAAAGAGTGACCACTATTGCCTAAGACGGGGTCGTGTTATAGACCTAATAGAAGTAATTTCTGCAGAATAATGTAAATTTTTAAACATAGAAACAATTTCTTCATCAGAAGCAAGTGAGTCATAGTTTTCATGAACAGGTAAATGTAAAGCATTATTAACTACGGTATGATCTATATTATAAACAGAGTTTGCATACCTGAAACTTACCACAGGGGAGGCAGTGGACCAGACAACCGTGATAACCTCAGTGGCTTGAATGGGGGCTTCGTAAATGGCATACGAAAGACTGGATTGTTGAAGGAAATCCACAAAGGGGTGGTACTGGGCTTCAAAGACATGCTTATCAGCCACCCCTACATGGTTTGTCTTGATGATATCAAAATCTCCAAACTTGAACAGAATTGTTTTAGCGGCCATTTTCAGAGATCTGTGAACTTTGGAAGAAAACTTGAAAAAGGGTTAAATTGCAGAGTATTTGCAGAGAGAAAATAATTTCAGAGCTTGAGTGTTTGTAATTGCAAAGATGTTTGAATTTTGTTTTATCAAATTGTTCGAAACGTTTGCAATTCTTAAGGGTAGTGAACCGTTTTTGATCGTGGGAGAGATAACTACCATATTACCCTCGATCGGAGATTGCCCTAATCTCTGGTAAGTTCACTTGTAAGAGACTAGAGGAAGATTAGTCTCTGATAGTGTTGACTATCGGGGACTAATGTAGTCTCTGATAATATTAACTATCGGGAACTAGTTAGTCTCTGATAGTATTAACTATCGGGGACTAGTTAGTCTCTGATAGTATTAACTATCGGGGACTAAGGTAGTCTTTGATAGTATTAACTATCGGGGACTAGTTAGTCGCCGATAGTTCAATTTTTTAATTTAGTCGGGGACTAATTAAAAACAACTATCAGGGATTAAAATAGTCTCTTGCTTACTCTAGCTCATGTTATTCAATCCAGAAAATTAATTCTAGCTTCACAAATTCTGTTTAAATAAAAATAAAACAGCTTCAATCCAGAAAATTAATTCTAGCTTCTAAAATTCTGTTTTAATAAAAACAGCTGCAATCCAGAAAATTAATTCTAGCTTCTAAAATTCTGTTTTAATAAAATAAAACAACTTCTTTCCAGAAATTAAATTCTAGCTGCATACAACTAAACAACTTGTTTAAAAAAAATTAATCAATTTTTAGATGCATAATTCAACATTCCTAATTCAGAAACTAATCTAGAAAAGGTAGATTCATCTAAAGGTTTTGTGAATATGTCTACAAGTTGTTTATCAGTTGTTACCCAGTGTAATTCGATATTACCTTCACTTACATGTTCTCTTATGAAGTGATATCTAATATCTATGTGTTTTGTTCTTGAATGTTTCACTGGATTTTCTGTTATTGCTATGGCACTAGTATTATCACAATAAATAGGAATTTTGGATAATGACATACCATAGTCTAGGAGTTGATTCTTGATCCATAGGATTTGAGCACAGCAACTCCCAGCTGTGATGTATTCAGCTTCTGCTGTTGAAGTAGAAACTGAATTTTGTTTCTTGCTGAACCAAGAAACAAGTCTGCCTCCAAGAAGTTTGCAGCTCCCACTTGTGCTTTTCCTATCAAGCTTGCAACCTGCATAGTCAGCATCTGAATAACCGATTAGTTTAAAATCAGATTCTTTGGGATACCATAAACCAAGGTTTGGGGTGCCCTTTAGATATCTGAGAATTCTTTTTATAGCAATCAAATGTGACTCTCTTGGGTTAGCTTGAAATCCAGCACATAAACATGTAGCAAACATTATATCTAGTCTACTTACAGTTAGATACAAAAGAGAGCCCATCATGCCTCTATAGCTAGTAATATCAATTTTCTTTCCTTTTAAATCTTTATCTAGCTTAGTGACATTAGGCATGGGTGTTTTTGCAGATGTACAATCAACCAAATCATATGTTCTCAATAAGTCTTTGATATACTTGGACTGACTGATAAATATTCCATCAGTTGATTGTTTTATTTGCAAACCTAAGAAAAATGTTAATTCTCCCATCATACTCATTTCATAACTAGATTGCATAAGTTTAGAAAATTTTTCACAAAGTTTTTCATTTGTAGATCCAAATATAATATCATCTACATATATTTGCACCAATATTATGTCTAAGCCTTGCTTTCTATAAAATAAGGTTTTATCTATGATACCTCTAACAAATTTATTTTCAAGCAAAAATTGAGATAGAGTATCGTACCAGGCTCTTGGTGCTTGTTTTAAGCCATAAAGTGCTTTGTCTAACCTGTAGACATGATTTGGGAATTTGGAGTCCACAAAACCTGGGGGTTGGCAGACATAGACTTCCTCTTCCAATTTTCCATTCAAGAAAGCACTTTTGACATCCATCTGGTACACCTTGAAGTTCTTGTAGGCTACATATGCCAAGAAGATTCTTATAGCTTCAAGTCTTGCTACTGGTGCAAAAATCTCATCATAGTCTATTCCTTCTTCTTGAGAATATCCTTTTGTAACCAGTCTTGCTTTGTTCCTTGTAATTGTACCAGCTTCATCCAATTTATTTCTGAAGACCCACTTGGCACCAATTATTGATCTATTCCTTGGTTTGGGTACCAGTCTCCAGACTTTGTTTCGAGTGAATTGGTTTAACTCCTCTTGCATGGCAATTATCCAGTCAGGATCTTGAAGTGCTTCCTCAATTTTCTTTGACTCAATCTTTGAAAGAAAACTGAGATATAAACATTCATTTTGAGTTGTACTTCTAGTCTTGACTCCATCCTCTAAACTTCCAATTATCAAATATGGCGTGTGGTCTCTCAACCATGGAATTGCACGTGGCAGATTTGATCTTGAAGTTGAGGCTTCATTATCTAGATTGGTGTTATCCATTCTAGCTTCATGATCAGAGACTACTCCCCCTAAACCATTGATTCCTGCATTATCAGCTCCCCCTGACCTGTTTATTTCTATTTGCTCCGGTGTCACTGGAGTTTCAGATTGTGCATCAGTGACTCTAGTCTCTGGTGAAACATTAGTCTCCGAAGGATTACTAATGTCATCAGTCTCTTGAGTTTCATCTAATAATCTATTCTCTGATAAATTATTAGATCTAGGCACTTCATGCACAACTGTTAGCTCCCCCTCAACTAAGTAGGGATCATTACTATCTTGGAGTTGTTCAGTAGTCTCTGATGGATATTCCCATACATCCAATTCATTCTCAAAACTGAGAGGTTCATGCAATCCTTGTCCAATCATTCCTGGAATCTTTTTTATCATCAAACACAACTTGTATTGATTCCACAATGACTTTTGTTCTTAGATTATATACTCTGTATGCTTTACTTGACAGAGAATAACCTAAGAAGATTGCTTCATCAGATTTATTGTCAAACTTTCCTCTTGACTCTGATGAATCTCTCAGTACAAAGCATTTACAACCAAACACATGTAAGAACTTGAGAGTTGGTTTTCTCCCAGTCATTAACTCGTAAGGTGTTTTGTTGTATGCTTTGTTTATCAAGGATCTATTCTGTGTAAAGCAAGCAGTGCTTATAGCTTCCTCCCAAAAATATGTGGGAAGCTTAGCCTCTTGTAACATAGTCCTTGCTGCTTCAATAAGGGTTCTATTTTTCCTCTCAACAACTCCATTTTGTTGAGGGGTTCTTGGAGCTGAGAATTGATGTGTTATTCCTTTTTCAGTGCAGAATTCAAGTACTTGGGAATTCTTGAATTCTGTTCCTCTATCGCTCCTTATAACCCTTACTGTTTTTCCTGACTCAGTTTCTATCTTCTTGATATGATCAATTCTCAACTGAGCAGCTTCATCTTTTGTAAAGAGGTATTTTACCCAAGTATACCTCGTGTGATCATCCACAATAACCAGTGCATATCTATTTCTTAAGATAGACATCACATTCACTTGACCAAATAAATCCATATGTAACAATTATAGCGGGTCAGTGATTGATGTTGCTGGTTTACTCTTGAATGATACACTTTTTTGTTTCCCTTTCTGGCATGCATCACATAATCCTTCTTGTGTAAATTCTAATTGTGGAATGCCAGCTACCAATCCTTTCCTCACAAGCTTGTTGATGTTCTTGAAATTCAAGTGGGAAAGCTTCTTATGCCAAAGCCAACTTTGATCAGTTGAAGCTTTGCTATACAGACATGTGATTTGATCAGTAAAAGAAATAAGATTTGCAATATACAAATTTCCTTTTCTTTTTCCAGTCATTATCACATTCCCAGATTCCTTGTCACACACCTGGCATAGGTCTTCTTTAAAGATAACATGGAATCCTTTATCACATAGTTGACTCACACTAAGTAAATTGTGCTTTAAGCCGTCAACCAGTGCTACTTCTGTGAAGATGACATCTCCATGTTCAACACTGCCATATCCCCTTGTATGGCCTTTGCTGTCATCTCCAAAAGTGACTTTTGGGCCACTTTTCTCTTCATACTGTTTTAGCAGGGTCTTATCTCCGGTCATGTGCCTTGAACAACTACTGTCCAAGTACCATGATTTCTTCTTTTACCCTGCACAGTAGAGAGTAACTGGTTTGAGATTTTTGGAACCCAGACTTTCTTGGGTTCTTTCTCACTAGTTGTAGACTCAAGACTTGACTCAGATTGAGTTGATTGTCTTTTAACAGTTTTAACTTTAATAGGACAATCATTAGTCTTGCTACTTGTTTGTGAGAGACTGTCAAGCTTAGAAGGTGATTTATCTTTTATTCTCTTTGAAGGTGCAGTCTCAATCATAGGAATTTTGTTTTTGCTCCTACAGTTTATAGCTATGTGGTTGGGGTTACCACATACATGACACGTCTTTCTAGGAGCATCAGGCATTCTAGCATAGTTTGTATGTTTATTAATGTCTATCTTTCCATTCCTATTTTTCTTCTTTCTGCTTAACTCCACCAATTTTTCAGCCTTTTTGTCTGGAAGATTCTCCAGTTTTTTATTTAGTTGTGTCTTTGTCATGAACCCAATATTTAATCTTTTTGTTTCACTCTTATCAACAACATTCACTGTCTTTTGATTACTTTCTGTTTTTGCAGTGAATTGTTGATTTAATAAATTTAGGTTCAAAAACAGGAGAAACAAAATTAATTCTTTTAAAATTTGGCTTGCTAATTGAGGAGTTTGCAGCTTCACATAGATCATTTAAATCTGAACTCTTGTCTAGATTTTCATCATAACCTAGTCCAGATTTTTGACCTATTGTTTGACACTCTACCAAGTCTGTTAACTTTTTAGAGGAAGTGTTCCACTATTTAATCTTAGCTTGAGCAATTTCAAGTTGCTCTACTAAGTAATATTCCCTCTTTTTCAAAGCATCAATCATGTGATGAGCTTTGTTTAAATCAGACTTGATAGTGTCAAATTGTGTTAATCTTTCTTCAAGAAACTTGTTTCTTTTCAAGAGATTGTCACGTGATTCTTTTACATTGGTATGTTCAATGGTTAAAGACCTAAAGCTGACATGCAAATCAGACATATCTTTTTGTATGCTTTCAATGCTAGAAGTTTCAAGTAAATTAAGCACATTAAAATTCTGATTTGCATCACATACATTTGTAGAATCACTTGACTCGTCGCTACGAGCCATTAGGGCAAAGTTTTTTTTTTTTTTTTTTTTTTTTGCTAAATTGCGGAAATATATAAAAGGAAAGAAAATACAAAATTAACGAGAGGCATCCCCCTCGACCTACTAGCACATCTCGCTAGCTAGGGAAAACAAGCCAAAAACTATGAGCATAAACACAAAGCAATCAAGTCGGCTGATACAAGGAGACCAAGTAATAATCCCTCTGACGGTAAATCCTTCGCTGGCTAGGGTCCTCTGAAGTGCAGCAAGAAGACTCCTGAATCCAGCAGAAACAGTATGCAGCAGTAGTAAACAACATTAAACCAGCTGCAGTATGCAGCAGCAGTAAACAGCAGCAGCAAATATTAGCAGCAGTAGCAAACAGCAGTAGAAGCACTTTGCAGCAGCCAAAAAGAACAAACATAACCCACCAATACAGAACAAAGAACAGAGAGTTGAAGCTAAGGTTAAAACCCTCAAATCGGCAAATCCTCCAAAGGCAATTACTCTCCTGAATCAAGCAGCAACATGAATACAAAACCAGCAGCAGCAGCAGCCAATAACAAGCAACTGGCATCATACAACTTACAAACTTACAAACTTACATACTTACATACTTCTCCTAAATTTTACATGAGAGACCAGCCTACTTTTGATAATAATGAGAATTTCAGCTACAAGGTCAAGTGGGTTTCTACCAGCTTTACCATGCATCCTGTCATTTCTCTCGGACCAAATGTGGTAGACATTATTGTTGAAACTGAACCAAACCAGCTGATTTCTAAAGGAGTTAGAGTTTAAAGAACTGATATTGTGTATGAGCTCGGACCAATTAAAACTGGAACCAAACCAACCAGCTTTTCGAAAAATGGCATGAGCTATTTTAAGAGAGTAGGAGCATTGGAAAAATAAGTGTTCAAAGGATTCAGGTCCAATGTTGCACAAGACACAGAGATTTGTGATATTCAAGCCAAAATTGATCAGCTTGTCCATAGTCCACAAACTTTTGTGGCAGCTTACCCAATTTATGAAGGAGTATCGAGGAACGGCAAGTTTGTTCCAAATTACTCGATTCCAAGCAATTTTCTGATTTCTGGTGCGAATATCCGACCAAATACATTTGACTTTAGTTAAAGAAATAGGAGTATTACCCCAGTGCACACAATCCTCATTCAAGGAGTTTAAAGGTGTAAGGTAGTTAAAAATGCTCCTCCAATTGATGATAATTTGGTGATTGGAAATTGGGAGCCTCCAAGAGTCATTGAGAATGATGTCAGCAACCACAGCTTCCTTTCCTAGACCAGATTCAAGAATGATTGGGTCATCAACAGATTTGGCTAGAGGTTGTGAGTTGTGCCACGGATCAAACCACAGGCTCACGCTTGATCCATCACCAATAGAATAAAAGATGAACTGCTTGGCTGTGGATCTAAGGGCGAGGATTTTCCTCCAAGTCCAAGAGGACTGAGCAGTAACCTTCATATTCCAAAAGTTGGATTTTTTAATAACGGTATTACGAATCCATAAAACCCATAAAGATTGAAACTGAGGATTTAAGAGAAGCCAAATCCTTAACAGTAAATGGGCACGGTTCCATTCCCTCGTACATTTAAAGTCTAAGCCACCCTCGTCCCTGGGAGAACAAATCTTCGTCCAGGCAACTTTGGCCCCGTGTTTGCTAAGAGTAGCACCTTTCCATAAAAAACTGGTGAAGATACTTTGGAGTTTCTTATGGATGTAGCTGGGCAACAAGAAATGTTGAGTCCAAAAAGATTGAATTGAAAAGAGAACCACCTTGATAAGCTGCATTCTACCAGCATATGATAGAAATTTCGAAGTCCAAGAAGCAATTCTGCTTGTAATTCTGTCCACTGGTGTATCACAGTCTCGTGCCCGCAGCCTAGAAGAGATTAGAGGAACTCCAAGGAACTTTACAGGGAGAACACCCTGCGGAAAACCTAGGATCTGGAGAATCTGAACCTTGCTGTGATCATCAACCCCTGAGAGGAAGCAAAGACTTTTTGAGGTGTTAATGTTTAAACCAGATAATTGAGCAAAAATATCCAGAGCTCGCTTGAGAGTGCAGACTGAAGGTATATCTCCTTTAGAAAACATAAAAAGATCATCTGCAAAACAAAGGTGCGTTAGATTAATGACCTCAGCTTTCCAATGAAATGAAAATTCGCGAGACTTCTCAATCTCCAAATTGGTAATAGAAGTGAGAAACTCCATTGCCACTACAAAAAGGAGCGGAGATATGGGGTCACCCTGTCTTATACCCCTATTGCCCTTGAACTGTCCACAAAGAGAGCCATTAACTTTAACTGTGTAAGAAACAGTGGATATACATTCTCTAATCCAGTAGCAGAATTTTGGCGGAAATTTTAAGTGCCTTAATGCAGCTAAGATAAAATTCCATTTGAGGGAGTCAAAAGCTTTTTGGAGATCAATTTTCAGAGCACACCTAGGAGGGCCTTTATCCAGATGGTAATTTCTCACAATGTCCTGGGCAATGAGGATGTTATCTCCAATATTCCTATTAGGAACAAAAGCAGCTTGAGATGGAGAGATAATGGCAGGAAGAACCTTTTTCAATCGCGTGGCCAAAATTTTTGAGATAATCTTGTAAACAACTATGCAGCAGGATATAGGTCTAAAATCATGCATAGAGGAAGGGTGAGCAAGCTTAGGAACCAAAGTGATAGAGGTATTGTTGAAATTTCCAAGGGGGCAGCCCTTGTTGAAAAATGCCAAAACCGCAGCAATAACGTCCTTACCAATGGTATCCCAAGAGAGGGTTAGAAATTCAGCATTGAATCCATCAGGACCTGGGCTCTTATTTTTTTTCAAAGATTTGAAGGCCAATAAAACCTCATCCTCATTGACAATTTCATTCAGATAGTAGAAATCCTCTTGGCAAATGGATCCATGAACCGGCAGCGAGCTGAGGTCCATAAACTGATCATCAGTGACATGACTAAGAATATTTCTAAAATGTTTGATAGCAACCTTCTGTACTCCATCGTGCCCATGAATAAATTGTCCAGAATCATCCTGAATCAGAAAGATTTTATTAACATTCCAATTTGATTTAAGTTTGTAGAAGAAAAACTTATTGTTCTTATCCCCTTCATTAAGCCACTTAACCCGAGATTTCTGCTTGAGAAAGCATTCTTCTCTGTCTTGGGCAACAGATAAAGCGAGAGAAAGGGAATGCTGCTTCTCAAGAAGAGTAGGATCCAAAGGATGAGAAATCAGATCAGATTGCACTTGATGAAGGTCAAAAGTTAATTGCTTGACACAAGTGTGAACATTGCCAATGGATTTGTTGAGGTTAATCAAGAGCTGTTTAGTATTCTGGAATTTTGTCCAAAGCTGCTGCAGAGGGTTGCCTTGGACATCCATCTTCCATGCATTTTGAATAGCATCATTAAACCCCTCTAAACCAGCCATAAAATTGAAGAACTGGAAAGGCTTCTTGACTCGCTGAGCATGTATGTCCAGGTAAACAATCATGGGAGTATGATCCGAAGGACCTCTTGTGTGGAAAAGAGCTTGAGAGTGAGGGAGTTGAGACAACCAATCAGGGTTAATTAAAACTCTATCCAGCTTTTTATAGATACGATTTGCGACCTGCGAGTTCCACCAAGACAGATGCGTGCCAGTTACACATAAATCCGATAGGGAGCAGGTCCCCAGGCAAGATTTAAAGTCATACATCCCACCAGACAAAGAGCAATTTCCGCCTAAAACTTCCAAAGGGGAAATGACTTCATTGAAATCTCCAATAACACACCAAGGAACACCACCACAAAGAGAGGTTAAATTCTGCAGTTCAGCCCACAACAGCCTTCTATCTGAAGGAGTATACAGCCCATAGGCAAAGGTAACCAAAATGTTACAATTAAGAGATATAGAAAAAACTGTACAATGTATGTGCTGGGAGGAACAAGATAAGATACCTACAGACCAAAGGGTGGTGTCCCAACCAACCCAAATCCTCCCGTTAGGGTGATGGAGATAATTATAGAACCAATGCCAACTCTCATTAATAGAACAAGAAATAGACTGAGCTTTGGGAGATTTAACTCGAGTCTCAAAAAGACCAACAAAAGATAGGTTGAACTTCAAAAATAAGTTCTTAACATTACGCACAGTTGGCAGTTGGTTTAGACCCCTAACATTCATACCACAAAAAGCTGACATAAAATTAAGTAGGTAGTTTGGAGGAACTACCTCCTTTCTTCTTTTTATTTTTCCTACGAGAGGAGTCTTGGCTAGGAGGCAAAAAAAGAGTTGAAGCAGATTTTAGCTCCTTCCCATCAATATTTATTATCTTGGAAGCAAGGTTGTCTAAGAGCAGCGGAGGAGATAGATCAGAATCCGACCCCAAGCAAATCATGAACACTATTGACATCCTTATGAACTACAGTTTCAAAATCACCTTCAAGAGCTTTAAATGTATTAATATCAGCTACTCCTACCGTAGCTGGACAATCTGGGGGTTCAACCACCTTTAGACCCTTTGTAACAGGCTTCCACTCCTGAGAGTCAATAAGAACACCTTTTCCTTTGTCCACATTAGTGGGCGTGGGAGCAGTAGGAGGAAGCTTCTTGTCCACGCATGGCACATTTGTATCCTTTGGAACCCATTTATAATTTGCATATGGGCAGCGAAATTGTGAGTGTCCAAACACATTGCAGTGACAACATATGGGAGGTTTGTGTTGATATTCAACTTTGACCAATTCAGGAAGCACAACTGTTGAATCATCTTTCAGGACCGTAACCGGAAGAGATTTTGGAAAAGATGATGAAACATCTACTTGAATGCATACTCTTGCATAACTCATTGGCTCCAATCTTGAAGTGGCCCTGTCTAGAATTAAAGGTTTACCAATCCCTGAAGCTAGATAACTTAAACCTTCCAAGGTCCAATAAGAAATTGGAATATCGTGAAACTTCACCCAAATGGGAGCAACAGTGCATTTCTCCTCAGTAGTTTCAGCTCCTTCACGCCAATGCTTTAAATTAATCAGCTTGTTTGCAATGTACCAAGGACCAGAAGCAAGGAGGTTGTCACGTCCCAAAGAACTGGAGAACTTGAAAATAAATCTGCCCTTATAAACAGTGAGCTTCTCAAACCCGAAAGAGGTCCAATGCCTTTTAGCAAAAGCTTCCACAACTAAAAAAGAAGGTTTAGAATGCAGGAAATACCCCTCTAAACTGTACCTCCACCTATCAGCACCTTTCCTCAAAATCTCAGCAGGCAGATTGATAGAAATAGACCCATCAAGAGCAGTGGGAGGATAGAAAATAAGTTCCGAATGCTTACCTTCCTTAGAGACGACATTGCTCCAGGATAAGGTCTCATTTTCCTGCTGCAAAACCAGCTTAGACTCAGCAATACACTTAGGTGCAGAAACTCCCTCATCTACCGAATCACAGGACACCACATTTGCAGCTGAATCACATCTAGGACTGTTTTCCTTAGAAGATGATTTTGATGGAATACACCCATCCTTCAAGAAATCATTCACATCATTAAAATCCCAACCAAGAGCCTTGATGAAATTAATCAAATCTTCACTCTTCTGACGCTCTGCTACAGCAGAAACTCTGTCATTCATGGTGAGTTGAGCAGCAGCCCTAAAAACTTCTGATGAGAGGGCGCAAGGAACAAATTCCCCCAATTCTCCTTCCTCCTCCTCTGAAACTACGAAAGAGGAAACACCAGAAACCATATGAATAGGGGTAAGTTCCGAATCAGCCATAGAGATTAGCTCGTCATGACCCGAACCAGCCATGAAAACCCAAAACAGAACAGAAAAGAACTGACCCGTGCACAGGAGGAACCTACTAAACCGAAACAGGAAGAGAGAGAAAGCAGAAACGAGAAGAAGTCTAAGGAAGAGAGAGCAAGAAAGGGTTGCAGGTTAGGGTTTTAGGAAAAAAATTTAGGGGAACGGTAGAGAGAAGGGAGAGAAAAATTTTAGAGAGAGAGCCATTTTCTTGATTAGGGCAAAGTTGACAACTTCTTCATCAGAGTCGCTGTCAATCCAATCTTTTCCCTCAGTAATCAAGGCTTTGCTCTTGGATTTAGCTTTCTTGTCAGCAAAGTCTTTCCTTGATTTTTCATCCTTAGATCTATCACTAGATCTAGGCTTCCTGCACTCATTGGCAAAGTGCCCTAACCCATCACAGTTGTAGCATCTTATCTTTTTTAAGTCAAAGGTGACTTTTTGACCTTCATGTTTAGGGTTAGGTTTTCTTGACGATTTTCTTCCTTTCCTGCTTACTCTAAACTTCTTGAACTGTTTGACCATAAACGCCATGAATTCCTCCATGTCATCATCAGAATCCAGTTCATCTTCCTGATCAGTCGAGCTAGCATCAAAAGATTCCACATCAAGCTTCTCTTGAGACTTGCTTGTCTCAACCATCAACGCAGCTCCTTTATCCTTGCCATGCATGCGTTGTCGTTGCTCTACTTCAAGTTCATAGGTCTTTAAATTTCCGTAGAGCCTGTCCCGTGTGAGGATATCCAAGTCATGAGCCTCTCTTATTGCCGTTGTCTTTGGATCCCAACTTGGTGGAAGAGATCTCATAAACTTAGTATTGACATCCTCATTACATAGGACTTCCCAAGTATTTTCAAGTCGTTGAGCAAAGTGTTGAACCTATCATATACTGATGTTATTGGTTCACCAGGCTTTGCTTGAAAGAACTCATATTGTTGTGTTAACAATGATCTTTTGTTCTTTCGGACTTGGTTAGTCCCTTCACACAGGACTTTGATGGTGTCCCAGATTTGCTTTGATGTAGTGCAATTTATGATGCTTGTGAACATATTTTTATCAATTCCATTATAAAGTATGTTCATCACCTTAGCATCCTTTAACACTTGCAACTTGTCTTCATTCGTATAATCACTTTCTGGAGCAAGTTCAAAATGTTCTGCAACAACAAATCCTTCAACAGTATTAGCAGGAATAAATTTCCTGGGTAGATAAGGACCCTTCTCAATCCTATCAATGTAATCTGGATCTGTTGCTCTTAAGTGCATATACATCTTTTGCTTCCACATAGGATATTCTTCTCTTTTAAGTATGGGAATTCTAGTACCACCATCACGACTTCCCGCATATGTCATTAAGCTAGAGCTGCTTGCTTCATCATTGGCCATCTCTTGGAACGTATTAATTGAATAAATTCAATTACAGGCTCTGATACCAATTGTTTTCCCAGTGAGATGCCGAGAACTTGTAGAAGGGGGGGGGGGGGGGGTGAATACAAGTTCTTTAAAATCTTTTCGAATTACTTGTTCTGAAAGAAATTAACTTTTCTTGCGGAATATAAAGAACAAGAACACAAATCAATTTATAAAAAATTGCTTTATCGATTTACAATTGAATACAAATCCTAACAATTACAATAATGTAATCGTCAGCTTCTTTTCTATTCTGTATAGGAAAAGATACAAAACTATGAAAAACCTATACAGCTTCGAAGTTTTTCAATTCTTTGTAAAAACCATTACAGCTTCTATCTCAACTGAATTATAATTAACTCAGTTACTATTCTGAATAAAATTCAGCTTCCTTATTCGAATCAAATACAATCTTTCCTTTTTGATAGGAACAGATTTCTAGTTAGTTTCCTTACCAGCTAGGTCTTCAATAATATTTTACTTTACGTGGAAGACATTCCTTTTTCAATTCAAACTCTGTATCTTTCAGGAAATAAATCACGATTAGTCCCTGATGCTTCATCTTTAGTCTCTAGTGACGTCATTATCAGTCCCTGGTGCATTTAGTCCCTGATGACATCAGCTTGTGTAGTCTCCGATAGAATTGTTTAGTCTCTGACGCGTTAATACTTAGTCTCTGATGACGTCAGCTTAGTCTCTGATACTTTTAACTTTAGTCTCCGATGACGTAAGCTTTAGTCTCCGACTCTTTTAGACTTAATCTCTGATGACTTAAGTCTTAGTCTCCGATAGGCAAAACTAGTCTCCGACAGATAAAAACTTTTTAGTCCCTGACCAATTCTCCTAGTCTCCGACAAGCCTTTTTGCAAATTCTAACGGATCAAATACACATCTTGACTTTCTGAAGCTTCGATACATCATTCCAGCAGTTACTTACAAATATGAAATAATTTTATCTCTTTACAAATAATGAATAAATTACAAACAAAGAGATAACTGCTAGCTACAAAACTTCAGTGTTACTAATTAACACTTTCTATACATTTGTACTCTAAGTAATCTAAAGACAATCATCATCAAATGTTCTAAAACCTAACATACACTGTCTAGTTCCTTTTTGACTGGGGTTTGAGTGCTTTGGCAAGAACATGTTTCTTGCCACTCCCACCACTTGTGGAAGCTACACACATCAGGAAAACATTCCCTTTTTTCTAACTTTGTTACAACCTTTACAAACTTGATAGGTGGTATAGGCCTTTTTCCAAAACTAGCTGCATTTTCAACCTCAACAGAAGGTTGCTTCACCTAAGTCTCCTCATAGCCTAAACCGGATTTATGATCAGATTTCTGACTGCTTAATTGATCATCTAGTTTCTTGCTCGACTCATTCCATCTCTTAATGACCTCCCTTTCCTCTTTCAATAGCTTAGAGGTCCATTCTTCTCTCTTTATGACATAGTCAAGAAGATTCCTAGTTTTAAAGAGTTCTTTTCCAAGATTCTCAAGTCTAGTGAGTTCTGATTCTAATAGAGTATTTTTAATGGTCAAATGTTCATTAATCTTCTGTACTCTCTAAGTCTTAGCTATAACACTTCTTAAGGTGTCATAAAGATCTCTTATCTCACAAGTCATTTCCTTAACAGTTTTAACACAATCAGTTTTAGACATGTTAGAGGAAATCTCGAGACTTACTTGTGAGCTTCTACTGTCAATGGATGAGTCCATTAGGGCTAGGTTGACATATTTTTCATTGTCTTCTTCATCTGAGTCAGCCCAGTCCTTTCCCTCTGTAATATAAGCTTTTCCCTTCTTGTTGGCATTAAGAAGGACAAAGTATTTCTTCTTGTAGTCCACTTCAGCTTCTTTTCCTCTGGATTCACCTTCCTTTGTGGCCTTGCGGCACTCATTTGCAAAATGGCCCATCTCACTGCATTTATAGCACTTTATTCTTGATTTGTCAATAAAGTTGCTTGTGCTACTAGGTTTTATTGCTAAAAATCTTTTTGATCCATATGAGTTTTGAAATTTTAGCTTGGAAAACCTCTTTGCAAAAAAGGCCATGGTTTCATCCAGTTCTTTTAACTCTTCAGGAGTGTACTTGGTCTCCTTGGAGTCAGCTTCATTGTCCCCTACTTGTTCAGCATCTCCTAATTACTGCTTCATCAAGACACTTGGGTCTTGCTTCAATTTTTTCCTTCTTGGCAGCCATTAGAGCTACAGATTTAAGCTTTCTTGTATCCTCAAACATTTCTGATCTTTGTTGAACCTCTAGTTCATATGTCTTGAGAGTACCATAGAGCCTATCTAAGTCTAGGACATTCATGTCCTTAGATTCTCTGATGGCTGTCGTGTTCGGATCCCATGATATGGGAAGTGCCCTCATGAACTTCCTGTTCACATCTTTGCTGGCATATGTCTTCCCGTACATCCTCAGGTCATTTACCAACCTGTTGAATCTGTCAAACATTTCAGTGAGTGTTTCACCATTCTTCATTGTGAACCACTTATACTGTTGTGTTAACAGCTGCAGTTTATTCTCCTTCACATCTTTTATACCATCACATAAGATCTGGATAGTATCCCATATAGACTTAGACATTGTAAGATTCATGATATTGTTCAGCATATCATCGTCTAAGCCATTGTATAGAATACTTGTGACTTTAAGATCTTTCTTCACCTTCTCTCTTTCCTCTGAAGTTATTTCTTCAGTAGTCATTAGGACTAATCTTTCAAGGACATTGACTCCATTCATAACTTCTTGAGGAATGAGCTTCTTTGGTACGTGAGGGCCTTTTCTAGAATCTGTAGGTATTCATCATCGATTGTTCTTAGATGAACTATCATTCATTGTCTCCAGAAGAAGTATTTTCCCCTTTCCAACATGGGGACTTTACTATTTCCAGCTTTGTTGGCCATAGATCAAGATCTTTTAGCAAGTGTAATCTGCTAGTAGGCTCTGATACCAATTGTTAGAAGCTCAAGTGTTCGTAGAGGGGGGGTGTTGAATACAAACACTACAAAATTTTTGCTCTATAAAAACTTTTTAGGCAAGGCTGGAAATAGCTACAAGATCAGAAAAACTATAATGAATTTAAAATGAACACACAAGCATTCAAGTTAAAATAGTTGTATTAAAACTTGATGTTTTTCTGGAAATCTGTTTAATCACAAATGTGATTAAACAGCTACAATTTCTATAACGAGTTACAACTTCTTTCTGATAAAATTACAGCTTCTTTTTCCACACTCACTAACTTCTTATTTTCTTTTGAATATCTCTCTTCAGATCTATTACAAAGCTTCCTTCTAGTGTTTGTTGTGTGGCTTCGTGTTTCTTATCTTTGTTATCTATGTAACAACTCTTCCTGTATGTATAGCAGATTAATTGGTGAAACCATGTGCTGGACATGCTTCAAGGTTCAACTTAGCCGCAGTTCTGTCACATCAACGTCCTTTAGGAGTGATGTGTCAGACTGTTATTTCCTTTTGTTGCTTCTTTTTCATCCCCTAATCTACATGTAATTAATGCTCAAGAGTTGTTATTGGTTAACCAAACTTCAAAGAATATCTTTCCAGTTATACTCCTTCCTTCCGTGCCAAGTATCAATGATTTCCTTGTCAGTCCTGATGACATGGGAATTAGGTCATAACGATCCACTGATGTCAAGCCCTGATGTCGACTTGATTAGTGCTTCTGGATCCGCTGATGACAAGTTACTGAAGGTAACTTGATCAGTGCTTCTTTATCCACCGATGTCAAGCCCTGATAGAGACTTGATCAGTGCTTCATTTATCCACTGATGTTATGACCAGCTTGTTATCCACCGAAGGGTTCCACTGATGAGTTATCTTTTGTCGTCGCCAAACTCATCGGGCAATCTTAGTCATCGACAAACTCGTTGAGCAAGTTAATTCATCACCAAACTCATCTTTAGTGGAGAAACATAACTATCGCCAAACTCTTCGTCAGTGGATAAAAATGACTATCGCCAAAGTCACTTTTTATCCATCACCAAACTCGTCGTCAGTGGATAGAAATGACTGACGCCAAACTCTTATTTAGCCATCGCAAAACTCATCGGGAGGTATGATGTCGCCAAAGTCTAAACATAAGAGTGTTTCCCCTGACGAGGTTATCCCCTGATGGCTTCCCCTGACAAGGTCATCCCCTGATGAGTTCCCTTGACAGCTTCCCCTGAAGAGGTCATCGCCTGACGAGTTTCCCCTGATGGCTTCCCCTGAAGAAGTCATCCCTGACAGGCTTCCCCTGATGGCTTCACCTGACGAAGTCATCCCTTGACAGGCTTCCCCTGATGGCTTCCCCTGACGAAGTCATCGCCTAACGAGTTTCCCCTGATGACTTTCCTTGACAAAGTCATCCCCTGATGGTGTCATCGCCTTGATACAGTATTTTTAGGCTTCCCCTGATGGGTTCTTCTTACTAATGCCTCTTAAAAATACTCATCCTTTTGATCATCGATACTTTGTTGGCTTCTCTTGGAATGTCCGTTGTGCAGAATATTTATCTTTTTAAGTAACAACAGTCATTCCTTGACACTGTTGAGTCCGTTCAAGTAAACATTGATGACTCGCCCACTGTAATGCAGTTCATCCCCTGATGACTAAGTCGATCATCAGTGAATGCAAAAACTCGTGCAAATATACTAAGGTTTATAGAATACCTTGAGTATTTACAGTTGCACATTTATTCTCTAAAACATCATCATCATCATTTTCATCTAACAGTATCTCGCGACAAGTTTGGAGATGGCTAAAAATTACTTTAGCGCTAGTCATTTTTATCCCCTGATGCCGAGTTTGGGGATGACTTGGATTGTCTGACGAGTTTGGCGATGACTTAGATTACCCGACGAGTTTGGCGACGACTTGGTGTTAGGTTTTATAACATTTGATGATAATTGTAATTAGAATACTTAGATATACAAATGTACATAAAGTGCTAGTTTATAGCATTAGAGTTTTGTAGCTGATAGTTTACTCTCTAATTTATGTAATTTGTTTTTATAAGAGAGTAAGTTAAACTTTGTATTATAAGAGACTATCAGAATTGTATCAGAGATTTCAACAAGTCAGAGACTATGTTTAGTCTATCGGAGATTAAAGGATTTGTTCATTAGAGACTACACCTTAAAGCATCGGAGACTAATCTTAAGTCATCAGAGACTAAGCGTAAGGCATTGCAGACTAAGATTAAGTCATCGGAGACTAAAGCTTAAGCTGTCGGAGACTAAACATTTGATCAGAGACTAAAGTTGAAGCCGTCAGAGACTAAATTAAAATTACTCTCTGATACAAGACAAACTTCTAATTGGATTAGAAGTCATCTTTGATATGGAGATTTGAAAAGTGATTAAAAGTCAAAGTTGGTTAGGAAACAAGAGAGAATGAGAGCAACCAGAGAAATAACCTATTCGTTTTGTATATAGAAAATATACATTGAATAGGATTAGAAGCTGAATTACGATTCAGATTTAGAAGCTGTAATTAAATTTACAGAATTGTATTAGAAGCTGTATGTTTGTAAAGATTTATAAATAGCATACAGGATTTTAAAGCTGACAATCAGATTGTGATTGATAAAATTTGTAATCAATTGTTCATCAATAAAAACAATTGTTTATAAATTTGTTCTTGTTTTTGTTCTTTAATTTCCGCAAGTAAATATACTTTGAAGAACAGAAATTCAAAAAGGTTTCAAGAACTTGTATTCAACCCCTTCCCCCCCACCCCTTCTACAAGTTCTAGGTTGTTTCACTGGGAAAACAATTGGTATCAGAGCGTATTAATTGATATATTTCAATTAACAAGATCCAGAGATGGCCAATGAAGAAGGAAGCAACTCTGGCATAATGGCATATGCAGGAAGTCGAGATGGTGGAACCAGAATTCCAGTTTTAAAAAGAGAAGAATATCCAATCTGGAAACAAAAGATGTATATGCACTTGAGGGCAACTGATCCTGAGTATATTGATAGGATTGAGAAGGGTCCCTATCAACCAAGGAAATTTGTTCCTTCAAAAACTGTGGAAGGAATAGTTATCCCTGAACACTTTGAACTTGCTACAGAAAGTGATTACACCAATGAAGACAAGTTACAAGTATTAAAGGATGCTAAAGTGATGAACATACTTTACAATGGACTGGATAAGAATATCTTCACAAGCATCATCAACTACACAACATCTAAACAGATCTGGGACACCATCAAAGTCCTATGTGAGGGGACAGACCAAGTGAGAAAGAATAAAAGGTCATTGTTGACTCAACAATATGAATTCTTTCAAGCAAAGCCTGGTGAATCAATAACATCAATTTATGATAGATTCAATGCTTTGCTTAATGACCTGAAAATACTTGGAAAGTCCTATGACAATGAAGATGTTAATACCAAATTCATAAGGGCACTCCCACTAAGCTGGGATCCAAAAACAACTGCAATAAGAGAAACTCATGATTTGGATATTCTCACATTGGACAGGCTCTATGTAAATCTTAAGACATATGAATTAGAAATAGAGCAAAGGCAGAAGCTGCATGGTAGGGACAAAGGAGCTACACCGATGGTTGAGACAAAGAAGTCTTATGAGGAGCTTGATGATGACACTGATACTGCAAGCTTAACTGATGAAGAAACAGAATCAATCACTGATGATGAATGCAGGAATTCATGGCTTTCATGGTGAAGCAATTCAAAAAATTTAGAGCTAGCAGGAAATGAAGAAAATCATCAAGGAAGTCTATCCCAAAACGAGAAGGTCAAACTGTGACCTTTGACAAAAAGAAAATCAGATGTTTCAATTGTAATGGGATAGGGCACTTTGCCAATGAGTGCAAGAAGCCTAGATCTATAGAAAGATCTAAAGATGACAAGAACAGAAAATCAGGGAATGATCTTGCTGACAAAAGATTCAAACCAAAGAGTAAGGCATTGATTACAGAAGGTAAAGATTGGATTAACAGTGACTTTGAGGAAGAAATTGTCAACTTTGTCTTAATGGTTCAAACTGATGAACCAAGTGATTCTACTAAGGTATGTGATCCAATTCAGAATTTTAATGTGCTTAATTTAATTGATACATCTAGTGTAGAAAGCATACAAAAAGATATATCTGATATGCATGTTAGTTTTAGATATTTAACCATTGAACATGCCAAAGTAAAAGAATCACATGACCAACTCTTGAAAAGAAATAGATTTCTTGAAGAGAGACAAACACAATTTGATTCTATCAAGTCAGAACTGAATAAAGCATCACATGATAGATGCTTTGAAAAAGAGGGAATATTACTTAGTTGAACAACTTGAAAATGAACAGGCTAAGATAAAACAATGGAATCAATCCTCTAAAAAACTTTCTGACTTGGTAGAAAATCAAATGGTTGGTCAAAAATCTGGTTTAGGATATGATGAGTTCCTAAAAATAAAACCAGATATAGAAAAAGTTGAAGCTGCTAATTCCATGACTAATAAACCAATTCTCATGACAAGAATTAATTTTGTCTCAATAGTCAATGAATCTAAATTTATCAACACTCAAAGTCAACATGTCACTGCAATTATAAAAAATGATCAAAATTCAGTGAATACTGTTGAAAAGAGTGAAAACAAAAGATTGAATATAGGATTCATGACAAAGACACAATTAAACAAAAAATTGGAAAATCTTACTAAGTCTAAGATTGAAAAGTCAGTGGAGTCTAGCAGTGGGAAAAAAAATAGGAATGGAAAAATAGGCATCAATAAATATACTAATTATGCAAGTATGCCTAATGCTCCTAGAAAGACATGTCACATATGTGGAAATCCCAATCACATAGCTATACATTGTAGGAGTAAAAATAGAATTCCTATTGTAGAGACTACATTAACAAAGATAATCAAAGAAAAATAACCTGTAAAAGGTTGTTAGAACAATATAAGCTCAAGTGTTTGTAGAAGGGGGGGGGGGGGGGGGAAAAAAAAAAAAACAAACTTTTTGTTCTTTTTAAACTTTTTTTGGCACTGACTGGAAATAGCTACAATGAACAGAAAAACTATAAAATATGAACATACAGATTCAAGTTAAAATAGTTGTATTAAAACTTGATGTTTTTTTGGAAATCTGGATAATCACAAATGTGATTAAACAGCTACAAAATCTGTAATAAAGACACTAGCTTCTCTTTTCTTTGAATATATCTCTCAAGATCTATTATAAAGCTTCTCTCTAGTGATTTGTATGTTGTAGTGTTTGTTTGATCTGATGTACTCGATTGATCTCTCTCTTGTGTATTTGTGTAATGAGAACTCCTTTGCATATATAGTAGATCAGTGGTTGAACCCACGTGCTGTAGACGTGCTACTTTTCTCAACTCAGCCGTATATATGTCACATTGTTGTCCTTTGTGTCAGACTGTTACTGTTTTTGTTGCTTCTTTTTCTTCCCCTAATCTGCGTGCATTTAATGTTAGAGAGTTGTCATTGGACCAAACAAACTTCAAGAAATATCTTTCCAGTTAATATCTCTTGCTTCTGTAACAAGCTTCGTTGATTTGAGTGCAAGTCCTGATGACAGGTGTATGCAGTCATAATCATCCAATGACGACAAACCCTGATGAACTTGATTAGTGCTTCTGAATCCCCTGATGACAAGTCTTGTTAAAGACTAGATCAGGGCTTCAACCTTCACTTGAGTTTCACTCAGTGCTTCTTGATCCACTGATGTTATAACTTACGACATACACTGATGGCTTCCACTGATGCAGTGTTGAGCATTCCCCTGACGGGTTACCCTAATGGGTTAGCTTGACATTGTCATACCCTGAAGTTTTACCCTAATAGGTGACATGACTTGTCCATGCCCTGACGCGTTCCCCCTGATGAGTTTGGCGTGCCACAGCCATACCCTGACGCGTTCCCCTAACGGGTTGGTCTGCCTCAGTCATCCCCTGACAGGTTCCCCTGACAGTTTCCCTTGATGGGTTTTCCCTGATGAGTTTCCCCTGACGGGTTTCCCTGACGATTCTTAATCAATGAAACTTTGTTTGGAATATTTGATGTGCGAAATACTTTGACTATTTTCGAGTAACATCAGACATTCCTCTTCACTTTGTCAAGTCCTTTAGATGTTTCACTTTACGACTTGTCTTGTGAAGTGTTTGATCATCCCTTGATGAATAAGTTTATCATCAGTAGATGCAAAACTTGTATTGATATTAAGGTTTATAAAATACCTTAAGTATTTACAGATGCACAATTTATTCTCTAAACATTATCATCATCAATTAACTCTAACAATCTCCCCTTATTTATGTTTATCATTTTGATAACCATAAATTTCTAGATGCACTGATGATGATGTCAAAACCAATATAAAATACAAGAAAGAATTGTGTATGAACTAATACAAAGAGTTTTTGTACAAGTATTTCTTATATCTATTACAACAAAGATGTACATTCTTAGACATCAGGACCCCTTTCCCTTTTGGTTGAGACAAAGGGCAATGGATGACTTGATTCAATCGGTTGAGTATCACTTCCAAGGCCTTGTCTCCTTTGTTCTAGGTTTTGGTCAGGAATCCTGAGTCTGTTGTCTTCCCCTCCAGCCTCTAGTTGCGCCAGCTCCCTTTGAAGAAGTCTTCTAAAGTTGACAATGTTGACATTCTTGATGGATTCCAAAGCTTCAAGGACAGATTTAATCTCTTGTATGTTGGCTGCAGCAAGTTCTGACCAGTAGAAGGTAATGATTTCCCCCTTTTTATTTTTGAACTCAACACCCATGGGGCTTGTGATCATTTTTGGATATTCTTTGAATCCCTTCACTGGTGGCACATCCCTTACTGCAGCATTCTCATCATCAGGATTCTGAACTTGATGACATGTTCATTTTTGTGAGAAGCAATTTGGCTTAGAACATGCATCGCTTCCTCTAGGTCGAGGCCATCAACGTCTTTGATCTTTATGTTTTTCTCCTGCCCATCAGTGGATTTATAGAATAATTTCAATGGTCTTTCCAAGGCTGTGGGCAGGCTCCTTTCATCGTTGATGGCTCTCCTCAGCTTCTCAATCATCCCCCTCAAGTCTCTATTAGTCGCTGATGTTTTGGAAATCAAGTTCAGCATCAATCCTAGTTGTTCAGCATCCATTCTCCTAAACTAGTCCATTGTAACATTGAATCCTAGTTGTTCAGCATCAATCCTAGTTGTTCAGCTGATCCCTTTTATTGTTGAACCTGACATTTATACTTTTTATTGAGAACATAAATGTCAGGTTTTTACTCCTTTCTTCTTTGAGGGATTCAGCTAGAGTGGGTAGACTATATGTTGTGGTTATAGGAGAAGGTGTTTGATCCTTGGCTTCAGATGACTTGGGTTTGTGGCATCAGGGTCATCAGTTTTGTCTTGGTTCTTATCCCTTGATGCACCTTTAGGATTCTGAGATCTTCTTGGCTGAGGTTTCCTGGAGGTCCTGGGTCCGACACTCTTTTTCTTCTTTTCTTCCTCCTGTTCCTTTGCCATTTCCCTCTCTTCTTCTTCTTAAAGTTGTTGTGCATAGAGTGCATCAACTTCCATGAGCTTTTTGTCCTGAGGGTAGACCAGCTCCACTTTTCCGTCAATCACGGCTTCAACAGGTGTTGGAAAGTGGGCTGTCTTCATGGCGTCTCCAAGTAGCTTAGGCCCTGATTGAGTGTTGGACTTCTTCTTTGGTTCCTCAATTAGGATACCTTTGCCTTTGTCCTTGGGTTTTGGAGCAGGAACACCAGTAGTCACATCCCCTAATGGTTGACTTGTAGATTTCTCAGCAACATCCCCTGACGATGGCCTAGTAGATTTCTCCCCCTTTTTGACAGCATCATCAATGGAAGTTGAGAGTCGGAATGTGACTTATAGAACTTGCTTTAGAGTGTCAGCCATGGATTGTTGCAGAGTGTCCATACTGGACAGTTGAGTGGTGAGATCAGCAAGTTTCTTGTTCACATTGTCAGCTTGCTTCTTCATGCGGAGCAAGGTCTGGCTGGTCACCAGGGAGTCAACAACCTGTTGTATACTGTTGATTTTATCTATAAAGTGTGTATATAGTTTCTTGTTCTCAAGATTGGATCAGCAGTCCTTAAAAGCTCTTGCTTGAGTAAATGTACAGTGTCAACCATTTGATTCTGTTAAAAGTACATTATCTTCATCACTTTTAGAGCTTGTAGTATTATTTACAGTATCTATATTTTCTCTCTATTCTTTATTTACAAGGATCTCATCCTTATCTCCCTCATTCTTTCCTTTTTCTTTGCCTTCTAAGGCATCACTCGTATCCTCTCTTTTTTCTTTGCCTACTAAGGCAGTTCTCTCTTCCTCTCCTTTTGCCAAAGTCCTCTCAGGGGTTTGATTTTGCCTCTCTTAACTAAGTATTTTCTCAGCCTCACTCAAAATTGTCCTAGAAGGGCTCCTATGGGCTGTGAGATCAACTTCTGTGGCCAGCTCAAGTAAGTTATATATAGTTACTAGTTCCACAGAAGTGATAGGAGAAGAAGTGGAAGTAATACGTGTATGTACAATTGGAGATGTGTATGTACAATTGGAGAAGTGTATGTCTCTATAGAAGAAGTATTTATAGTTAGGGGAACATAAAGACTTATTGTTGTTGTATATACATTAGAATTTATGTCTCCTGTCTGATCAACAGCGTTTGTATCAAGGAAAAATGAGTCAACCATTTCAGTGTGGTGGCTATCAATCATTGTGTTAGGGAGTGTTGGCTCCTCCACAAATTGAGAAAATGGAGAATCTGATCTTATGACACTCAATGTTTGTGTCATAATATCTGAAGAAATTTGAGGAACAGAGAAAGAAGGAAATGGTGTAGAAGGGAGTGTTGGCTGAATCACTGAATGAGGAGGTGATTCATCAAAAGAAGCTGTAGAAGAATGCTTATGACTCATGTTGATCTTATTGAGAAGCTTCTGAACTACAACACCTTGGAGAAAACCAGACGCATCAAAAGAAGTAGTGTGTGCACTCACTGTGTCAGATTTCTGCAAGTGGCTCTCAGAGACCCTGATGTTAGTTTCATCAGAGTCTATGGTCAGTGTATGTGCCTCACTCGACTGAGTCCTTGGTTGAGGACTATTTTCAATAACTGATTCCTTTTGAGAGGAACTAGTTAGAAATATGTTTAATTCCTTATCAAAAGCATTATCCTTTCGAGAGGATACTGCCTGGTCAGGCTTTTGGATAACACTCGTGGCTCCCTTCTTCTTCTTCATACACCTGTAGCCAATCACTCTCTCTCCTTGCTCCCCCTCAGTTGATGTGGTAACTTCATTGGGTTTTCTTTTAATCCCAATAGTCTTGTGGAAGACTATGGGTTGGGCTATAGAGAGTGGTTGTGTTAAAATTGGTTGTTCTATTTGGGAAGGCAAAGAAGTGGTTGAGATCTCTGCCATAGTAGATAAAGGTGAAGAATTTACAGGTTGGGAAGTAGAGGGTGAAGTACGCACTACCTGTTCCATATGCATTGGAAGAGCAAATGGTTCTGCAGTGTATGACTTCTTTATTATTTCTGCAAACAATTTCTTTGTTTGTTTGTATGTCTGTACAGTAATATCATTCTCAAAGGAAATATTAGTAAATTGATCTTTAAAGATCATTGACAAGAATCTAGCATAATAGATCTCTGATTTTCTAGAATTAAAACTACCTAATTTATTTACAAGTTCATCAAAAATTAATTTACCTATATTTATATGTACATTTTTAATCATGGCGTATGCTATTTTTAAAATTAAAGAGGTTATAACCTCAAAGTTAGAACACTTACCCGAGAACACCTTTGTGATGGTGTCGAAAAGATAAGAGATCTCTCACTTCACATTCACCCTTTTTAGGTCCTTGAACTTCAACACCGTGTTAGGAGCAGCGTTATAGCCCAGTTCCCTCAAAAAGTCGAGCAGTTTAGCATCACCAGGTACTTCCACAAAGTCCTATGTAGGTAATCTCAGTGCAAAGTTGATTCTGGAAGGGGTTATTTTTCCCTTCTCAGAAGAAATCTTGAATGAGATTCCTTTCATAGCCTCCGGTCTTGCTGAGGAATTCATGAACTTAACACTTGACCAGAACTGTGAAAGTGATTCTCCAAACATTTTTTCATCAGTAAATATTGCTCGACTATACTCAGATTTGAGTAGATATTTCATCATCGTCTTGAAGCAATCATTTACCTCATTAATGTCTGAGAAACCCACATAGTTTGTGGGTGGAACCACCAGATTTCCTCGAAGTTGTTGAGCGTTGCTGGGTGCCATTGATGCTTTTGAAGATTTGAAGTTCTAGGGTTTCTGTGAAAACAAGAGAAAGAGAGAGAGAGAGAGAGAGAGAGAAAGAAAACTCGTGCAAATATTAGAGAAAGATTAAATGTTTTAAGGTGTTTTAAAAAGTAGGAGAGATAGAGTATAAATAGCCGCCTGTTGACGTTTGAAAACTGCTCTTGAAAACATACAATTAGGGAGTCATTTCAGTTCTATGATGACACGTCATCAGTGAGAGAAGAACTTTTTGATGAGTTGTCATCATTTAACTGACCATAATCCCCTGATGCAGTTAAAAGCACTTTACCTTACCCTGATGCTCATTGTATGTGCATACCCTGACCTTGATGCATGAGCTGGATGCCCTGACCCTGATGCGCGAGCCAGATACCCTGACCCTGATGCACGAGCAGGATACCCTGACCCTGACCCTGATGCATCAGTCAAAAAGAAACACAACCAAACAAAAAGAGAGAATGTACAAGTATATATATATATATATATATATATATATATATATACACATATTTACATTAATAACATATATAATCACATATCAATTAATTTCATCAAAAATTTGAGATGAGTTAGGAATACCAGAACTATTAGGCATTAGATAGCTTGTGTTGCTCCAACTACCTTTCTAACAAGACTTTCAACCAGATTTTTCACTTTCACTTTGCATAACTCACCATGCACAGCTCTCCTACAAGATTAAAGAAGGTGGCTTCATTAAGAGCCTTAGTGAATATGTCTGTCAGCTGCTTGTTGGTAGGAACAAACTGTAGTTCAGTAGTTCCATTCATAACATGTTCTCTGATGAAATGATATTTGATTTCTATATGCTTGGTTCTGGAATGTTGCACAGGATTTTCAGCAATGGCAATGGCACTAGTGTTATCACACCTGATTGGAATTTTGTTGAAGTTCAGGCCATAATCCATTAACTGATTTTTCATCCATAGAATTTGTGCACAGCAACTTCCAGCTGCAATATATTCAGCTTCAGCAGTTGATGTTGAAATTGAGTGCTGCTTTTTGTTGAACCAAGATACAAGCCTTCCTCCTAAAAATTGACAGCTTCCTGTTGTACTTTTTCTATCAATTCTGCATCCTCCAAAGTCAGCATCAGAATATCGCAACAATTCAAATCCAGACTCCTTTGGATACCAAAGTCCCAACTCTGTAGTGCCCTTGATATATCTCAAGATTCTTTTCACTGCAATGAGATGAGATTCCCTGAGATCAGCTTGATATCTTGCACAAAGACAAGTTGCAAACATTATGTCAGGTCTGCTTGCTGTGAGATACAGCAATGATCCAATCATTCCCCTATAAATCTTCAGATCAACTTTCTTTCCATTCTTATCAGGGTCAATCTTGGTTGCAATGGCCATAGGTGTCTTTGCTACTTTTGAGTCCTCCATGTCAAATTTCTTGAGAAGTTCTTTGGCATATTTTGTTTGATGAATGTAAATTCCATTAGTAACTTGTTTGATTTGCAATCCTAAGAAATAAGATAACTCACCCATCAAGCTCATTTCATACTTGCTTTGAATTGAGTTTGGAGAACTTTTCACACAGTCTAGTATCAGTGGATCCAAAGATAATATCATCAACATATATTTGAACCAAAATTAGATGACCTTGGTGTTGTCTAAAGAACAATGTTTTGTCGATGGTACCTCTTGTGAACTTGATTTCCACGAGAAACTTTGACAATGTGTCATACCAAGCTCTAGGAGCTTGCTTCAGTCCATAAAGTGCCTTTTCTAGTTTATAGACATGATTTGGGAATTTTGAACACTCAAACCCTGGAGGTTGTTGGGCATACACGTCCTGTTCTAATTTCCCATTTAGAAAAGCGCTTTTCACATCCATTTGATAAACTTTAAAGTTTAAATGTGCTGCATAGGCTAAGAAAATTCTTATAGCCTCAAGTCTGGTTACTGGTGCAAAGGTCTCATCAAAGTCAATCCCTTCTTCTTAAAAATACCCTTTTGCAACCAGTCTTGCTTTGTTCCTTATAACAATGCCAGCTTCATCCATCTTGTTCCTGAATACCCACTTAGTACCTATTATGATTCTGTCTTTGGGTTTAGGTACTAGCTTCCATACTTGATTTCCTTCAAATTGATTCAGCTCTTCTTGCATAGCCATTATCCAATCTGCATCTTGAATGGCTTCTTCAAATTTCTTTGGCTCCATTTGTGAAAGAAAACAAGCATATAGGCATTCATTAGATGTTGCTTTTCTGGTCTACACTTTCTTGTTTGGGTCACCAATAATTAAGTTTGTTGTGTGACTTCTAGACCATTTGGGATTGGAGATGTATCTTGATGAGCTTGCTTGATTATCATCTCCTCCCCCTAAGTCTGTGCTCCCAGCTTCTGAGAGAACTCCCCCTAAATTAATGCTTAAATCAAGGTTAAAGGTTATCCCCTGATGGTGCATGCCCTGATGGATGATCCCCTGATGGAGTATCCCCTGATCTATTGTCCAGGAAATTGACTCTATCTAATAAAGGGGCTTCTAAACAGATTGGATTGACATCAGGAATGGATAAATTCTCCATTTGTCTGCACTCATCAGCTTCATTCTCTTGATAATCAGTCTCATCTTCATTTTCAAATCTGAGCTCTTCATGAAAACCAGGGTCTTCAAGTCCAGAAATCTCTTGATCATCAAAAGCTACATTTATAGACTCCATCACCACTTGAAGTCTCTTGTTGTAAACCCTGTAGGCCTTAGATGTCAGGGAGTAATCTAGGAAAATTGTTTCATCAGCCTTTGGATCAAATTTTCTTAAGTTATCACCAAAGTTCCTTAGTATAAAGCATTTGCATCCAAAAACATGTAGGAACTTGATTTTTGGCTTTCTCCCTGTCATTAGCTCATATGGTGTCTTGTTGTGAGCCTTGTTGATTAAGGATCTATTTTGAGTGAAGCAAGCAGTGGAAATTACCTCAACCCAAAAATAGGTAGGAGGGTCCTTGCCTCTGCTAGCATTGTTCTAGCAGCTTTTATCAGGGTTCTGTTCTTCCTTTCCACTACACCATTCTGTTGAGGAGTCCTTCGAGCAGAAAATGTATGATTGATGCCTTTCTCCACACAAAATCCATCAACAACTGCATTCTTGAATTCAGTTCCATTGTCTGTCCTCAATGTTCTAACCACTGACCCTGACTCAGTTTCCACTTTCTTAATATGGTCAATGATTTGTTGAGGTACTTCTGATTTAGAATTTTGAAACTTAACCCAAGTATATCTAGTGTAATCATCCACAATAACCATTACAAATCTTTTCTTTGAAACTGACATAATGTTGACAGGGCCAAAGAGATCCATATGAAGCAATTGAATTGGATCTTTGATCATTGTGGCTTCCTTGCTGACAAAGGATGTTTTCCTTTGCTTCCCTTATTGACAAGTTGAACATAACCCTTCTTGAATGAATTCCATTTGGGGTAGCCCATTACCAACTCTCTCTTTACTAAATCATTGATAGCCTTGAAGTTTAGGTGAGAGAGCTTCTTGTGCCACAGTATGCTCTCATCAGGGGTTGCCTTGCTATAGAAACATGATTCTCCACTTACTGAATTGAAATTAGCAACATAGAGATCTCCTTTTCTTATCCCTGACAAAACCAGCTTTCCATCATCCTCATTTGAGATCAAGCACTGATACCCTTTAAAAGCAATGATGTATCCTTTGTCACATAGTTGACTTATGCTTAACAAGTTGTGCTTAAGCCCATCAACTAGTGCAACATTTTCAAATGAGACATTCTCATTTGTTGCTTTGCCATAACCAAGAGTTAGTCCTTTGCTGTTATCGCCAAAAGAGATCACTGGACCAACCTTCTCTTGAAATTCTGTGAGCAGGGCTTTGTTTCCTATAATGTGTCTTGAACAACCACTGTCTAGAAACCAGATTTGACTGCTTTTGACTTTTCCCTTCACACACAAAATGTTTAAATTGTTTTTGGTACCTAAGTGGCTTTGGGTCCTCTAGGTTTAGTCACAGGTAGTGGTAAAACAGCTTTTTCTTTATGAATAACTTTTGGTTTTGGCAAATTTAAAACTTTCTCCTTTTTAGGAGCTTCAATTTTTGCTTTTCATTTATCATAATTTCCTTATTTTTATCCTTATGGGTGCATGCTTGAACAGTAGGTAAATCAATAGCATATAATACTGTGTCAGTCAAAATTTGTGGTTTTTCTTTACACTGAAAAGATAAATGATTATTACTACCACAATTCGAGCACACTTTTCTAAGGGCTTCATGAATGGAAGTGTAATTACTAGCTTTATTTACACCTAGCTTACCATTCCTATTCTTTTTATTTTCCCCTATCAGGCCTTTATCCCTAGAAAGGCTATGACGGCCTGATGTACTCATATCCCCTGATGACTGTGTATCCACTGATGCACAGTCTAGTTCTTTCTTGACTGGGGACTTGAGTGCTTTGCCAAAAATAGTTTTCTTGCCACTTCCACCACTTGTGGAAGCTTCACACATAGGGAAAACATTCCCTTTTTCCAACTTTGTTACAGCCTTTACAAACTTAATAGGTTGTAATGGCCTTTTTCCAAAGCTAGCTGCATTTTCAACCTCAATGGGAGGTCGCTTCACCAGAGTCTCTCCATAGCCTAAACCAAATTTGGGATCAGATTTTTGACTGCTCAACTGATCCTCCAGTTTCTTGATGGACTTGTTCCATTTCTTTATGACTTCCCTTTCTTGATTTAGAGGATTGGAGGTCCATTCCTTTCTTTTAATAGCACAATCAAGAAGATTTTTAGTCCTTGAGAGTTCTTTTTCAAGACTCTCAAGTCTAGAGAGTTCTGATTCTAAAAAAGTGTTTCTAGCAGTCAAATGCTCATTTATTTTCTGCACTCTTTCAGTTTCAGCTACTGCACTCCTAAGGGTGTCATAAAGATCCTTTATCTCACAAGTCATTTCCTTAACAGTTTTAACACAATCATTTTTAGACATGTTAGAGGAAATTTTAAGACTTACTTATGAGCTACTACTGTCAGTGGATGAGGCCATCAGGGCTAGGTTGACATATTCTTCAACATCTTCTTCATCTGAGTCAGCCCAGTCCTTTCCCTCAGCAATATATGCTTTTCCCTTCTTGTTGGCATTGAAAAGGTCAAAGTATTTCTTTTTGTAATCCACTTCAGCTTCCTTGCCCCTAGATTCACCTTCTTTTGTGGCCTTGCGGCACTCATTTGCGAAGTGGCCCATTTCATTGCACTTGTAGCACTTTATTCTTGATTTGTCAATAAAGTTTTTAGTGCTACTAGGCTTCCTTGCTGAAAATCTTTTGGATCCTGTAGGTTTTTGGAATTTCAGCTTGAAAAACCTTTTTGCAAGAAAAGCCAAGGTTTCATCCAGCTCCTTTCACTCTTCAAGAGTATATTTATCCTCCCTTGAGTCAGCTTCGTTGTCCCCTTCCATCTCAACATCTCCTGACTGCTGCTTCATCAAGACACTTGGTCTTGCTTCTTGTTTGTCCTTCTTGGCAGCCATCAGGGCTACAGATTTAAGATTTCTGGTATCCCCTAACATTTTTGATCTTTGTCGAACCTCTAGTTCATATGTCTTGAGGGTACCATATAGTCTATCCAAGTCTAGGAGATTCATGTCATTAGATTCCCTGATGGCTGTCGTTTTAGGATCCCATAATATGGGAAGGGCTCTCATGAACTTTCTGTTCACATCTTTGTTAGCATAAGCCTTCCCATATAATCTCAGGTCAATTTATCAACCTGTTAAATCTGTTGAACATTTCAATGAGTGTTTCACCATTTTTCATTGTGAACCACTCCTATTGTTGTGTCAACAGCTGCAGTTTATTCTCCCTCACTTCCTTGGTTCCATCACAAAGGATTTGTATGGTATCCCCTATAGATTTAGACCATTATATAGGATGCCTGTGACTTTGAGATCCTTTTTCACCTTCTCTCTTTCCTCTAGAGTCATCTCTTCAGTAGTTTTTGGAACTAACTTTTCCGGAACACTGACTCCATTAACAACCTCCTGAGGAATGAGCTTCTTGGGAACGTGAGGGCCTTCTTCCAGAAGCTGCAAATATTCATCATCAATAGCTCTTAGATGAACTATCATTCTTTGTCTCCAGAAGAAGTATTTTCCCCTTTCCAACACGGGGACTTTACTGTTTCCAGCTTTGTTAGCCATAGATGTTGATCGTTGTTAGCAAGTGTAATCTACTAAGAGGCTCTGATACCAATTGTTAGAACAAAAAAGGCTTAAGTGTTTGTAGAAGGGGGGGGGGGGTTGAATAAAAACACTACAAACTTTTTGCTCTTTTTAAACTTTAGTCAGCACTGACTGGAAACAGCTACAATGAACATAAAAACTGTAAAATATGAACGCACAGATTCAAGTTAAAATAGTTGTATTAAAACTTGATGTTTTTCTGGAAATCTGGATAATCACAAATGTGATAAAACAGCTACAAAATCTGTAATAAAATTACAGCTTCTATGTCACACACACTAGCTTCTCTTTTCTTTGAATATATCTCTCAAGATCTATTACAAAACTTCTCTCTAGTGATTTGTATGCTGCAGTGTTTGTTTAAATTGATGTACTCGATTGATCTCTCTCTTGTGTATTTGTGTAATGAGAACTCCTTTGCATATATAGTAGATCAGTGGTTGAACGCACATCCTGTAGACGTGCTACTTTTCTCAATTCAGCCGCATATATGTCACATCGTTGTCCTTTGTGTCAGACTGCTGTTGTTTTTGTTGCTTCTTTTTCTTCCCCTGATCTGCGTGTATTTAATGTTCGAGAAATGTCATTGGACCAAACAAACTTCGAGAAATATCTTTCCAGTTAATATCTCTTGCTTCTGTAACAAGCTTCGTTGATTTGAGTGCAGGTCTTGATAACGGATGTATGCAGTCATAACCATCCAATGACGACAAGCCCTGATGAACTTGATCAATGCTTCTAGATCCCTTGATGACAAGTCTTGTTAAATATTGGATTAGGGCTTCAACCTTCACTTGAGTTTCACTCAGTGCTTCTTGATCCACTGATGTTATAACTTACGACATACACTGATGGCTTCCACTGATACAGTGTTGAGCATTCCCCCTGACGGGTTACCCTGATGGGTTAGCCTGACACTGTCATACCCTGAAGTTTTACCCTGATAGGTCACATGACTTGTCCATGCCCTGACACGTTCCCCCTTATGAGTTTGGTATTATTCAGATACTGACTATGCAGGATGTAAGCTTGACAGAAAAAGTACAAGTGGAAGCTACCAATTTCTTGGAGGCAGACTTATTTCTTGCTTTAGCAAGAAATAAAATTCAGTGTCAACCTCAACAGTTGAAGCTGAATACATTGCAGCTGGGAGTTGCTGTGCTCAAATCCTGTGGATCAAAAATCAACTCCTAGGCTATGGTATGGCATTATCAAAAATTCCTATTTATTGTGATAACACAAGTGCTATAGCCATAACTGAAAATCCAGTACAACATTCAAGAACAAAACATATAGATATAAGATATTACTTCAGTAGAGAACATGTTAGTGAAGGAAACATTGAATTGCACTGGGTTACATCAGATAAACAACTTGCTGACATATTCACAAAGCCTTTAGATGAACCTACATTTACTAGGTTAGTTTATGCATTAGGTATGTTGAATTATGCTTCTAAAAATTGAGTAAAATTTCAAAAAGCAAGTTTGTAAAACTGTTAGAAGCTAGAATTTAATTTCTAGATTGCAGCTGTTCTTAATGGACAGAATCTTAGAAGCTAGAATTTAATTTCTGGATGTAGCTGTTATGAACAAACAGAATCTTTGAAACTAATAATCATTGAATTGATTATTGGATAACTGATGAAATAAAAATGAAGCAGAGACTAGTTTAATTAAGTCTCTGAAGAAATTTGAGTGAGACACTAAAATTAGTCTCTGATAGGTGTTTTTAATTAGTCTCTGACTAGTTAAAAATAACCTATCGGAGACTAGTTAAAATTAGTCCCCGATAGTTGTTTTTAATTAGTCTCTGACTAGTAAAAAATAACCTATCGGAGACTAGTTAAAATTAGTCCCCGACAGTTGTTTTTAATTAGTCTTTGACTAGTAAAAAATAACCTATTGGAGACTAGTTAAAATTAGTCCCCAATTGTTGTTTTTAAATTAGTCTCTGACTAGTTAAAAATAATCCTTCGGAGACTAGTTAAAATTAGTCTCTGATAAGTGAACACGACAGAGACTAGGGCAATCTCTAATTAAGGGGTAAATCAGTAGTTACTCATACCCACGATCGAAAACCGTTCATTATCTTTGGAATTACAAACGTTTCTAATACTGTATTCAAACACAACTACAATTTCATTCACTCAAAGAACTCTCTCTCTCTCTCTCTCATATCTGTGTAATTTAACCCTTTTTGCAAAGAAATTTTTTTAAAGCTTTTCACAGATATCATCAATGGCATCTAAGACAGTGTGCTTCAAGTTTGGCGACTTCGATTTCATCAAGACTAACCATGCTGGGGTCGTGAACAAGAACAAGTTTGAAGCACAGTTTCACCCTGTTGTAGATTTTCTACAAACATCATCGCTGACTTATGCCATATATAAAGCTCCCGCTCAGGCTGCTAAAGTCATCACAGCCATGTGGTCCACAGCACAAATCCAGGACGAGAGTGATGACTCTCCTATGGTAAACTTTACTTATGATAATATTACATATGCTATTGACCATGTCATAGTCAATAATGCTTTGCTTTTAACTGTGCATGATGCATATGACCATACTGCCTCTGATGAGGAAATTCTTGATATGTTTCGTTCCCTGCACTATGATACAGAAATTACATCTGTAGGAACCATATCTAGACCTCACCTTAGACGGGAGTGGTCTTTATTCTTTGATATTATCACTAAAGCATTCACATCGAAATGCAGTGGTTATGATGTCATCACTACACTAACACACAACAAATTGCGTATAGTGCATTGTATAATAGGCACATAAATATAGGGCTGCTTATTCTGCATAACATGATCACTACATTTAAAACTAGTGATAAAAATAAAATATACTATGCTAGGTTTTTGATGATGATTGCAAATTATCTAATCCCTAACCTAGATATTACTAGTATGCAAATTGTGCCATCTGTTAAGCAGAGTAAAAGTATAATTACAGATGTGAAGAAAAGGGCAGCAAAGGTAAAGGTTCCTCTTTCTTTTCCTCCTATCATGAGACAAACTCTCATTGATAGATTTTGAAACCTTTACAATTCTTCATATTTTGAGGATCTTCAGCAACAAACCCGAAACCTTGTTGATCCTCCAACCCATTCTTCACAACAATTTGCAGCCCTCTCCACAGTTTCTCAAAAGACTGTGGTTGTAAAAACAAATATAGCCAAAAAGTTACCCATAAAAAGAAAAATAATAGAGGGTGACAGTGAGGCTGAGGGAGTAAAGGAAACTGAGTTGGCTACTCAGAAAAGAAAGAAAGTGATTACCTTAAGCAAAAAACAATCCATTGCCTCCCAAAAGGCTTTGGAGGTTAAAAGGAAACACAGTACTCTGTTAACATCCTCCCAAAAGGATGCTAATATTGAAGAAAGTTACCAACCAGGAACACCAAGTACAGAGTCTGCACAATCCCCTGTACATACAAAGGGGCAAGCCCAAAGAGAGAAAAGAAGTAAAAGAAAGAGTTACAGAAAGAGTGCACACACTGAGTCTACTCAAATTGATGCTCCTCAAATTTTTGTTCTTGAGGAGCAACCAACACTCCAAACTGTACACTCTCCTATCTCTTCTCCCATTCTTGATTCTTTAGAACTTGATAGTGCAAATCCTCTTGATTTTTTCCAAGAGGAGCCAATACTCAAAGAGATTGACACACAAGAACCACTTGTTCAAAGTACAAGTGCAGTTAGTTCTCCTATACATTCCATGGAGAGATCCCTAACCAAAGAAATGCAAAGGGAACCTCCTCTCCATGCAGTCTCAAATAATTTTCCTTTAAACTCCTCTTCTGTAGGACAAAGTGCACATATCCAAATGAGTGAGGATGTGAGAATAATTAGTGAGAGTCAGGCTCCTGACCTGGAACAAGGAGAGATTATCCAAATAAATGGGAGTCAAGCTTTAGACAGCTTGGAAAAAGGAGAGGTAGAGCAGCTGGATGCCCAACTCCAGGAAAAAGGTGAGGGAGTGCGCAAGGATGAGATCCTTGAAGAAAAGAACAGAGAGAAAAATATATTCTCAGCAGGTGACTTTCTCACATCTGTTGAGACCTCCACCACCATTGAAGCCCAAATTTCCTCTACTCCAACTACAACTTCACAATCAGAGGAAATTGGGGGAAGCTAACAACCAGGGGATGCAGCATTACAAACTTTAGCAAAAATATCCAATGTTGACTTTGAATTGCTATATGGTCTACAACAACATCAAGATCAAATTTCAGCATTGAAGACAAGGCTAGTAGATGAACCTGAGCTTGTTGAGATTAAAGATGAAAATGTAGATGCTTGGTTGGATGCAAGCTTTACAAATTCATTGGATGATGCAACTGCCCAGCTAAGGTAGGACTATTTGACCAATCTGGGGTCAGGTGCAGTCTTTGAGGACGTGATCAAAATTGACAAGAAACATACGAAGTTCCAGCACTTCATGATCACGGGTCTTAAGGCTGCACTACAACATATTGAAGAAAAAATGGAACTGGAGACAGAAAAGATCAGAAGATGTTATGAAGGACACCTGCCCCGGAGGATGCTGAATTCCATTGATTCAAGATTAAAAGATCAGTTATCCACCGACAGGCGCCTTCAAGCATTAGAAGCAAATGTCCAGTCCATTATGCAAAAACAAGATAAATTTGATCAAACTCTTCAACATTTTAGCCAATTGCTGGAAAAGGCAATTCCCACACTGGCTACTACTTCCTCCAAACCCGTAGATTCTGATGTCAAAAAGGGGGAGAGTAGTCAGTCACAAATTCTTTCATTTTGGTTATGGAAAGTGAAGGTTGTTTCGTTTAGTACGAGATCGCTTCACACCTCGCGGTGCTTACACCTCTCGCCTATCGAAGTTCTGTTCAAAAACCTCGTCCGAGAACAATTAAAAGAAGCAATGCAATCAAATGCAGCAGTGGCTGAGAGGCCAAGTTATGCTACCTTGATGGCTGAATTCTAACGAATTCAAGGTACCAAGAAAAATCTAGATTTAGCCAACAAGTCAAGCATAGCTACAACAACAACAACAACAACAACAACAACAATAGCAACAACAATTTCTACACCAACAATAACATCAACAACAACAACAACAGCAACAGCTCCTCCTTCTACTGCAATAATCCCAAGCACCAGAAAAGACAAAGGCAAAGGTGTTCTGGTTGAGGAAACAAAGAAAACAAAATCTGCTCAACCAAGACAACCTAAGCTATTAGGTGATGCCATGAAAACTGCTCACTTTCCCACTCCAGTTGAATTAATAGTGGATGGGAAAGTAGAGTTAATTTATCCTCAAGAGCAAAAACTGATTGAAGCAAATGCATTACTTGCTCAGAAGTTACAAGAGGAAGAGGATATGGCTGCAACAAGGGAGGAGGAGGAGGAAGCTAAGAAAAAGAAGGCCATGACAGTAAAGAAAACAAAAGCTCAAAAGTCTGCAAAGACTAGAAGAAGAAATAAGGAGATTGAGCAGGCTGAGCAAAGGGCTAGGAGGAAGCCATTGATGAATGAATCTCAAAAGAAGTCTGAAATTGCTTTGGTAACATTGTTTAAACCTCGACAATCTACATCAATGACAAGCAGTAAAATCTCCAGGATTGGAATGACTAACACTTCTGAATTAAAGGAGGCATTTAAGAAGAGTGTTGAGTCCATTAATCTAGAAAGGATGAAAATAACAAGGAGTATCTCAAAGTCATACAAAAGGATGGAGAGACTCTGCGTTTACAAAAGCCAAGTCTGGAGATAAGGTTATTCAAAGATATAGAGTGGCTGCTGTCTTTTGTCCCTGAAGATTCTGCTCTTAATTTGAAGTTTAGAAGCCAGATTCAGAAGGAACTTGAAGAAATGAGAAGGTTGACTACTTTACCTCGACTGGATCTTCCTCCAAGAGCTTATGGATTATGGAATGAAAATTTCCATGGAGATATAATTTTCTTTGATTATGAGAAGCAGATCAGCACAATTAGTCAGGGGGAACTTGAAGGATTCATTGCTCTACTTAAAGAGTAGACTAATGAAAATGAGATCAAGTTCAGAAATTTGTTGAAAGATAAAGTTGCTGAGCTTAAAAAGAAAGGTTGAAGTTGCTGATTGTTGATTGTGTTGATTGTTTATTATTTTTGAAACTAGACTTATAGGATTTGAACCTGAGACTTGGTGAAGCTGAGTTTGAGATCAAAGATCTTAACTCAGGTACATTTGTAGTTAGTAAATTCTTTAAATTTTTGATTCTAAGTTATTCTTGTAATTTTTGAGTTTTGACATCATCATCAACCTTGATTTATGTTTATCGCTTGGATAATCATAAATAGGGGGAGATTGTTAGGTTTTTTAACATTTGATGATGATTGTAATTAGAATACTTAAATATACAAATGTACAGAAAGTGCTAGTTTATAGCATTAGAGTTTTGTAGCTGATAGTTTACTCTCTGATTCATGTAATTTGTTTTTATAAGAGAGTAAGTTAAACTTTGTATTATAAGAGACTATCAGAATTGTATCAGAGATTTCAACAAGTCAGAGACTATGTTTAGTCTATCGAAGACTAAAGGATTTGTTCATCAGAGACTACACCTTAAAGCATTGGAGACTAAGATCAAAGCATTAGAGACTAAGCATAAGGCATCGGAGACTAAGATTAAGTCATCAGAGACTAAAGCTTAAGCTGTCGGAGACTAAACATTTGATCAGAGACTAAAGTTGAAGCCGTCAGAGACTAAATTAAAATTACTCTCTGATACAAGACAAACTTCTAATTGGATTAGAAGTCATCTTTGATATGGAGATTTGAAGAGTGATTAAAAGTCGAAGTTGGTTAGGAAACAAGAGAGAATGAGAGCAACCAGAGAAATAACCTATTCGTTTTGTACATAGAAAATATACATTGAATAGGATTAAAAGCTGAATTACGATTCAGATTTAGAAGCTGTAATTAAATTTACAGAATTGTATTAGAAGTTGTATCTTTGTAAAGATTTATAAATAGCATACAGGATTTTAAAGCTGACAATCAGATTATGATTGTTAGAATTTGTAATCAATTGCTCATCAATAAAAGCAATTGTTTATAAATTTGTTCTTGTTTTTATTCTTTAATTTCCGCAAGTAAATATACTTTGAAGAACATAAATTCGAAAAGGTTTCAAGAACTTGTATTCAACCCCCCCCCCCCCCCCCCTTCTACAAGTTCTAGGCTATTTCATTAGGACAACACTTGGATTTCTCGACAAGTTTGGCGACGACAAAGGATCAGCTCGTAAGGGGAACATTTCAATGGATACAAGAAGGTCATAACATCAGTGGATAATGAAACACTGATCAAGTCTCCCTCAGGGCTTGACATCAGTGCATAATGAAGCACTGATCAAGTCTCCATCAGAGATTGACATCGGTGGATAATGAAGCACTGATCAAGTTGTCATCAGGGGATCCAGAAGCACTGATCAAGTCAACATCAGGGCTTGTCTTCAGTGGATCGTTATGACCTAATCCACTCGTCATTAGGACTTACAAGAAAATCATTGATACTTGGTACGGAAGCAAGGGGTATAAATGGGAAGATATTCCTTGAAGTTTGGTTATCCAATAACAACTCTCGAGCATTAAATGCATGCAGACTAGGGGATGAAAAAGAATCAACAAAAGCCAACAGTAGTCTGACACGCCACTTTGAAAGGACCTTGATGTGACATACTGCGGCTATGTTGAAAAAGCAGCATGTCTAGTGCGTGGGTTCACCAACTGATCTGCTACACATATAGAAAGAGTTGTTACATAAAAGACCAAGCAAGACACAACACTCAAACACTAGAAGGAAGCTTTGTACTAAATCTTGAGAGAATTATTTTCAAAGAAAAACACGTAGCTAGTGAGTGAGTAAGGAGAAGCTGTAATTTATTACAAATTTGTAGCTATTAATCACTTTGTTATAAAATATATTTCCAGAAAAACATTAAATTATAATACAACTATTTTAACTTGAATGCTTATGTGTTTATCTTAATTTCATTAAAGTTTTTCTGATTGTTGTAGCTATTCCAACCTGCGTGTAGTAAGTTTTAAAATAGAAAAAAGTTTGTAGTGTTTGTATTCAAGCCCCCCTTACAAACACCTGAGCTTATTTAGTTCTAACAGCCTTTAAACTGAGTTCAAACATTTCTTCCTACTAAGTCAACCTAATCTATCAATTTCTACCCTTCAACATTAAATGTTCATGTCAAAAAGGGGGAGAATGATAAGGTTAGGGGGAGTAAAGAGTAATTCTGATGAAAACAATGGGAGAATTGTTAAAGATGTTGATAGATTGATGGTTGAGCTTAAAGAACTGCAAAAAGCCAACAAAGTTATTAATGTAGTCATCACTATTAACAGAACTGGTACAATGGGGTTTACACATATTCAATTTCAATACTAAGTAAGTGGTGTTATAAGGTTGTGTTTTGACATCATCATCAAACCTTGATTTATGCTTATCATTTGATAATCATAAATAGGGGAAGATTGTTAGGAATTATAACATTTGATGATGATGTATAACACTTAGAATTGTTAGAACTTGGAATTGTAATAGAACTTGTAGTGGTGTACTATCAGAGGCTACTATCAAAAACTGCAGGTGATCATCAGGAGATAAGTCATCTAGGGATAAGTCATCAGGGGATAAGTCATCAGTGGATAAGCGATCAGGGGATAAATCCCCACTTATGAACTAGTCATCAAGAGATAAATATCCACTCATGAATAAGTGAATAAGTCATCAGGAGATAAATATCCACTGATGAATTTAATTCATTAGTGGATAAATATCCATTTATAAATAAAGTCATCAGGGGATAAATATCCACTGATAAATAAAGTCATATCAGGCGATATATATCCATTGATGAACAAAGTCACATAAAAGGATAAATGACTTGACACTACAGACCTCTACTAGAGTTCTCCAACAATGGAGAAGTCGACCAAGATCCATTATAGAGTTGCAATTGAGTTTTACAAGGTTGGAAAATTGATCTATTAAAGAAAAGTGATTAAGTAAAAATGATGTGACTTAACAAGAGTTGTTAGGTGACAGAGTTGTTACAACTACTGATAAAGAGGAGCTGATCTAATAAAACAGAGTAGTTGTTAAAAAGCAGAAAAGATCAGAGACAAGAAGTTGTGTGGAAAGTATATGAAAAACACACAACACAGATAAAATAATATAATAACAAAAATAGAGAGAGATATTATTCAATTATTCACTCTGTAATATGCAGCAAATTCATATAATTTGAGAAGCAAGTTTTTCATAACTTAGGAAACTAGAAATTAATTTCTAAGTGGCAATTGTTCATACCTAAACATATTTTAGTACCTGGTATCAATTTTTGATAACCAGATTGTAATTTCATACATTCAATATCAATAAAATACATTCTTTATTGATTGATATAATCTGCTGTGTTTTTATTTCCACAATATATTTTCAGATTGTATTGTGATCTTCACATTGGGGAACAAATTTGAAAATTGTATTCAACCCCCCTTCTACAATTACTCATTCAGGAATAACGTAGATGATATTCTGCAGAAACATGGTCATCAACAGATAAAGTTCTTCATCAACATATAAAATAACTATCAACAGATACACAATTATCAATGGATATTGAAGAAGATGTATGTATGACTAGAAGACAACAAATCCTAAACCTAATAGAATTTGAAGTGACAAACAAAGAAGCCGACTGAGAGCCAATATAGTGTCGCATTAGGATTGACAAGGTCGAGAAGTTGATTTGAATTAGGATTGTCAAAATCTGGTATATATTCATAATCAAATTAGATTACAAAAGATATTAGGAATCATCAAAAAATATACATAGCAGTAATTGAAATACGCAGTGAGAAGCTGTATTTAATTACAGTGAGCAGTTGTATCAAGAGATTCAGAGATAGATATTGAGAGAGATACAGAGTAACAAGTTTGTAGAACTTGAGAAACTAGGATATATATTCTAGAGTAGAAGTTGTTCATCAAGAACATATTTCAGAAGCAATTGTTTATAACAGAGATAAAGAAGTTGGTGTCAACAATTTGGATTACCAGGTTGTAATACAAATTCAAATATCAATAAAAACAAGTATTTATTGATTAATATAATTTGGTTTCTATACACTGTATTCTTGAGATTCTTTATTATTCTGCAAGTTTGTTCATAACTTTTAAAGAATTGTAAGAAGCTGCAGTAATTGGTGATTTGTATTCATGCCCCCCTTCTACAAATCCTTGAACCTACTAGGACTAACAATTAGTATCAGAGCTTATTGATTAATACATCAATCAAACGATCAAGAAGATGTTTACTTCAAACAAGGAAGGAACCCCAAACTTAAGGTATCTGACATGACCTTCTCTGATGCATTAAAATTATTAAATATTGACAATGTAGAGAATATAATTGAAGATATAAATAATTTTCACTATAATTTCAGATCTCTAACTTCAGAGAATAATGAAAATAAGGAAAAAATTGTTATACTAACAAAGAGAAATTCCTTCTTAGAGTCTGAACTATTGAATCTTAAGCAAGTCAGAGAGGAGTGTAGAAAAGCTAAAGAGAATCTTGTTTGTGCTCTTAAAAGAGAAGCATGGCTTAGGGCTAAACTAAAACAAGAGAGCAAGATCTAATTAAAGAGTGGACTGATTCCTCTAAGATAGTGAGGGAACCATTGAGAAATATAGCACTAGTCAAACTGAATGACTAGGCTATAACAAGGTCCAAGAAAAACAATCAATGATTGAGGAGTTGCCAATCACTAGAATTAATGAAGCTAGCACCAGTAAGAGTACTCCAGTAGCTATTGCCCTTACTCTTAAGAAGATAAAATTTGTTAAGTCAAGAGCTATTGAGGATGTTAGGTTTTATAACATTTGATGATGATTGTGCTTAGAATACTTAGAAATGCAGATGTACAGTAAATGCTAATTTATAACAATTGAGTTTTTATAGCTGGTAGTTTGCTCTCTGATTTTTGTAATATATATTTTTGTATGAGAGTAAATTAGATTGTATTGTAAGAGACTATTAGAACTGCATTGATAAGCTAAGTTTGTCAAAGACTGAGCTTTACTCTACCAAAGACTCTTGTTGAAGTCATAAGAGACTAAAGTGAAGATTACTCTCTGATGCAATATAGAATTCTAATTGAAATAGAAGTTTTCGACACGGACAAAGAAATTGTGTTGAAGACGAAGCTGGTTAGGAAAGATACTAGAGTTATTATTATTTTGAATTAGAGTTGCTATTTAGATTGTACATAAAATTATATTATTGAATAGGATTAGAAGCTAAATTCTGATTCAGAATCAGAAGTTGTAATTGAATTTATAGAGATACAAGAAGCTGCACAATTCTATTGATTTGTATATATACAGTACAGAAAATTGAACTTGACAATCGATTTGTGATTGTTAGAATTTGTAATCAATTGTTAATCAATAAAAATAATTGTTTATAAATGTGTCTTGTTCTTTTGATTCTGCAAGTGATATTACTTTAAAGAACAAGAATTCATAAAGATTCATATAACTTGTATTCAACCCTCCCTCCCTTCTACAAGTTCTAGGTTGTCTTACTGGAACAACAAGTGGTATCAAAGCTTAATTAATTTAATTCAAGAGATCCAAAGATGGCCAACGACAAAGGTAGCAAGTCCAATTTGATGAGTTATGTTGGCAATCATGATGGTGGAACCAGAATTCCAGTATTGAAGAGAGAAAAATATCAAATCTAGAAACAAAAGATGTATATGCACTTAAGGGCTACTGACCCTGATTACATTGAAAGAATTGAAAACGGTCCGTATCAGCCAAGGAAATTTGTTCCTTTAAAGACAGTGGAAGGAACAATAATAGCTAAGCACTTTGAACTTGCACCTGAAAGTGATTATACTACTGAAAACAAATTACAAGTGCTAAAAGATGTTAATGTGATGAACATACTCTATAAAGGGTTGGATAAAAATATGTTCACAAGCCTCATCAATTGCACAACATCAAAAAAGATCTAGGACACCTTCAAGGTCCTGTGTGAGGGGACAGACCAGGTTCAAAAGAATAAAAGGTCATTGTTGACTCAACAGTATGAATTCTTTAAAACAAAGCCTGGTGAACTTATGACATCAGTTTATGATAGATTCAATACTTTGTTGAATGACCTGAAGATTCTTGCAAATTCTTATGACAATAAAGATGCAACACCAAATTCATGAGGGCTTTTCCACCAAGCTGGGATCCAAAGACAACTGCGGTAAGGGAAGCTCATGATTTGGATGTCCTCACACTAGAAAGGCTCTATGGAAATTTAAAGACATACGAACTTGAAGTAGAGCAAAGACAAAAGATGCATGGCAAGGACAAAAGAACTGCATTAATGGTTTAGAGAAAGATGTCTCATGAGGAGTTTGATGGTGAAATCTACACTGCAAGTTTTGCTGAAGAAGAATCTGAATCTGACACTGGTGATGACATGGAGGAATTCATAGCCTTCATGGTGAAGCAGTTCAAGAAATTTAGAGCTAGCAGGAAAGGTAGAAAATCATCAAGGAAGCCTAACCCAAAGAAAGAAGGTCAAACTGTGACCTTTGACAAAAATAAAATAAGATGTTACAATTATGATGGTTTAGGACACTTTACTAATGAGTGCAAGAAGCCTAGATCAACTAAGAGATCTAAGGATGACAAGAATGGAAAATCAAGGAATGATTTTGCTAACAAAAAATAAAAATCAAAGAGCAAGGCCTTGATTATTGAAGGCAAAGACTGGATTGATAGTGATTCTGATGAAGAAATTGTCAACTTTGCCTTGATGGCTTAAGCTGATAAGCCAAGTGATTCTTCAAAGGTATGTGATGCAACTTAGACCTTTAATGTGCTTAATTTAATTGATACATCTAGTATAGAAATCATATAAAAAGATATGTTTGATCTGCATGTTAGGTTTAGATCATTAACAATTGAACATGCCAGAATCATATGACATACTCTCAAAAAGTAATAAATTTCTTGAAGAGAGGCAAATACAATTTGACACTATCAAGTCATAACTGAATAAAACTCATCATATGATTGATGCCTTGAAAAAGTTAGAATATTACTTAGTCAAACAACTTGAACTTGAACAGGCTAAGATAAAACAATGGAACCAATCCTCTAAAAAGCTATCAGACTTGGTAGGAACTCAAATGGTGGGTCAAAAATCTGGTCTAGGTTATGATGAGTACCTAAGAAACAAACCAGAAATAGAAGAGAATAAAGAAACTGCTAGTTTCATGACTCATAAGCCAATTCCTATTAAAAAGATTAATTTCCTCTCACCTGTCAATGAACCTAAGTTCATCAACACTAAATCAACATGTCACTGTTGTTATAAAGAATGTTCAAAAATCAGTGAATATTGATGAAAAGAGTTCAAACAAAAGATTGAACATAGGTTTCATGACAAAGACTCAATTAAAAAAGAAATTGGAGAAATTGATTGAGTCTAAGAAAGAAAAACCATTGGAGTCTAGTAGTGGTAAAAGAAATAGAAATGGAAAAATAGGCATTAATAAATATACTAATTATGCTAGAATGTCTGAAGATCCTAGAAAAACATGACATATATGCGGTAATCCCAACCACATTTTCATACACTGTAGGAGTAAAAACAGAGTTCCTAAAGTGGAGATTGAGCCAACAAAAATATCTAAAACAAAATCACCTTTAAATAGGTCTAATCATCTTTGCAATAAGTGTGAAAATTCTAATCTTGATAGTCTCTATCCTTCTAGAAGCAAGACTAATGATTATCCTATAAATGTAAAAATTTCTAAAAGACAATCAATTTCATCAGAGTCAAATCTTGAATCCAAAACTAGGAAGAAAGGACCCAAGCAAGTCTGGGTCCCAAAACATTCTAACTAGTTATTCTTACTGTGCAAGGCAAAAAGAAGAGATCATGGTTCTTGGACAGTGGATGTTTAGGGCATATGACTGGAGACAAGTCCCTGCTTGTATAGTATGAAGAAAGGAATAGCCCTAAGGTAACCTTTGGAGATGACAACAAAGGCCATACAAAGGGCTATGGCAATGTTGAACATGGAGATGTCATCTTCACTAAAGTAACACTAGTTGATGGCTTAAAACATAAGCTATTAAGTGTGAGTCAACTATGTGATAAAGGATTTCATGTCACCTTCAAAGAAGATCAATGCCAGGTGTGTGACAATGTGACTGGAGATGTGATCTTGACAAGGAAGAGAAAAGGAAATTTATACATTGCAAATTTGATCTCTTCTACTGATCAAGTCACATGTCTCTATAGCAAAGCCTCTACGAGTGAAAGCTGGCTTTGGCACAAGAAACTCTCTCACCTAAACTTAAAAAATACCAACACTTCGGTGGGAAAAAGGTTAGCAGCTGACATTCCTCAATTGGAGTTCACATAAGATGGTTTGTGTGATTCATGTCAGAAAGGAAAACAAAGGAGTGTATCATTTAAGAGTAAACCAACAACATCAATTATTGACCCATTACAATTACTACATATGGATTTATTTGGTCAAGTAAATGTGATGTTAATCTCAAGGAACAGATATGCACTGGTTATAGTGGATGATCACACAAAGTATTCTTGGGTAAAATACCTTCACACAAAGGATGAAGCCACTCAGTTGATTATTGATCATATCAAGAAAGTAGAAATTGAGTCAGGAAAGACAGTAAGGGTTATAAGGAGTGATAGAGGTACATAATTCAAGAATTCCCAAATCAATGAATTCTACACTCAAAAAGTAATAACTCATCAATTCTCAGCTCCTAGAACCTCTCAACAAAATGGAGTTATTGAGAGGAAAAACAGATCACTCATTGAAGCAGCAAGAACAATGCTAGAAGAGTCCAAGCTTCCAACCTACTTCTGGGAAGAAGCAATAATCACTGCTTGCTTCACACAAAATAGGTCCTTGATCAACAAGACTTACAACAAAACACCTTATGAGTTGATGACTGGGAGAAACCCAATTCTCAAATTTCATCATGTGTTTGGTTGCAAGTATTTTGTTCTGAGCGACTCATCAAAGACTAGAAGGAAATTTGATAACAAGTGTGATAAGACAATTTTCTTAGGTTACTCTCTATTGAGTAAGGCATATAGAGTATATAACCTAAGAACAAAGGTCATTATGGAATCTATACAAGTAGTATTTGATGATAGCAAGATTCCACGAATGATTGGTTAAGGACTACATGAAACTCTCATATTTGAAAATGAATCGGATGCATGGAACCATCATAGACTGATGAACAGCCCCAAGATAACTATATCCCTTCAATTAGTGGGGGGAGTTAATGTTGTGCATGAAGTACCAAGGACTAATACTCTATCAGAGACAAGAATATTAGCATCAAATGAATCACAAGAGACTGGTAATACAAGTACATAATCAGAGACTAATGGAATACCAGAGACTACTGAATAGTCAAGAAGAGATAAATAGCTCAGGGGAAGCTAATAATAAAGAAGTCACTAGTTTAGGGGGAACAACCTCTGATCCACAACTAGATTGGACAATGTCATCTAGAAAGTGAAGCCTCATCTTTAAGAATGAATATGCCACCTGCAAGACCATGGTTGAGAGACCATACACCAAATTTGATAATTGGAGATTTAGAGGAAGAAGTCAAGACAAGAAGTGCAACACAAAATGAGTGTCTTTATCTCAGTTTTCTTTCAAAAATTGAGCCAAAGAAAATTGAAGAAACACTTCAAGATCCTGACTGGGTAATAGCCATGCAAGAAGAAATAAACCAATTGGCTATTCAGATGCTGACTATGCAGGATGTAAGCATGATAGGAAAAGCACAAGTGGAAGCTACCAATTTCTTGGAGGCAAACTTGTTTCTTAGTTTAGCAAAAAACAAAATTCAGTTTTAACCTCATCAGCTGAACCTGAATACATTGTAGCAGGAAGTTGTTGTCTGGACTATCGTATGACTTTATCCAAAATCCTTATTTATTGTGATAAAACAAGTGCCATGACAATAACTGAAAAACCAGTATAGCATTCAAGAACAAAACACATTAACATAAGATATAACTCCATTAGAGAACATGTTAGTGAAGGTACCATTGAATTACATTGGGTTGCTATTGATAAGCAACTTGTTGACATGTTCACAAAGCCTTTAGATGAACCTACCTTCACTAGGTTAGTCTATGAACTAGGAATGTCGAATTATGCTTCAAAAAATTGAGTAACTTCTTAAAAACCAAGTTCTTAGAAATTCAGAAGCTAGAATTTAATTTCTAGATTGCAGCTATTCTTGATGGATAGAATTTAATAAGCTAATAATCATTGAATTGATTGTTAGATATTTGGAAACAAAGTTGCAACAAGACTAAAGAATAAAAGTATTCGGAAATTATCTTTTATTTGAATTAAAAATTTAGTCTTTGATAGTTCTTTTTTACTTGTCTCCGACAAGTCAAATTGAACTATCGAAGACTACATTAACTTAGTCTCTGAGAGAAATCAAAAAAGAGACTAAAATAGTCTCTAATAGTTCTTTTACTAGTCTCCGACAAGTCAAATTGAACTATTGGAGACTAACATAAATTACTATCTGAGAGTATTTGAGTGAGAGACTAAATTAGTCTCTGATAGTTCTTTTTCACTGACTAGTCAAAATTAAACTACTGGAGACTAGTAAACATTCGTCTTTGATAGTTTTTTTTTCCTTTTACTAGTTACTGACAAGTAAAATTGAACTATCGGAGACTAACTTAAGTTAGTCGTTAGTAGTGATCAAGGGAGAGACTAAGATAGTCTCTGATAACTTACTTTTGAAAGGGCAAGAAAGTAATTGACTATAATCTTAGTCTTTGAAAAATCGATCATTATCTATAGAATTGCAAATGTTTTTAAACTTTAATAAAGGAAAAATCAAATTCACCTGCAATTTCATTCACTCAAAGAACTCTCTCTCTCTGACATCTATGCGGTTTAACCATTTTGCAAAGAAAACTTTTCAAGCTTTACATAGGTATCAACAATGGCGTCGAAGACTCTGTGTTTCAAGTTCGATGAATTTGACTTCATCAAAACCAACCATGCTAGAGTCTCCGACAAGAATGAATTTGAAGCACAGTACCATCCATTTGTGGATTTTCCACAGGCATCAATGTTGCCATATGCCATTTACGAAGCTCCTACTTAGGCTGCCAACATCATCACTATCATGTGGTCCACTGCTACAATCCAGGATGAAAGTGATGACTCTCCTATGGTAACCTTTAGTTATGATAATACTACTTATAATGTTGATCATGCAATAGTTAATAACACCTTAAATTTCCCTACTTATGATACATATGATTCACTGACCTGTGATGAGGAAATTTTTGATATGTTTAAAAGCGTACATTATGATAAAGAAATTGCATCCGTAGGTACAATTAAATGCAGTAATTATGATGCCATCACTACACTAACACAACAAATTACATCTTGTGTTTTGTATGATAGGCACATAAATTTAGGGTTGTTGATTTTGAAAAGTTTAATGGTTAAACTTAAAACTGGTGATAAAAATAAAATTTATTATGTTAGGTTTTTGATGATGATTGTTAATCATTTAATTCCTAACTTAAATATCACTAGTATGCAAGTTGTGTCTACAGTATTGCAGAGTAAGAGGATTTTCTCTGATGTGAAGAGGAAAACTACAAAGGTAAAGGTTCCTCTTTCTTATCCTCCTACTATGAGATCACTTCTCATACATAGGCCTCCCAACCTTTGTTCTTTTTCTTTCTTTGAGGATCATGAGTAACAAACCAGAAACCCAACTATTCCTCCAACAACATCTTCACAACAACAATCTACAGCCCCCTCCAAAGTCTTCGAAAGACTGTGGTTGCAAAACCAAAGAAAACCACAAAGTTACCCATCAAAAGAAAAACAAATGAGGGTGAAAGTAAGGACGAGGGAGTAAAAGTAGCTAAGGTGACTCCTTAGAGAAAGAAGATATTGATAACCCTTAACCAAAACCAATCTATTATCTCTCAAAAGGCAATGGAGGTTCGAAGGGACAACAGCATACTAGAAACATCCTCCCAAAAGGATGTTGCCATTGAAGATAGTTCCCAACCAGGAACAACAAGTAAAAAGTCTGCACAACCCCTTGTACAAAAACAAGGGAAAAACCATTATGAGAGGAGAACAAAAAGAAAGAGTGACACAAGGAGTGCACACACAGAGTCAATTCAAATTGATGTTCCTCAAATTTCTATTCTTGAGGAGCAGCCAACACTCCAATCTACATTTTCTCCTCATTCTTCTCCTATTCTTGATTCTTTAGAACTCAAAATTCGAATCTTTTTGATTTTTTCTAGGAAAAGCCAACACTTATGGTAGATCAAGCAAAACTATCAGAGTCTAGTTCTCAAATGGACTGGTCAGAGACTAGTCACCCACCATAAACTAGCTCTCCACCAGAGACTAATACTTACATCTTATCAAAGACTGACACACAAGACTCCACTTGTTCAAAGTACAAGTGTAGTCAATTCTCAAAATATGATTCTTCACCCCATGGCTCAAACACTTACCTTGGAGAGATCCCTAAGCATTTATTTATTAAGGGAACCCCCTCTCTTTGGTGCCATGGATAATTCTTCTTAACTCTTCGTTCTTTAGGATAAAGTGCACTTAACCAAATGAGTGAGGTGGAGAGAACAATTAGTGAGAGTCAGGCTCCTGACCTGGAAAAAGGAGAGATCATTCAAAGTATAGAGAGTCAAACTTTAGCAAACTTGGAAAAAGGAGAGCATGAGAGTCTAGATGTCCAACTCCAGGACAAAGGGAGGATGTGAACAAGGATGAGATCCTTGAACAAAATGAAAAGGAGAAATCTATATTCTCAGTAGGTGAATTTTTAAAACCTGTTGATCCATCCACCTCCATCGTTGCTCAATTATCTCCTGCTCCTACTACAAATCCAACCACAGGGGATAATGAGAAAAGTTCTCATCCAAGGGATGCAACATTTCAAATGTTGGCTGATATGTCCAATGAACATTTTGAAGCCCTTTATGGTCTTCAACATCATCATGACATAATCTTAGCATTGAAGACCCAAACTGCAAATGAATTTGAGCTTGCAGAGAATATTGAAGAAAATGTGGATGCTTGGTTGGATGCAAGCTTCACCAACACTTTGGATGAGGCAGTTGCACAACTTCAACAAGATTATTTGACCTGTGACGACCCCATAATCCCATACCGGACTAGGGCATCATCATAAGA
>CM025786.1:48912761-48944893 GCA_014636745.2 Centella asiatica | reverse complement strand
ACCCATCGGGGATTAATCGGGGATTAACTCATCAGAGATTAACTCATACTCGTCAGAGACTAAGTTAAAGTCTGTCTCAGATACAGGGTCGTCTTCCTTACTCCTCCATGTGTGGTACCCTCAACCATAACCACACTTGGGTCAAAACTCACCATTCTCTCAGTGATACGTAACATTTCCTATGGTCTGCATGCCATCTTAGGTAACTTGAAATAAATGACATTAACCCCGATCGTTAGAATATGCATTAAGTCATACTTTTGAAAATAAATGAACATGGTATTAAACGTGGTAGGTAGAGCAGGGATGCAAGAAATATAGCAAGACTTAAATGAGATGCTCTTACCTCCTCACTGTAGGAAGGAAAATAAATGCTCCGGTTTATCCTTCAAGAAGAACTGCTGTCTCGAAAATTAAATTGATGTTTGATGGAGGTTTGGAAAGGTAGGATCAGGGTTACAACAGTGTGGTGTGTATATATATATCATTTGATTGAACAACAAGGACCGTCGGATCAACTTGATCTCAGCCGTTGGCTATGAAAAGAAAGGAAATGACTGAAGAAGGAAAGAACGGCTGCTGTCCATCGGTCATCTTTCATAGCTGACTCTAAGGTATGATAGGGATGATGAGCATTTAATGCTGCTGTTCCCCCCCCCCCCCCCCCCAGCAGTGCAGTATTTTAAAAGAAGAAGGGTACTGTAGCTACCCGCGAAACACTCTTTTAAGGGTAGAACAACTCATAACCTCATGAGCTAAAATAATAAAAAAAAACTCTTGGACATCACATTGCAGATAAATTTTTCATATATAAAAAAAAAATATAATTTCGATATTCACAACTCATAAGAAAATAATTTTCATGAAGAAAATAAGCTAAAATAATTAATTTCATAACGGAATTTATTTACAAATCCGGGTCTTCACATGGTTAGTGATCAACCTGTCACTAAGTGCACACAGAAGAGTCTCAAATTGATGTTTTCTTTTCTCTATTCAAGAGAAGCAACCAACACTCAATTCCATACTTTTATTCTTTCTTCTTCTCTCCTTGATATTTCTTTAGAAGTAATGGAGATCTAATAATTGCATTGGTTTCAGATTCTCTGATAGTTCAATCATTAGATAAGCCAATTCTATAACTGAAACACAAAATCATTGCTCTCACCTCATTAGTGGATGCTATAACTGTTATTTCTCAAACATTCACTGATGCAAAACACTTACTGTTTATATTTCTCACACCATTCTAGGTCATCCACAACTAAAATGTTTAAATATTTCTGGCAAGCTTGAGAGAATACTTAGGGAGAGTCAAATCTTGTGTCTGGAAAAAGGTGAGGAAAAGAGATTAAAAACCAAAAATTGAGTGTGAGAGGTTGACTTAAAAATTCAAGCAAAAGGAGAGGGTGTGAGTAATGAAGAGATCCTTAAAGAAAAGAACAGAAAGAAATGTTCACACACTACTACTACCTTTGCAGCTCATTTATTCTCTAATCACCATTATGATTAGACATCAAAGGATACTGAGAGAAGAATTACTTCAAGAGATGCAGAACAATAATTATTTAATGACATGTCTAATCAGGACATTACCAAGACAGACTGTTAGATCTCATAACAGGAACTGTAGATGAACCTGAAAAAGATATTGTGGATGTTTAGTTGGATGTAAGCAACACAAGATTATTGGATGATAAAACAATACACCTTATACTAGATTATTTAATCACATGAGGATCAAGTGCAGCTCTACTCACAGGATATTTATGAAGCATTAATCAACACAAAAAAAGAGAAACGTGAACCTCCAACACTTCATGATCAATGGTTTTCGAATTGAGCTCTAGAATGTCAAAGGATACACGATTAGTATTCTCACTAATCTTCCTATTAATTCAAAAGGATATTCAAAGTGGGAGAATAGTTAGATCATAGCCAAAGGACATTCATGGCTGAAACAATTCTTCCTGGGAACACAATCTTTGAAACAAAAGTATCGGGTCACATTCAGATTATACCATTTTTATGTAACTAATTTAAAACAAATATGAAGAAAGTATATATGTAGCAACATATAATTTGAGAACCAACATCCTTACTCATTCATATGATAAACAACAACTCCAAGTTCATTATATACAAATGGATCAAAAGGGCAAATTGTCTTAGCTTGCATGAAAAACTGATCAGCAATTTTGAAGCTGTGAGTTCGCATGTATTCCATCCCTATGTATAGAGTTGGTAAATGGCACCCAGGAAACAAACAAGCTTTCAACATGGGATGCTAATGTCAAAAAGAGGGAGAATAGTCAGGTCAAGGGGAGTGAGAGTAATTCTGATGAAGACAGGGGGAGAATTGTTAAAGATGTCAAAGGATTGAACAGATTGATGGTTGAACTAAACTTGAAAATTGCTGCAGGAACTGTAACAACAAAGTCTATGAAGTCATCATTGTTGAGTTTATGAACAATTGTGTTTTATAAAGTGTTTAATTTCAATTCTAAGTAATGATTATAAGATTTGAGTTTTGACATCATCATCAACCTTTGATTTATGTTTATTATTGATAAACATAAATAGGGGGGAGATTGTTAGGTTTATAACATTGGATGATGATGTATAATACTTAGAATTATTAGAGTGTGTAATTGTACTAAAACTACTGATGTGTTATATAAACATCAGTAGATAAACTACAACTGAATTTGTCTTAAGAAATATCCTCTGACGGTGTTATCATATGAGGATAATAGACAGGCCAGTGGATATTATCCTCTAACAGTGTAAAATGTACATCAGTGGATAATTAGACGATACATCATAAAGCAGCCAGTCAAAAGATGATTATGTCCCTCAGTGAATAAAGTATTCATCAAAGGATATTCTGCATTAGAGGATATTCTGCAAAAACATGATCATCCAATATAGAGTCGCATTAGGATTGACAAGGTTGAGAAGTTGTTTTGAATTAGGATTGTCAAAATTTGGTATATATTCATATTCAAATCAGATTACAGGAGATATCAGGAATCATCAAAAAAATATACATAGCAGTAATTGAAATACACAGAGAGAAACTATAATTGATTTACAGAGAGAATACCTGTATCAAGAGATTCATAGGTAGATATTGAGAGAGAAACAAAGCAGCAAGTCTATAGAACTTGAGAAGCTAGGATTTATATTCTAGAGTTGAAGCTTTTTATCAAGAATAGATTTAAGAATTTGTTGTTTCTAACAGAGATAAAGAAGCTAGTGTTAACAATTTTGATTATCAGGTTGTAATAAAAATTCAAAGATCAATAAAAGAAAGTATTTATTGATCAATATAATTTGGTTTCTATACACTATGTTCTTCAGATTCTTTATTATTCCACAAGTTAAATCATACCTTTTAAAGAAATGTAAGAAACTATAGTAATTGGTAATTTGTGTTAGGAATTATAGCATTATGATGATGTGCAAACTTAGAATTATTAGATTTTGTAATTGTACAAAGTATCCGCAGTAGTGTTCTATCAGGGACCACCATCAGAGACTGCAGGTATGAATCAGAGACTACAAAGACTACATTTGGAGAGTTCAACAAAACTCAAAATTGGTCGAGCAAAATTCTGTTCATCAGAGACTAAGTTTCTGTTCATCGGAGACTAAGTTTCTGTTCATCGGAGACTAAGTTTCTGTTCATCAGAGACTAAGTTTTTGTTCATCGGAGACTAAGATTTTGTTCACCAGAGACTAATGTTGAAACTACCAGAGACTAAGGCAAAGACACTTCAATGCATTAAAGTAGCCTTGAGAAGATTTAACTATCGCCAAAGTCATTTGGCTAACGCCAAACTCAACATTACTCAACGCCAAAGTCATTTTAACAGTCGCCAAACTCAAAATGACTATCGCCAAAGTCGTCGGGAAAATCAACAATAGCGTCAAACTCGAAAAGACTATCGCCAAAGTCGTCGGGAATTCTCCATCGCTGAAGTCAAGTGAAGCCCAAAATTACTCATCGCCAAAGTTGTCGGGTAATTTACACTAGCGCCAAAGTGCTCAGGCATCAGGGGATAAATACCTACTAATGAACAAAATTGTCTGTCAAGGGATAAATATCCACTAATGAACAACACAGGCCATCAAGGGATGGATGATCAGAGACTAAAGATGACATAAGGGATGATATATGGCTGATAAAATTAAGGCGGTGGAAATAAGATAATGATGGTGGTCCAATAAGGAAAGATTGGCTACCAAAAAAGCTTCAAGGGGATAAGTTATACATTGCAGGTGTGAACATTGATAAAATAAAATATGGAGATAAGTCATACTTATACACTAACATGCGTATATAGCTACTGGTGTGAAAACTATAGAGATAACTTATAAAAACTTGAAGGAGGAAAATTTGGAAGTTGGTCCAATCAAAAACCAGGAAGCTCATAGAGATATGTCCATCAGTCAATCCACATACTAGTCTCAATGTATTATTGTTGTCCCACTAACAATAATACTCGACTAGGGACATTTAAGAATAATGATATATACAACATACTTATATGATCTCATATTCAAGTCACATACTTGAATCCATATAATTAATATCATTCTTCTAAGGACATTTATTATGTTAACATTTATATAATGTAGTAAATAAAACATAATAAAAGAAATTATCATTTAACCAAAACATAACATAAATATAGTGTCACAATCATTATATAATTGGTCACTAGGGCATACACTCCAACAATTTTGCCATCTATTGTTGTTGCTGGAACAAGCATCATTAGATTAGGAGGTCCTTCTTCCAAAAGAGTTATGTAAGAAGAATATGTAGATTTCAGATGCATATACATCCTTCTTTTCCATAAGAAATACTCCTCCCTCACCAATAGTGGGATTTTTACATTATAACACTTTTACTACTCATCTTGATCGTCTAGTAGATATGTCAACTAGAAAGCTCTAATACCAATTTTTATTCCTGGATGAGTATTTATAGAAGGGGGGATTGAATAAAAATCTCAAATTTCTCGCCCAATGTAAAGATTATAATATAATCTGCAAATTAATTGTAAAATTATAATTGTTATTCCCAGATAAGTAATTGTAGAAGGGGGGTTGAATACAATTTTTGAATTTTTCCCTAATGTAAAGATCACAATACACTTTAAAAATGTATAGCGGAAATGTTAGTGCGATATAAGCACAAGTGTTTGTAGAAGGGGGGGATGAATACAAACACCTGAAACTCTTCGCTCTTTTAAACTTTAAAAACGCTTACTAGAAAACAGCTGCAATAAACAGAAAAACTATAAGAAATGAACACACAGATTTAAGTTAAAATAGTTATATTAAAACTTGGGGTTTTTCTAGAAATCTGTATAATCACAACTGTGATTTACAACTACAATTTTTGTGAATAAAATTCACAGCTTCTCACACTCACTAGCTTCTAACTTTCTTTGAAATATTTCTCGCAAGATCTATTACAAAGCTTCTCTCTAGTGTTTGTGTGCTTCGGTGTTTGTTTGATCTGTTGGAAAGATTCAATCTCTGTATAATTTATTGTAATGAGAACTCCGTTGCTTATATGTTGATCAGTGGATGAAATCATGTGCTTGAGACGTGTTGCTTTTCTCAACTTAGCCGCAAGTATGTCACATCGTAGCCCTATGTGTCAGACTGCTGCATGCTTTGTTGCTACTTTTTCTTCCCCTGATCTGTGTGCATTTAATGCGTGAGAGTTCTTATTGGATCAAGAACAAACTTCAAGAAATATCTTTCCAATTGATATTTCTTGCTTCTTTAACACGTTACGTTGATTTCTGTGTAAGTACTAATGACGGGTGCATGCTGCCATAACGATCCACTAACAATCAGCCCTAATGGACTTTGATCAGTGCTTCTGGATCTCCTGATGCTTATTGACTAGATCAGGGCTTCAACCTTCACTTGAGTTACACTCAGTGCTTCTTGATCCTGATGGTTATGACTGACGACACACACTGATGGCTTCCACTGATGTCATGTTGGTCATTCCCCCTGATGGGTTGGCTTGACACTGACATGTCTTGAAGTGTTTCCCTAATGGGTTGGTCTGCCTTCGTCATCCCATGACAGGTTTCCCTGATGAGTTCCCCCTGATCGGTTCCCTTGATGAGTTCCCCCTGATGGGTTCCCCTGACGGTACTTAATCAACGCAACTTTGTTTAGAATATCTGATGTGCGGAATACTTTGACTGTTAACAAGTAACATCAGACATTCTTCTCCACTTTGTCAAGTCCTTTGGATGTTTTTGTTTTCTGACTTGTCTTGTGAAGAGATTGACCATCCACTGATGAATAAGTTTATTATCAGTGGATGCAAAACTTGTGTAGTTCTTAAGGTTTATAAAATACCTCAAGTATTTACAGTTGCACAATTTATTACATAATCATCATCATCATCATTTAACTCTAACAGGAAACAAAAACATAGTAGATTGTTCAATCAATAAATTCCAAGTTCTAACAATTCTAAGTATTATACATCATCAAATGTTATAATTCCTAACCATTTCCCCATATTTATGATATCAAATGATAAACATAAATCAAGGTTTGATGATGATGTCAAAACACAACCTTATAACACCACCTACTTAGAATTGAAATTAAAGATGTGTAAACCACACTGTACCAGTTCTACCAGTTCTGTTCTGCTAATAGTGATGACTACACTAATAGCTAACACTACTTAAAATTGAAATTAACGATATGAAAACACAATTGTAAATAAATTCAAAAGTGATGACTTCATAGGCATTGTTTTGTAGTTCTTCAAGCTCAACCATCAATCTGCTAACATCTTTAACAATTCTCTCCATGTCTTCATCAGAATTACTCTTTACTCCCTCTGACCTAATCATTCTCCCACTTTTTGACATCAGCATTTAATGTTGAAGGGTAGAAAATGATAGATTAAGTTGAATTAGCAGGAAGAAATGTTTGAGCTCAGTTTGAAGACTATTGATCATAAAGTGTTGGAGCTTCATGTTTCTCTTTTCTGCGTTGATCAATGCTTCATAAACATCCTTTGAGTACAACTGCACTTGATCATGTGTGTTCAAATATTCTGGTATGAGGTGTGCTGCTACATCATCCAATACTTCTTGCCTTACTTGCTTCCAACCAAGCATCCACAATTTTTTGTTCAGGTTCATTTGCAGTTTGTGAGATCTGACAGTTGTTTTGATAATGTCTTGATTTGACATGTTAGTGAGCAATTTTTGTTCTGCATCTCCTGAAGTAATTATTTTCTTAATATCCCCTAATGTCTAATTAGAATGGTGATCAGAGAATACATGAGCTTTAAAGTTAGTAGTTGTGAACAATTTCTCTTTATTCTTTTCTTCAAGGATCTCCCTTGCTCGCACCCTCTCCTTTTGCTTGACTTTTGCAAGTTAGCCTCTCATACTCACTTTCTATACATTTTTTGTTTTAATCTTTTTTTCCTCACCTTTTTCCAGACACAAAGTCTTACTCTCATTTTGTATTCTCTCAGGCTTACTATAAATATTTAAATTTTTCAATTTTGGATGACCTAGAGTGGTGTAAAAAAAAAAAGAAGTGTTTTGCATCAGTGAATGTTTGATAAAGTACAATTGTATCATCCACTAATGAGTTGAGAGTTGTTATTTATGTTTTTGTTTCAAGAATTGGCTTCTCTGATGATTGAACAATTAGAGAATCTGAAACCAATGGAATTATGAGATTTTCATTGCTTCTAAAGAAATATCAAGGAGAGAAGAAGTAATAATAAGGGTAAAATTTGAATATTGATTGTTCCTCTCGAATAGAGAAAAGAGAAGCATCAATGTGAGACCCTGTGTGTGAATTTAGTGTCAGGTTGATCATTGATTAGAACTTGTTTCTTCTTCTTCCTCTAAAAGGTATTTATAGATGTGATCATGGTAGACTCAAATATCTGTGTCCTTGGCGATGGACTATTTTCAATATATTCAGCCTTTTGAGAGGTTGCACCTAGAGATATGTTTTTTCCTTTTATTCTCAATATTATTTTGAGAGAATATTAAACAGTCTCTAAGGGTTCTCACTGTTCCTTAGTTCTTCCTCTAAAATGTTCACCCTCCCCTTCAGCTATTGTTGGTTGTGGTTGTGGTTGTTTTCTTTTTACAACCTTTATCTTTTGAGAGATAGAGGATGTGACTTTTATTATAAACTTGTATTTAGAGGGTTTTGCTACATGGGAAGAAGAAGTTGAATCATTACTAACATCTTTCATTGTAGCAGAATTAGAAAAAATAAAGAAGATAAACTCAAAAATTAAAAATTTAATTTCTGCTACTAGTAGGTAATTATCCACTAATGAGTAATTCATCAGGAGATAAATTAACCAGTGCTACTTTTTATCAGTTGATAATTTAAAAAAAATTATCTAATGCTTCATCTTATTAGACTTGCATAAGATTTTCAAGATCTTATTCACCAAAGTTGAGTGTACCCAACTCATTTACCAACTTGTTAAAGGTGGTTTCATCCAATGGTTTGGTGAATATGTCTGCAAGCTACTTCTGAGTGGGAGCAAATGAAGTTTCACTCTACCATTTATCACATTTTCTTTGATAAATTGATACTTGATATCTGTGTGTTTTGTCCTAGAGTGTTTTACAAATTCTCTGTAATGGCAGTAGCACTGGTGTTATCACAATAAATAGGAATTTGTTTACACACCATACCATAGTCCATTAATTGAGTTCTTATCCATAAGATCTACGTACAACAACTCCTAGTAGCAATGTATTCAGCTTCAGCCATTGAGGTTGACACAGAATGTTGTTTCTTGCTAAACCATGACACTAGTTTGCTTTGAAGAAATTGATAACATCATGTTGTGCTTTTCCTGCCTATTTTGCAACCTGCCTAATCTGCATCTGAGTAGCCTATTAGCTTGAATCCAGAATCTTTAGGATACCAAATGCCGAGATTTTGAATACCTTTAAGATATCTGAATATCCTTTTTACAGCAATCAAATGAGATTCTCTAGTATTAGCTTGAAATCTAGACAATGACATATAGAAAACATTATATCTGGTCTATTGGCAGTTAGATATAAGAGTGAGCCTATCATACCTCTATAACTTGATATATTAATTTTCTTTCATTTCAAATCAGTATCAAGTTTACTGGATGTTGTCATAGGTGTTTTAGCAGTTGAAACATCTTTGAAATTAAATTTCCTTAAAAGATCTTTGATGTATTTGATTGACTGATAAAAGTACCATCAGTCATTTGTTTAACCTATGGACCTACAACGAAATTTAGTTCACCCATCATGCTCATCTCATATCTACTTTTCATCAATTTTGAGAATTTAGAATATAACTTCTCATTAGTAAAACCAAATATAATATCATCCACATAGACTTGAACAAGTATTATGTCACCAACATATTTTCTATGAAAAAGGATTTTACCTACAATACCTTTTGTGAAATGATTTTCAAGTAAAAATTGAGATAAAGTATCATTTCATGCTCTTGGTGCTTGTTTAAGTCCATAGAGTGCTTTTTCTAACATGTAGACATGATTGGGAAATTTCTAATCTTCAAAGCTAGGAGATTGATGTTGATAGAAATTATAGTATTTGATGATGATGTATAAACACTTAGAATTGTTAGATTTTGTAATTGTAAAAGTACCCGCAGTAGTGTTTTATAAGAGACTACCATCAGAGTCTGTAGGTACCCACCAAAGACTACAAAGACTGCACTTGGAAAGTTCAACAAAAGTTAACATTGGTCAAGCAAAATTTGTTCATCGGAGACTAAATTTGTAATTGTACAAGTACCCGTAGTAGTGTTCTATCAGAGACTACCATCAGAGTCTGCAGGTACGCATCAGAGACTACAAAGACTACACTTGGAAAGTTCAACAAAAGTTAACATTGGTCAAGCAAAATTTGTTCATCGGAGACTAAATTTTTGTTCATCCGAGACTAAGTTTTTGTTTATCAGAGACTAAGTTTTTGTTCATCGGAGACTATGTTTTTGTTCATCGGAGACTATGTTTTTGTTCATCGGAGACTAAGTCTTTCAGAGACTAAGTGTTTGCTCATCGGAGACTAATGTTGAAGCTACCAGAGACTAAGGCAAAGATATTTCAATGCATCAAAGTGGCCTTGAGAAGATTTGACCATCCCCAAAGTTATTTATCTAACACCAAACTCAATATTACTCAACGCCAAAGTCATTTTGACTGTCACCAAAAGTCATTTGCCTATCGCCAAAGTCATTGGGCAAATCAAACAACAACACCAAACTCAAAATGACTATCGCCAAAGTCGTCGGGCAAATCAACAACATCACCAAACTCAAAATGACTATCGCCAAAGTCATCGAGAAAATTTCTATCAATGAAGAACAAGTGTTCAAGCATCATGGGATGAATATCCACAGATGAACAAAACAAAGCATCAGTGGATGAATATCCACTGATGAACAAAACAACTCATCAGAAGATAAATATCCACTGATGAACAAAACAGGTCATTAGGGGATAACTATCCTCTATTCAGTTCGTCAGGGGATAAATATCCACTGATGAATAGAGACTTTCCATTAGGGGATAAAATAATTAGAGACTAAAAATGACATTTGGGATGATACATGGCTGAGTTCACAAATTCACTAACTTAAGATTAAAGGCGGTGGAATTAAAATATAGATGGTGGTCTAATAAGGAGAAATTGGCTACCAAAGAAGTTTCAAGGAGATAAGTTATACATTACAAGTGCGAACACTGATAAAGTAAAATATGGAGATAAGTCATACTTATACACTAGCATGCATATATAGTTGTTCGTGTGAAAACTGCAGAGATAACTTATAAAAACTTGAAGGAGGAAAAAATGGAAGTTGGTACAATCAAAAACCAGGAAGCTCATAGAGATAAGTTATTTACTACAGAGATAACTTATCATGCGAACTCCAAGAAGAAAATAAGGGAGCTGGTGTGCTGAAACACCAGAGATGTTACATAATAGGTTGGCGTGCAAGGAAGGTCATGCAAAAAGAAGAAGTTATGTGATAGAGCTACAATTACCAAAGAATATCAGAGATATTTTTGGAGGCAACTCACTGTGAAAGCTTGGAGGACAAGGGAGCTATGTCTATAAATAGAAACATGGAGCAGATAAGACATATATGAAAAAAAAAACAAGATATCACTGAGATACACAAAAACACTTGTACACATATTATCTCAGATCATATCGTAGCTGTAATAAACTTACAGAGAAAGATAAACAAGTTTTCATAACTTGAGAGAAGCTAGAAATCATATTCTAGAGTGCAGTTATTATTTTCAACAGAGTTGTTAGAAGCTGGTCATTCACATCAGTGAGATTTTGTATTATTTCTTTGATTTATAAAAGTTCAGAAACACTTGCAATATATTGTATTCTTTCAATTTCACAACTTTTAATACAGTATATTCACTAAACTCACAAAAGTTCAAAACAATTTTGTGGTTTGTATTCAAACCCCCCTTCTACAAACCATTTTATGGGACAAACAGTTGTACATACACCTCTTCTTGTAGTTTCCCATTCAAAAAGGCACTATTTACATCCATCTGGTACACTTTAAAATTTGCATGAACAACATAGGTAAGGAATATCCTGATTGCTTTCAATCTTGCTACTGGTGCAAAGGTTTCATCATAGTCAATCCCCTCTTCTTGTGAATAACCTTTTGCAACCAATCTGGCGTTGTTCCTTGTCACTATACCAGCTTCATTCAGGTTGTTTCTAAAGACCCATTTAGTACCAATTATTGATTTCTACATTGGTTTTGACACTAGTCTCCAGACCTTGTTTCTTATAAACTGATTGAGCTCCTCTTGCACGGAAATCACCCAATCAGCATCTTGTAATGCCTCCTCAACCTTTTTAGGTTCAATCTTTGACAGAAAGTTGAGGTATAGGCATTCATTCGGAGTAGTATTTCTTGTTGTCACACCACTTTACTGGAATAAAGTTGGAGAGAGGAAGCTTGAAGGACCTAAACTTATTTTGCAAACAAAGGATGCAATTACAACTATCAGAAAAAGAATGAAAGTTGCTTAAGACGGACAGAAGCAATATGCTAATCAGCATAGGAAAGACCAGACCCTCGAGGTAGGAGGTTATGCACTGCTAAAAGTTTCACCCTAGAAAAGGGTGGTACGCTTTGGCAAGAAAGGAAAGTTGAGCCCCCGTTATATGGGACCATTCAAAATCTTGAGGAAAATCGATTAAGTAGCATATCAATTGGCGCTACCAACAGCTTTAGGACACATTCATGATGTTTTCACATCTCATTCTTACGCCCTTACAAAGCTAATCATAAGGGAATCATAGATTATCAACCAATAGAGTTACAACCTGATTTAAATTATGAAGAGATCCCTTCTGTAAAAAAGTACTATGGAGGAATCACAACGTTGAGGAGGCAACATGGGAATTAGAAGAGATTCTAATGTAGAAGTACCCCCATCATTTTCAATAGTTGTGTTTTGGGGACGAAACTTCTTTTAAGGAAGGAAGATGTGAGAACTCCAAAAATAAAAATAGGAATAAAATGTAATAATGATTAATTCATATTAAGTGTGAATAATTAATTCTTGAGTTTATATATCAATGTGATGTCCAAAATTAATTATTACAATTTTCTGTACAAGTGATCCAATAAAGGAATATAAATATATTTTAACTCAAATCTTTAACTGGTTATTTTAATCAAACACTATAAAAAAAAAAAAAAAAAAAAAAAAAAAAAAAAAAAAAGAGGAAAGCTATTGTGGCAAACCAGCAAAAGGAAGGCTGTTGTGGCAAACCATTGGTTAATACTTTAGCACCGTTTAAGGGAAACTTACTGCCCAAGTTTGCAATTATAGATTATTGGCTAATAATTTAGCAGCCACAAAATTGGCCAAGCCAGCCAATCACATTATTCTAAAGCATATTGCTAAGGACTATCTGTGTATGCATCTCTAACGTCAATCAGTGATATAGGCTCTGAGTCAACCAAAAGGAGGATCGCCATGTTGATGCTGCTGTGCAAAACCTAGAAATAGTAGCAGTCTGTCGTCATACTGTCATGGTGCGAGCTATCAGGCGATGGTGGACCTCTGCATCGTAATTATGTACCATCTTGTTATGGGATGGCGCTGTTGCCTATGTTGGAGATGAGGCAGGTCTCGGAGTATCGCATTTCCTCTGAGAGGCATCTCGTGTCGTAACATGATCATGGCTAGGACGATGGCGTATCGTGCCCGCGACAAACAGTAGAGGGTCCAGCCTCCTGTGTCGGCTTTATAGCAAGGCTGGGGCCCTCGTGTACTAGTGATGGTGGGGTGAACAATGGAGACTCCACGCTAGGCTCCTCTTCCTCTTCAGATGAGATGTCGTAAATTGGGATGTCTACCCTACGAAAATGCGCAGTAGATCTAGAGCAATCTCTGGCCATCTACACAAAACAATCTAAGTCAGTAAATTCTGAACTTCCCAATAAACAATGCATGCAGCGATATGTCTAAGAGGTGGTGCCTTCGTTTCAGTCTTATCCTTCCTTAGCAGTTTTTACCCTTAAAGTGTTCAACAACCTTTGTTTCTAACATAAGCCTTAATCCTAAGCCCATTAACCTATCGTAGTACCTTAATTCTAGTGTCAAGTCCTTAAATTCCTCTACTGGAGTAATCCTGGGACATACCGCAGTATTCCCTACTCCCAGATGCAGTTTACGGGCAGTGTTTTCTTACGAATCACCTCTGGCCGTAACTGGGCTCTGATACCAACTGTGACGACCCCAAAATCCCTTACCGGACCAGGGCATCATTAAAAGAAGGAAAAGATAACATCACATCAATTCATAACAAAAGTACTAATAAAAAGGAAATGGTGGTGATTTTTTTTTTTTTTTTACAACTCAAACTATTACATTTCAGCGGAAGCTAATTCATCTATAAATTACAGTTCATAAACATTACAACTTCAAATATCTTCCTTCTTTAGCGACACTCAAAAGATTTATAAAACTCATTAGCCGATCATCTTTGCCTTCCCCTTGTCAGAGGGTTCAACCTTTGGACCATGCCCTGCAAGACATTAAGTTCAACAAGAATGAGCGTTTTGTGCTCAGCAAGTAAATAAACAAAACAGAGAAACAATCTAGAATATTGATGGAAGTTCAATTCTATTTATGAGGCTTAGTGAAACAATACTAATGCCTCAGAAATCTTTGAAGAATCTTTAGGATCACTGATGATAAACAATGTGTAATCCTCCTTGAAGAAAGGCAGGTATTCACCTGTGTACAACTTTCTCAAAATATCCATTGAGGGCTAAACTCGTTGGATCTGCTAACCATACGGTACACAGCTGCCCTAACTGTGACTGCATGATCCCTCGTGTGAATGTACGTATTCACTTATAATTCCTCTAGGTCAGGTGAAGAACAAATCAACATCTTTCCTTTCCTCTAGCCAACCATGTGGCATAACCCATTTAAGGGACATATCATTCTCATTTGTTGTACAGATATAGCATTAAAGAATAATTTATACATCAAAGTTTAGTTATATCCATGCACTTTCCATCATATCATGCTAGCGAAATTTATAGCATAGCATTCTCATCATAAAAGCAATTGAAACATAGGAATCAAGCCTTGCACGCATATCGAATCAAATGATACTGCATTAAATTGAAATAAGCATCAGATTGAATGTATATACTTGCCTCGGCCCTTAGCAACAAAATCAAATTCAATTTACTCGTGAGTGAAAGACTCTGTAAAATATGCATATCACAAGATAAATTTAATACGTTGGTTAAAATATGAGAGAAATGCATATTTGATGTCCTTAAACTTTTAATGTTTCAAATTTGACATAAGAACCGTTGAAGTTAAATGAATAATTGAAACATCATAAAATAATTTAAGAAAATAATGTTTTATAGTTTCAAAGACAAACTGCGCATCAGGGGAAAATCTTCCACGTCAGGGGATCATTGTCATTAGGGAATAACTAGTCGTCAGGGGATGACTCAATGGGTAAACTACCCGTCAGGGGATGTCTCGCCCGTTAGGGGATGTCTCTCGACCATCAGGGGATAGCCTCTCGACCATCAGGGTATCATTCACTCATCAGGGGATAGTCATCAGGGGATGACTTACCCATCAGGGGATAATTTGTTCACCGCCAAACTCGTCGGGTGACAACTTGTTTAGCGCCGAACTCACTAAGTCATCGCTAAACTCATCAGTGGATGATTTGCTTAGCACCAAACTCCTCGGAAGATAACCTCTTTAGTCATCGGAGACTAACAACATTTCCTTCATCAGAGACTAGGAAATTCCTCCATCGGAGACTAATTTCCTTCATTAGAGACTAGCAAATTTTGCCCATCAGAGACTACGAATGACGTCATCAGGGCCTAAACTTAGCCTGTCGGAGACTAAGGATAACATCATCAGAGACTAATTTAAACTTCCTTCATCAGAGACTAAGGAATTTCCTTCATCGGAGACTAACAGTTTTAGCCTATTAGAGACTAACTGTTTTAGCCTGTCGGAGACTAACTTGAAATCTCCCAGGGACTATTTTATAAGGTAAGAGACTAATTCCAACCCATCAGAGACTAAGTTAGAACTTGTCTCAGATACAGTGGTGTCTTCCTCACTCCTCCATGGGTGGTGTTCTCAACCATAACCATGCTTGGTCAACTTTCATCATCCTCTCAGTAATACATAACCTCTCTCGGGGTCTACTAGATCTTCCAACACTGATTAAACTTCAAAACTCCAGTTGACAGAGGTTTAAATAGAATGTTTTCAACTACTGACAAAAAAGAATTGTTTGGTGAATAAAGGTTTGCCTACCAGATGGTTGTCCACATTCTTACACTCATCTTAGGTAGCTTTTGAAACAAAAAGGCATTAACTTCAGGTGTTGAAAGCATGCATTAAATCGTACTTTTGGAAATGAATGAACCAGGTATTAAACGTGGCATGCATAATAGAACAAAAGTGCAAGAATCAGAGCAAGACTTTAATGTAATTCTTTTACCTCTTTGGCTGTAAAGAAGAAGTTAAAAGCCTCGGGTTGCTCTTCGAAAAAGGACGGTTGCCTTGAGAGTAAACCTGGATTTGGTGGTATACTGTATAGAAGATTTATAAAAGTGGGGCTAAGGTTGTACTCCAAGGATATATATATATATATATATATATATATATATATATATATATATATCACTTGCTGAACAATAAGAGCTGTTGGATCTTTTGATATTTGATTTTAGCCGTTGGTTAGAAAAAGGCAGCAACGGGCTTTAGAAAGAAGTGATTGGTGAGAAAGGGTGGATGCAACGACTGCTAACGTCAGTCGGTCATCTATCATAGCCCACTCTAGTGTACTGTTAGAAGTGATCTGCATTAAATGCCTCATGTCTCTCAGCAGTCTTTGGTTCAGTAACGGGTACTGTAGCCTAAACCTATTCACACCCTGTGATTCTACCCACGTGAACATATACACAAACACAAAATAACTTGAATAAAATAATCTTTTAAATACTTGTGCTCAAAATACATTTAAAACCTTTTTGGACATCACATTGCCATTGAACTTTCATTATTCGCACCAAATAAAAAAAATTTGAACCTCCTGCATAAAATAAATAAATCACAAAATGAATAAATTATAAATCAAAACTCATTTAAAATTTTAGGTTCTCACAGTCACACAGTTATCTGATACTAAGCAATTTATGCTTAAAACCATCAACTAGTGTCAAACATTCCAAGATGACATTTCCATTTGTGACTTTGTCATATCCCAAGGTATATCTTTTATTGTCATATCCAAAGGAAACTCTTGGACCAGCTATATCCTCATACTGTGTCAACAAGAGTCTTATCTCCAGTCATGTGTCTTGAACAGCCACTATTGAAGAACCAAACTTGTTTGTTCATGTCGTGCACACAGTAAACAACTAAGTTAATTTTGGAACCCAAACCTGTTTGGGTCCATTGGCATTAGTAACATTTATTTTAGTTGCAGTCAAAGATTTTTCAGATTTATCAATTTTTATCACCCACTTAATGGAGGAAATTACTTTCTCCTTAGTCTTGGGTGCTTTAGTTTTTATCTTTGACCTTTTAGGAGGTTTCACATAAATGTTTTTAACCATTTTTGCATGTAATTAGTTCTTAACAGTTAATGTTTTCTTATCAGGGGATGATTGTCTAGCATGCATGTTCTTAGGTGAATTTTGACATTTAAATGCAAGGTGGTTAGGATTTTCACACTTCCAACATTCTTTCCTAAGAGCATTAATGATAGGAGAATAGTTAGTATACTTGTTAATTCCCTCCTTACCATTTCTATTCTTCTTCAATTCATTATCCCCTGATGAGTGAATCAGCTTTCTATTCCCTGATGAGTCAACTTTCTTCTTATTGGAGATTTTGGCTCTAGACTCATTTAACTTATTTTCTAGCTAAATCACTCTTTGTTCAAGCACAAACTCCTTAGTCTTTTCCTCAATAGCCCCTACCTTAACAAATTTTACTTTCTTGAAAGTAGGGGCAGTAGCTATTGGAATACTCTTGTTAGTGCTAGCTTCACTAGTTCCAGTGATTGGCAATTCCTAAATCATTAGCTGCTTATTTTGGACCTTGTTATAGCCTAGTCCTTCAGTTTGACTAGTACTATATTTCTCTATGGTTTCCCTCACAATATTGGAGGAATTGGTCCATTCCTTAATGAGATCTTACTCTTCTTTTTGTTTGGCCCAAAGCCATTCTTCTATTTCTAGAGCACAAACAAGTCTCTCCTTGGTTTTCCTGCACTCCTCTCTAACCTCTTCTAGTTTAATCAGCTCAGTCTCTAGTAAGAAATTTCTAGTGACTAATAGATCATTAGCCTTTTAAATTCTTTCATTCCCTTTTACTGAATACCTTAATGTAGCATATATATTGTAAAATTTAGTTGACATTTCTTTTATTTTTGCTTTACAATCTGAAAGAGACATCTTAGAGGGATTAGGTTTTTCCTTAGTGCCCTGAGATAAGCTGTTGGATCCATATGTTGTCCCATCCGATGATATTGTCATAAGTGCAAGATTGATGAATTCCTCATTATCTAATTGGTTTGAATCCGCCCAATCATTTTCCTTTGCTATGAATGCTTTATTCTTCTTGTGGATGACTTCAAAGTATTTCTTGTTGTAGTAGTCATCATCCTTCTTGATTGCTCTAGTCTGTTTGACATACTTTTGTTTGTTGCATTCATTTGCAAAGTGTTCAGGCTCTTGACAATTGCAGCATTTGATTTTTGATCTGTCAATTGCATCAGAGTGGGCAAGCTTCCTTGTTGGTGTTATCTTTCTGAAGCCCTTGCCTTTCTTAAATCTCATTTTCTTGAACTTTCTTGCCAAGAAGTTCATGGCTTCATCAACAGCCTCCTGTTCCTCTGGAGTATAGACTTCTTCATCTTCATTATCTATACTCTCAGCTCCACTTGTCTCATCTTCACTTTCCTCTTCAATGAGAACTGGCTTCCCATGAAACTTCTTGCTCGAACTTCCAGCCACAAGTGCCATTGATTTTTCATTTATGTGGTATTGACTTAGAGTTTCTCTCAATTGAACCTCTAACTCATAAGTTTTGAGGTTCCCATAGAGATTCTCCAAAGATATTGAGCTCATATCATTGGCTTCCCATATGGCTATGGTCTTGGCATCCCAACTCTTTAGTAATGCCATTATGAATTTCAGATTCACATCCTTGTTGGCATAAGTTTTGCCAAAGATCCTCAAGTCATTGATCAACTTGTTGAATCTATCAAATAAGCTTGTTAGAGACTCATCAGGTTTGCTTGTGAACAACTCATACTATTGGATTAACAAGGACTGCTTGTTCTCCTTCACTTCCTTAGTCTTTTCACTCAACACTTGTATTGTCTACCGGACTTCTTTGACAGACTCACAATTAATGACACTATTAAACATGTCATTGTCCAAACCATTATAGAGAATGGTCATGACTTTAGTATCCTTCATGGAGTTTTCATTCTTTAGTTGTTATGTTTTTTGAGAGTTATGGGATTGAATGCTCAAGGAGTACTTGGTCATCTATTGTTGCCAAGGGAACAAGTTTCATTGGTTTAGGAGGTCCTTCTTCCAAGATTATTATGAAGGAAGGATCTATAGATTTCAGATGCATATACATCCTTCTGTTATATAAGAAATACGCATTCCTCACCAATAGTGGGATCTTCACGTTTTCACTTTTATCACTCATCTTGATCTTCTAGTAGTTATGTCAACTAGAGGACTCCAATATCAATTGTAATTCCCAAAAGAGTAATTGTAGAAGGGGAGTTGAATATAATTTTTGAATTTGTTCCCTAATGTAAAGATCACAATACAATTTGAAAATATATTGTAGAAATCAAAACACAACAGATTGTATCAATCAATAAAAAATGTATTTTATTGATATTGAATCTGAAATTACAATCTGGTTATCAAAATTTGATACCAACTACTGAAATCTGTTCGTGTGTGAATAACTGCAAGCTTGAAGATAATTTCTAGCTTCTTATGTTATGAAAAACTTGCTTCTTAAATTCTATGAATTTGTTGCGTATTACAGAGTGAATAACTAAATAATCTCTCTATGTTTTTGTTATTCTATTCTCTATTTTGTGTTGTGTATGTTGTTCTTTTCACACGGCTTCTTATCTTTGATTTTTTCTGCTTTTCAATAACTACTTTGTTCTATTAAAGCAACTTCTCTTTATTAGTAGTTGTATCAACTCTGTTACCTAACATCTCTGTTAAGTCACATCACTGTTACTGAATATCTTAACTTTCACAGATTAGCTTCCCAACCTTGTAAATCCAAATTATAACTCTTTTATGGATCTTGATCGGCTTCTCCTTTGTTGAAGAAATTTGTTAGAGGTCTGTATGTCAAGCCATTTAACATTTGATGTGACTTTGTTCATTAGTGGATGTGTATCCCCTGATATAACTTTATTCATCTGTAGATATTTATCCCTTAATAACTTCATTCATCAGTGGATATTTATTCCCTGATGAATAAATTCATCAATAGATATTTATCCCCTGATGACTTATTCATTTATTCATCGGTGAATATGTTGGGTTTCATTGGGTCTAAAATGCAGCGGTGAAATACAATTTAAAATAAAACAAAATGAAACCCAAACCCGAGGATCTATGCGAAACTATTTAATACAGATAGTTTAAGATTTTACCGATTAATTGTGCGAATCTGAAACTTTGGTGAAGGTGTTGATCGTCTCCAAATCTTTAACGCAATCCAACAGGACAGCGTCTCTACGGTATCCACACGAACACCCGCGAATCGTCTCACAATTCGAACAAGAAAAGTTACAGTACTAGTTGTATGATCTGTATCTCTCTTTTCTCTCTATATCTCTGAACTCTAGTCTTTCTCTTGTGAGCAACTAGGATTCTTAGAATACGTAAAAAACGTTGGATAGAGAGAATGGCTAATATATCATATATATATAGCCTTTCATAGAGTAATTCAAAACCTAATCTAATTAGGAGACTTAAAATCCAAATTTTATATTTATTAGATATATATATATATATATTTAATCAAGTCTCACTTAATTAATATATATGCACAAATAAATATATATTCGTATTTCCTTCTAAAGGACTCTACTTCATACAGATTACATATATAAATATATATATGTATATAATTTAAAGCCATGATTTAATAAATCAATCTTATTGATATATTAAAATCATAGACATTTAAATTATCTCTCCTTGACGAATGTTCTTTGTGTGTGACCCTGTAGGTTATTATTACGTTGGCAATAATTTTAAATCATATTATAAAATTATAAACAGTGAGCGGCATCTAGTAATACATCACTGTTACCCAAGTAATAATAAAGTCATAGATTGGACGTTACCTTTCGTGACCAATGTTTCAATGTAACTTAATCCTTTTAACCATGATATCTAAGATTAAATTCAAGGCATGGATGTGTCATCCTCTTTATAATTTAATCTCAGTTTTCTTGATCAATGAGTAAACTATATGAAACAAATCTCTATTTGAGCATGGCCATGCATTTCATAGTTTTACTCAATCAAGAGGCCTATAGATATCACCCTTAATTTATAGGAGGGTTAAATTCCATCTACATCATTCCCATTTCTCACATAACTCATTATGCATCCAACAATCACCTTTATCGTCCACCCGGTTAAAGGTGACTTTTGATAACGTCAAAACGCATAACTCCTTATGTAGAAATGTCATGACTTCAGGTCGAAGGACCATTACATCATTGTCACTATGAGAATTACTTATGACACATAGCATAACGCTCCATGTAGAATTCTCATGGTGGGTCTGTCCAGTACAATGTTCTCTAACATGTACCTATGTATCAACTTAATATATCTCGTATATATATTTATGACCAATGAGATATGGCCATCAGTTAATCACATACTAGTCTCAATGTATTATTGTTGTCCCGATGACAATGATACTCGACTAGGGACATTTAAGAATAATGATACATTACATACTTATATGATCTCATATTCAAGTCACATACTTGAATCCATATAATTAGTATCATTTTTCTAAGGACATTTATTATGTTAATAATTTATATAACGCAGTAAATAAAACATAATAAATTATCATTAACCAAAAACATATCATAAATATAGTGTCACAATCATTACATAATTGGCCACTAGGGCATACACTCTAACAGAATATTTATCCCCTGATGACTTATTCCCTGACCAATTTCATCCGCTCTTTAATGCAATAGAGAGTCTTTACTTTAATCTCTGATAGCTGCAACAATAGTCTCCAACAGTGCAATCCTTTAGTCTCCGATAGGCTAGAGCTTAGTCTTCGATAGACTAATTTCTAGTCTCCAATAGGCTAAATTCCTAATCTCTGATAGTACTTGACTGCATGACTAACTTCAATTTTGTTGAACTCTTCCAATTCATTCTTGGTAATCTTTGATGATCACCTGCAGTCTCTATCGGTAGTCTCTGATAGTACACTACTATATGTTCTAGTACAATTCCAAGTTCTAACAATTTTAAGTATTATACATCATTATCAAATGTTATAATTCTTAACAATAATCACAACAGATTATATCAATCAATAAAAAATAACTTTTATTGATTTTGAATATGAAATACAATCTGGTAATCAAAAAACTATTGATACCAGTTTCTTGAATCTGTTCAGTGATGAACAGCTGCAAACTAGAAAATAATTTGTAACTTCTCAAGTTATGAAAACTTGTTTCTCTGTATCTCTTTCAATATTTATCTCTGAATCTCTTAATACAGTTGCTGTTGAGATTTGTATGGATGTATATTGATGATTCTCAATATGTCATTTTCTTCTCTACTCTGTATCTCTATTTATAGACACAAGTTCCTTCTCTTTTTGTTCATGGTGAACAATTGCGATATTACCTTTCCGAAAAATATCTCTTTCTTTGGGAATCACAGCAGCTCTGTTACATAACTTCTCAGTTACATAATCTCTCTATCACGTTATCTCTGTTGTATAACGTCTCTGGTTCTTAATCTCTATGTATTGGACCATATTCCTTATTTTAATTTCAAAATCCTAACCGACTTATGAGTCTGCTGCAGTCAGTTATATGTTATCTTCAATATCCAGTGATAACTTTGTATCTGTTGATGATTACTTTATCTGCAGATAAATAAATTATGTTGATAACCATTTATCCGTTGATGGTTATTATCTACTAATGGTCATTATCTGCTGATAAAGAAATTTATCCTCCGATGACCATGTTTCCTCTGATGCAGATTATCTACCGATGGTCATTATTTGTTGATGACCAACTTACTATAGACAAACTTTATCCTCTGGTAGCCATTTAAACTCTATTACAAAATATCAACCGATGAAAATGTTTATGTAGAATATCTTTATTCTCTACTGCAAAATATCCTTTGATGAACACATATTCACCGATGTACATATTTATCCTTTGACTGACTGCTGCGATGATTTATCCTCTGATTATCCACTGATGTATATTTTACACTTTCAAAGGATAACATCCACTGACCTGTCTAGTATCCATTAATAAACATTTTATACTATCAAATGATAATACTAACAAAACTAGCTTCAATTTATCTGTTGATATTTATATAACATAACAACAGTTTCTAGTATAATTACAAAATCTAATAATTTTAAATATTATAAAGTATCATCAAATGATATAATTCTTAACAAAATTCTTGAATAAAAAGCAAAGACAAACAAAGTAAAGAATAAATAAAAATAATAACGAAAAGGAAAAAAAAAATTGGCTGCTGTCGTTGCCAGCTTAATTCTTCTCCGTGTAATTGTAATTTGACCGATAATGCATAAGACTAACGTCACTGATAATGCATAAGACTAATGTTTGATCGGAAAAAGACCTGAACTTAAAACCTTAGGCAATTTCTACTTCCTTTCGCTGGGCCAACCAACACTCTTGTCATGCATTACGATCGACATGTGTTTAATTCTTAATATATTTTAATAAATTAAAAATATAAGTGTATTTAGATATTATAGTATTGACTATTTGTTTAATTTATAATTTATCTCTTAATAGATTAAGTTTTATCTGAATTTATTAAGCTAAAAAATAAAACTGCATAGATTAAAATCAGATAAAATAATAAAATAGATTAATTTAAATATTTAAGACAAAATATTAAACAAATAATTAAATTTATAATCAGATTTCGACATAGATACTTAATTATTTAGTAAATTCATATCTAATGAATCTATTTAGATTGAGAAACTTAATGAAACAAACACATGGTATTTAAGGAGAAATACTGAAATCATTTAAATTATGACAATATTAATTAAACTTCAATTACCTAGACTAACTAATTAAGTGTACCAAAATGATTTCTAATTTTTTGCAAGATTTCATGTATTTAGTTATTAAAATTAAATTTTAGTAAATGCAATAAAAATTTCAATTGAAATTTTTTGAGTTTTTACATTGCACAATTGCCTTTTTAATTGATATTAGAAAACAGAGAAGAAGTGTTGAAAGTAAAAGATATACGGCAAGAAAGAAAAGCGAACAACTTAATGTAAGATGAGTAGACGTTATAATTAATGAAGTGATTATAACCCAACTTAATTTCGATAATCAAAAATAAAGAAGGATAGAAAGATTGATATTCAATTTAATTTTGAGAAAACCATGAAATTATGTTAAATATAGAAAAAACATTATAAAAAAGATTTCTTGTGTGCAGCTAATAATTAAGCAATTGCAATAAATCATTATAATTAAATGTATCTTAATTAAATTATTTTAATTAAATCACTCACCATAAATTAGTACGCACGAGTCTTCTTCGCTAGTATTTAATCTCTATACATACATTATATTTTTTTTAATTTAATTTAATTTATCTTTACCGTTAATAGTTATTTTTTACTTATTTCAATTTATTTGACCACCACTTTATTAGAAGACAAAAATTTTTTTTGAAAGACATACAATAATATTCCTTCTATTCCAAAAAAGATTTATATTTTTTAAAAGATATTTGTTTCAAAAAGAAAATACATTTAAATTTTTTTTATTATTTTATGATAAATTAAAATATTTTAATTACAAACTTATAAAAAATTTTTAACTTAAAAATTAATAATAAATTTTATAAAAAAATTTATAATTTAAATATTTAATTCTTAATTAAAGATACAAAATAAATAATCGTCTAAAATTTAAATATAGCTCATTTTACCATCTAATCCAACTGGCGAGTCGCGATTACAAACAAACCAAAGTCGCGCACCGACCTACCAACTTTTTCACTTGGTAGTCCCTCCTATTGACTTCACCGTCTCAACCGGTAAACCCCTTTTCTAACACCGGCCAAAGCGGTCGCCGCCCCATTTGAAAAAATCTCCTTTCCATTCGCATTTAACGTGAATTTCAATGCCATTTCCATTTCCTCTTCAAAATTCACTTTCATTTCATTTGCATTTCGGTTTCCAGACGTTATACAACCTTTCCACTCTCTCTCTCTAAGCTTTCGCTTTCTTTCTCTCTCTATATCTCCCCTTTTTCTCTCTCTATATCACTTTCTCTCTCCTAGGTTGTATCGGATTTAGGCGAAGTTTTCAATCATATGTATGTATCCATCGTTTTCGAGTAAACTTAGATAATGGAGGACTTTGGAGTGATTTGCTTCCGATTTTCGTCACCATCTTAGTGCTTATTACGTTCTACGATTCACTGGTTTCTCTATAGCTGATTTTTAAAGTTGCAGTTTTTATGGGTCATCGGTGAGTTATTCGGTTCAGCTTGATCTTTATTCGATATTAGTTTTTGTTCATCTCGCAACTGATTTTACTGATAAGAGCTCATTTTTTAGTTGAATCAGTACGGTTTATTGGATTTGACTATGAATATTTAGTTTATTCCTTGATCAATTGTGGAATCTGTATATGCATTTGGGAAATCATTTGGGTTTACAATAGCTAGTATAGTGTGAAATTGCTTTGCTTTAAAGAAAATTGGCATCTTTATTTTTTGTAAGAACAGATTGGCATCTGGTTTCTGTTTTTTTTTTTTTTAATTATTTTAATTGGTAGTGATTTTAAGTCATTATGTTTTTTGGTAGTGACATGAGAGAAACACGAAGACAGATGAAGGATGGATGTTTTTTTTGTTGGTTAGTATGTAATTAAAATTCGGGAAAATTGAAATTGGTAATTTTTACAAGAAAAAGGTAACAGATGTTGATTGGCTGTCCCAATTCTCGGGTGCACAGCAAGAAAATTTTCTACTCATCTAATATTTATGTCATCAAGTTCTGGATAGCCTAACAGGGATTTGCGTTAGATTGTTATAGGTCAGTTGCTTATCGACTTTTTAAGTAAGATGAGGAGATTGTTTCCTTCTGTGTATTTGTTCCGGCTTTATTTTGATAGATCTTTTCCATGGTATGTTGTCTAAAAACTTCTGCCGTGTTCCATTCATGGTAACCCAGTTTCCTCATTTGTCAAATATTGACTTACATGTCCTGCATGTCAATTTGTTTTGTCGCTTGCTCTAAATGGATTAGTGTTAGATGTGAAACATATATTTATGTTCGATAATTAAAACAAATTTCTCTGTATTGTAGTTGAGTAAAGTATGTGCATAGTGCCAGACTCAAAATCGAGATCCAGTTTGTCCCAATCTACAGTAGAAAGTCACACCGGCAAACCAAGCATGACTGAGAATTCAGTTGAGACCGAAGATTTTATCTCTAGTTTACTAGAGCTTGCTGCTAACAATGACTTTGAGGCTTTTAAGAAATTAATTGAGCAGAATCCTTCTGCAATTAATGAGGTTGGACTTTGGTATGTCAGGAAGAAGGGATCTAAACAAATTGTTCTTGAACACAGAACTCCACTGATGGTTGCTGCTACATATGGTAGTCTTGATATAATCAAGTTAATTGTCTCTCAGCCTTTTGTTGATGTTAATCTCTCATGTGGCCCGGAGAAGTTTACAGCCCTTCACTGTGCTGCTTCTGGTGGTGCGGTAAACGCTGTTGATGTTGTCAAGCTGCTATTGTCAATTGGTGCTGATTCAAATATGGAGGATGGAACTGGTCAACATGCAGTTGACATGATCATCACCCCTCCAAAACTCCCCAGTGTGAGAGTTGAGCTTGAGGAGTTGTTGCAGAACAGTGTTTCTGATGGATCAACTGCCGAGTGCAAGTTGCGTGTTTCCATCTCTTCTTTGAACTACTCATCACCAAGTCTCTCCTCGTCGCCAGACAATGGATCCCCTTGTTCTCCTTCAGATTTAGTATCTTCTCCAATTATGTCAAAGTTCAATGATGTTTCTGCAACTTCTGTATCGGAGAAGAAAGAATATCCTATTGATCCCTCCCTCCCGGACATCAAGAACAGCATATATTCCACTGATGAGTTCCGCATGTTCTCATTCAAGGTCAGACCATGTTCAAGGGCTTACTCTCATGATTGGACCGAGTGCCCTTTTGTCCATCCTGGGGAGAATGCCCGGAGAAGAGATCCACGAAAGTTCCACTACAGCTGTGTACCATGTCCAGACTTTCGTAAAGGTGCTTGTAGGCGAGGAGACATGTGTGAATATGCCCATGGTGTGTTTGAGTGCTGGCTACACCCAGCTCAATACCGAACACGACTTTGTAAGGATGGAACCAGCTGTGCAAGGCGGGTTTGCTTTTTTGCTCATAGACATGAGGAGCTTCGTCCCTTGTATGTATCCACCGGGTCTGCTGTACCATCTCCTCGGTCAACTGCATCAGCCGCCAGTGCCATGGACATGGCTGCTGCCTTGAGTCTTTTGCCCGGCTCTCCATCATCAGTCTCTGTGATGTCTCCCTCAGCATTTGCTCAACCCATGTCCCCATCAGGTAATGGCGCCTCGCACTCATCTGCAGCTTGGCCTCAGCCAAATGTTCCTATTCTTCACCTTCCTGGGAGCAATCTGCAATCTAGTCGCTTAAGATCTTCCTTCAGTGCCCGGGACATTCCGCTTGAGGACTTGCATTTAATGCAAGATGTTGATTCCCAACGTCTTCTTTTAAATGACTTGGCCTGCTTCTCAGAGTCTCACCCAAATTCTGTATTGATGAATCGCACTGGTCGTTCCAAAACGCTAACCCCTTCAAACCTTGAAGAACTATTTTCTGCTGAGATAGCTTCTTCTCCTCGTTATTCTGATCAAGGTGCAGCATCTGGTGCTTTCTCCCCATCACACAGATCAGCTGTTATCAATCAGTTCCAACAACAGCAAAACATGCTTTCCCCTATTAACACTAATGTATTCTCTCCCAAAAATGTTGAGCATCCTCTGCTGCAGGCTTCATATGGCGTGTCATCGCCTGGAAGAATGTCACCAAGTGTGGACCCTATGTCTCCCATGGGCTCTCGGTTTTCAGTCATTGCTCAGCGTGAGCTCCAGCACCAATACCTTCATAGCCTCAGCTCTCGTGATCTTGGATCGAAAAATGCCTCTATAGTTGGGTCTCCAGTAAATTCTTGGACCAAATGGGGCTCTCCAAATGGTAAAGTTGACTGGTCCCATAATGGAGGTGAACTTGGTATTTTGAAAAGGTCATCTTCACTTGAGATCAATAAGAATGGGGAGGAGCCTGATTTATCATGGGTTCAATCACTTGTGAAGGAATCACCACCTGAGATGAAAGAAAAACTTCCAGCTCCAGTTTCTGGGGTTGCACCATCCGGTGATGGTATGAAATCCTTTCCCCAAGTTGACTCCGTTGATCATTCAGTTTTAGGCGCGTGGCTTGAGCAGATGCAACTTGATCAGCTCATTGTCTAGCAGAAGTTCATAATTCATTTCTTTTACAAATGGAGTAAGCAAAATTTAGGAGAAGTATATAGTTTTTTTTATGCAGTTGGCTGCTCAAAAGGATTTGATTTGATTTCGTGATGTTAACAGCAACTGGTAGAAAGTGGAAAGGGGTACACAGATATTCAATTTTCTTCGTATAATTTTTCACAGAAGGCAGTGTCATCACTGGGTTGTGTAGTAAAGAAACCCAGTGCAGGTTGGTTAATTCTTTTCCTGTTTTTCGAAACTGTAGGACTAATTATTTTTCATGTATTTCCGCATGTAAGCTTCATTTAGGCTCCTGTATCTTTTGATGTCTTACTTTCATTCAATATTTTTCGAGTCAAAGCTGGTGACTAATTGCAAGAAGTGAGGGAAATTATTTGGTTATAATGTATAAACTGTAGAATGCTATTTGAAGGATGCATTCTTTTACAGTCGAAAGAAGTGATAAGGCAGCAACGATTTATTTCTTTGATGTTATTGTAAACTCAATTAAGCTATTATTTTTCAATTAAACTTTAATTTGTTCTTGTGTTTCCATGAAAAGAATATTTTCTCTTGTTACGATCCTTGTCTGTAGTTGGGGAGATTGAAAGGTGGATGGTAATGTATTTCGAGGGAAGCCACTTGCCTATGTCCAAGACAAATTTGGTGGGACTTCATTGTATTTAGGAGGGATTAGGAATTACAAATATATGTTAACAGGACATGATGTTGGTTCTACCGAAATTTACTTTTTTCATTAAACATAAGAAATATTTAATTTATTTATTAATCTTTGAATTTACGTAGATTTATTAAACTATGGATATCTAGACTGCATGACCATATAAACTCTAAATTAACTAAAGCTTATCGGCGAGGTGGGTTTTGTGGTGTTTATTTATTAATTCCACCTGCCAATAATTTGTTATGATTAGAGTTATAAATGAGTCGGAACTAGTTCCGTGATATATGATCAAACTCGACATGTTATAGATTGATATATGATCAAACTCGACATGTTAAGTAATCTATGATCAAACTCGTCATGTTAAATAATTTATGATCAAACTTAACATGTTAAGGAGTTCATTGAATTGAGTAATTATTGTTTGAAATATTATGAACAAATTCGATTTGCTTACTTATTGAATTGTTCGCGATTAATTTGAAAGAATTCAGACATAGTCAAATTTTAAATTTTTATCGAATATTTATTGAGTATTAAATAATTAATAAATTTTTATATTTTATATTTGAGCTTAGTGCGTAATAAGACCTAACGAAAAAAATTGTCATATGTTAAAAATTATATCATGTTGATTGCCCCGCGAAATAGCAATAGAGTTTTTCCAGACATTTGTAATTCGTAGTCTAATTAGACAACATCTTGCTTCAAACATAGGAGTTGTTAAGACTCAAATTCGAGAAAAAAACTCGATTGTATGGAAAATACTTCAGAAAATTATGCAGGGGCATCCTGTCTTACTAAATAGAGCAGCTACTCTGCATAAATTAGACATACAAGCATTCCAGCGAATAATTTTACTATTTAATCATAATCATTAATCATTTAAGTCGAATAAAATTAAACAATTAATCATTTAAATCGAGTCAAATTGAATACTTTGAGACCGAAAGGTGGGACTTAAAATGAAGTCTTACCGGATAATGTGTTTATGGTGCTAATTTGTGGGGGCATAAGAGGACTTAAAACGGGGTTTATTGCTTTAAAAATTTTAAAGATGTCTTCAAAAAAAGACTTTTCTTTGCTTAGTAGGTTAAGAAATAAAAAACCATTTTGTTGGTTTGATGAGACAATACGACAGCAATCAGCATCAAGTCCATGAAAAAGCTTTTTTTATTCAGTTGTGGAGTTCCTTTATTAAGAGATTTGGTATGGTAGTTCAATTGGCACCATCTCCACCATTTCTTGATTTGCCGCGTCTGGCCAATTGCCGGGATTATTAATTTTTATCATTTTATTTATGGTGGAAGATAAACGGGGCCTACACTCATGCTTCCTCCATTAAACAAAAATAATTATATTTAAATTTTTTATAAAAAATATGATACTATAATAAAAATATATTTAATTATTTTTGTGGAGCAAATTTTATGTGAATCCTTTATTTTTTTTGTTTGAAATGAAAGAAATATTTTTTCTTTTATTATCGTATTGTTTGAATATAATATTAGCTTAATAAGTTAAAGTTAATATGTGTGCTCTCCAAATCATTTGAATAGCTTTCAAGTTTGAGTAGCCTCAAAGATTTCCTTGTGTGGCCTCCAAATTTGACACGTATAAATATATATTCTTTATGTTCCATTGTAAATATAACATATGCATTAAATATACACGTTCAAATTTTCTAACTTATTATCTTGTGTTCTCTATATTTGCGTATATTCAACATTATATCAAGAGTTCATACAATCTAAGGTATTTTTCTACAATTTTTTTCTAACACGTTCTTTCATTTTTTATGTCGGTTTTTATTGTTTCTCGTCACTTTTTTTTAGAAAATTGTTTTTGTTTGAACCAATGAATAAATGTGATAATGGTAACCCATTCAGACTATTCTTAACGGTTTTAATTATCTTGCATGGTCACAAGCTATACATATGTTAGAATAAATAATATAACCTCAAGTGTTTGTAATTTGGGGGGGGGGGGGGGGGGGGGTCTTTTTCAACTTTTTGTACAATAGGAAATAGTTGCAATACTTAGAAAAACAATAACAGATAATCAGATAAACACACGTATTCAAGTTAAAATAGATCTATTAAAACTTGAGGTTTTTCTGGAAATCTGATTAATCACATTTGTGATTAATCAGCTACAAATTTTGTAATGAATTACAACTTTTAATTCGCACTCACTAGCTTCTCACTTTCTTTGAAATATTTCTCTTAAGATATATTACAAAGCTGCTCTAGTGATTTGTATGCTTCAGTGTTTGTTGATCTGTTGGATTGATAATTATGAAATGAGAACTCCTTTGCATATATAGAAGATCAGTGGTTGAAACCATGTGCGTAGACGTGCTACTCTTATCAACTTTACCGCATATATTTCACATCATTGTCCTTTAGAAACTGTGTCAGACTGCTGCTACTTTTGTTACTTCCTTTTCATCCCTTAATTTGCGTGCATTTAATGTTCGAGAGTTGTCATTGGACCAACAAACTTCAAGAGATATCTTTCTAGATAATATCTCTTGCTTCTTCAACAAACTTCATTGATTTGCGTGTTAGATCTAATGACGAGTGTATGCAGTCACAACCATCCACTGACGTAAGTCCTGATGAGAACTTGATCAGTGCTTCTGGATCCCCTGATGACAAGTCTTGTTAAAGACTGGATTAGTGCTTCAAATTTCACTTGAGTTTACTAAATGTTTCTTGATCCCCTGATGTTATGACTTCACGACATACACTGATGGCTTCCACTGATGCAGTGCTGAGCATTCCCCCTAACGGGTCAGTTTGACACTGTCATACCCTGATGTCTTCCCTTGATAGGTTGACATTTCTTAATTATGCCCTGACGCGTTTCCCCTGATGAGTTTGGCCAGTCACTGCCATACCCCTGACGGGTTCCCCTGACGGGTTCCCCTGACGGGTTCCCCTGAC
>CM025786.1:48852555-48912751 GCA_014636745.2 Centella asiatica | reverse complement strand
CCCTGACGGGTTCCCCTGACGGGTTCCCCTGACGGGTTCCCCTGACGATCTTTAATCATTGAAGCTTTGTTTGGAATATCTGATGTGCGAAATACTTCAACTATTTTCGAGTAACAACATATATTCCTTTTCACTTATCAAGTCCTTTAGAAGTTCCATTTTACGACTTGTTTGATGAAGTGTTGATCATCCCCTGATGAATAAGTTTATCATCAGTGGATGCAAAACTTGTGCAGATATTAAGGTTTATAAAATACCTTAAGTATTTACAGATGCATAATGTATTCTCTAAACATCATCATCGTTATTTAACTCTAACAATCTCCCCCTATTTATGTTTATCATTTTGATAACCATAAATTTTTTTGATGCACTGATGATGATGTCAAAACCAAAACTATATACGCGAAAGAATTGTGTATCAACTAATAAAAAGAATTTCTGTACAAGAATTTCCTATGTCTATTACAACAAAAATATATATTTTTAGACATCATGATCCCTTTTCCTTTTGGCTGAGACAAAGGGCAATGGATGACTTGATTCAATCGGTTAAGAGTCACTTCCAAGACCTTGTCTTCTTTGATCTGGATTTTGATAAGGAATCCTGAGTCTGTTGTCTTCCCTTCCTGCAAACAACTGATCCAACTCCTTCTGAAGAAGCCTTTTGAAGTTGACAATGTTTACATTTTTGCTAGATTCCAAAGCTTCAAGGACAGATTTGATCTCTTGTATGTTGGTTGCAGCAAGTTGTGACCAGTAAAAGGTAATGATCTCCCCTTTAGAATTTTTGAACTCAACGCCCATGGGGCTTGTGATCATTTTAGGATATTCTTTGAATCCTTTTACTGGTGGCACATTCCTTACTGTAGCAACATTCCCATCATCAGCTCTAGTTTCTTCGATCTCTTTTATCACCCTCTGTATCAGCAGGATTCTGAACTGGGTGACATGTTCATTTTTATGATAAGCAATCTGGCTTAAAACATACATCGCCTCCTCCAAGTCAAGGCCATCAACATCTTTGATCCTTATGCTTTTCTCCTGCCCATCAGTGGATTTATAGAATAACTTCAGTGGTCTCTCCAAGGCTGTGGGCAGGTTCCTTTCATCGTTGATGGCTCTCCTCAGCTTGTCAATCATCCCCCTCAAGTCTCTGTTAGCTGCTGATGATTTGGAGATTAAGTTCATGATCAATCCCAGTTGTTCAGCATCCATTCTCCTAAACCAGTCCATCGTGACATTGAATTGCGACCCACTCTTTAGTTGCACTGAAATTAGCTGCTCCCTTTTATTGTTGAACCTGACATTTATGCTTTTTATTGAGAACATGAATGTCAGATTTTTGCGCCTTTCTTCTCTTAGGAATTCAGCTAGAGTGGGTGGACCGTATGCTGTGGTTATAGGAGAAGGTGCTTGATCCTTAGCTTCAGATGACTTGGGTTTGGTGGCATCAGGGTCATCAGTTTTCTCTTGGAGTTTATCCCTTGATGCACCCTTGGGATTTTGAGATCTTTTTGGCTGAGGTTTCCTGGAGGATCTAGGCTTGACACTCTTCTTCTTCTTTTGTTCTTCCTTCTGTTCCTTTGCCATTTCCCTCTCTTCTTCTTCTTGAAGTTGCTATGCATAGAGTGCATCATCTTCCACGAGCTTCTTGTCTTGAGGGTAGACCAGCTCCACTTTCCTGTCAATTATAGCTTCAACAGGTGTTGGAAAGTGGGCTGTCTTCATGGTATCTCCAAGTAGCTTGGGCCCTAATTGAGTGTATGATTTCTTCTTTGGTTCCTCAGTCAAGATGTCTTTGCCTTTGTCCTTGGGTTTTGGAGCAGGAATAGAAGTGGTCACATCCCCTGATGGTTAAATTTGAGTCTTCTCAACAACATCCCTCGACGATGGCCTGATAGATTTCTCCCCCTTTTTGACAACATCATCAGTGGAAGTTGAGAGTTGGGATGTGACTTGGAGAACTTTGTTTAGAGTGTCAGCCATAGATAGTTGTAGAGATTCCATGCTAGATATCTGAGAGGTGAGATCAACAAGTTTCTTGTCAACACTGTCAGCTTGTTTCTTCATCTGGAGTAGAGTCTGACTGGTCACAAGTGAGTTGACAACTTGTTGTACACTGTTGATTTTATTTGTAAAGTGTGTATAAAGCTTCTTGTTTTCAATATCTACAGACTGACCAATCATGATTTGTGATTTTAACACTTTTATCAAGATTGGATCAGTGATTCTTGCTAGCTCCTGCTTGAGTAACTGTACAGTATCCACCATTTGATTCTGCTGAAAGTATAAATCAACTCCAATGAACTGGGAAAAATCATCTGTTGGAGCATCATCTTCATTACTTTCAGAGCTGGTATTATTTACAGTATTTACAATATCTGTATTTTCTTTATTTAAAAGGATCTCATCCTTACCTCCTTCAATCTCTCCTTTTTCTGTGCCTTCTAAGGCATCACTCATAGACTCTCCTTTTTCTTTGCTTTTTAAGACAGTACTCTCATTCTCTCCTTTTGCCAAAGTCCTCTCAGGGGTTAGACTTTGTCTCTCTTCACTAAGTATTCTCACATCCTCACTCAAAATTGTCCTAGAAGGGCTCCTATGGGTTGTGAGATCAACTACTGTGGCCAGTTCAAGTAAATTATGTACAGTTACTGGTTCCACAGAAGTGATAGGAGAGGAAGTGGAAGTAATTTGTGTATGTACAATTGGAGAAGTGTATGTTTCTATAGAAGAAGTATTTACAGTTGGGGGAACATAAAGACTTATTGCGGTTATATATACAGTTGGATTTATGTCCCCGGTCTGATCAACAGTGATTGTATCAAGCAAAAATGAGTCAACCATTTGAGTGTGTTGACTATCAATCACTGTGTTAGGGAGTGTTGGCTCCTCCACGAATTGAGAAATTGGAGAATTTGATCTTATATGACACTCAATGTTTGTGTCATAATATCTGAAGAAATTTGAGGAATAGAGAAAGAAAGAAGTGGTGTAGAAGGGAGTGTTGACTGGATCACTGAATGAGGAGGTGATCCATCAAAAGAAGTTGTGTGTGCACTCACTGTGTCAGTTATCTGCAAGAGGCTCTCAGAGACCCTGATGTTAGTTTCATCAGGGACTATGGTCAGTGTATGTGCCTCACTCAACTGTATCCCCTGGTTGGGGACTATTTTCAATAACTAATTCCTTTTGAGAGGAACTAGTTAGAAATAAGTTTAATTCCTTATCATAAGCAATATCCTTTTGAGAAGATACTGCCTAGTTAGGCTGTTGGGTAGCACTCGTGGCTCCCTTCTTCTTCTTCAATACTTTCTCTCTTTGCTCCCCCTCAGTTGATGTGGTAACTTCACTGGGTTTTCTTTTATTTCCCATAGTCTTTTGGGAGACTATGGGTTGGGCTATTAAGAGTGGTTGTGTGGAAATTGGTTGTACTACTTGGGAAGGCAGAGAAGCGGTTGTGATCTCTGCCATAGTAGTTAAAAGAGAAGAATGTACAGGTTGGGAAGTAGAGGGAGAAGTACGCACTACCTGTTCCATATGCAGTGGAAGTGCAAATGGTTCTGCGGTGTACGACTTCTTTATTATTTCCACAAACAATTTCTTTGTTTGCTTGTAAGTCAATACAGTAATATCATCTCAAAAGAAAAGTTAGTTATTTGATCTTTAATAATCATATACAAAAATCTAGCATAATAAACTTCTGATTTTCTAGAGTTAAAACTACCCATTTTATTTACAAGATCATCAAAAATTAATTTTCCTATATTTATATTTACATTTTTAATTATTGCATAAGCTATTTTTAAAGTTAAAGAGGTTATTACCTCAAAGTTAGACGACTTACCTGAGAACACCTTAGTGATGGTGTCATAGAGATAAGAAATCTCTCGCTTCATGTTAGGTTTTAGAACATTTGATGATGATTGTCTTTAGATTACTTAGAGTACAAATGTATAGAAAGTGTTAATTAGTAACACTGAAGTTTTGTAGCCAGTAGTTATCTCTTTATTTGTAATTCATTCATTCTTTGTAAAGAGATATAATTATTTCTTATTTGTAAGTAACTGCTGGAATGGAGTATCAAAGCTTCAACAAGTCGAAATGTGTATTTGATCCGTTGTAGTTTACAAAAAGGCTTGTTGGAGACTAGGAAAACTTGTCAGAGACTAAGGATTTTTTTATCTATCAGAGACTAGTTTTGCCTATCGGAGACTAAGGTTTACGTCATCAGAGACTAAGTGTAAAAGAGTCAGAGACTAAATCTTACGTCATCGGAGACTAAAGTTAAAAGCATCAGAGACTAAGCTTACGTCATCGGAGACTAAGCCTTAAATAACTCTTTCGGAGACTACACAATCTGACGTCATCAGGGACTAAAAGCACTAGAGACTAATTGATGACGTCACCAGAGTCTAAAGATGAAGCACCAGGGACTAATCATGATTTATTTCCTGAGAGATACAGAGTTCGAATTAAAAGGAATGTCTTCCACATAGTTCAAGATATTATTGAAGACGTAGCTGGTAAGGAAACTAACCAGAAATCTCTTCCTAATCAAAAAGGAAAGATTGTATTGATTCGAATACGGAAACTGAATCAATATTGATTTAGTATAGAAAAACTGAAGAATTAGTTTTTAGAGTAGCTGTAATTAGTTTTACAGAATAGTGATTCGAATCTGTATAGGTTTTTCATAGTTTGTATCTTTTCCTATACAGAATAGAAAAGTAGCTGACGATCACATTGTTGTGATTGTTAGAATTTATATTCAATTATTAAAATCAATAGAAGCAATTGTTTATAAATTGATTCGTGTTCTTGTTCTTTATTTCCGCAAATAATCATTAATTTCTTGAAGAACAAGTAATCGAAAAAGATTTCAAAGAACTTGTATTCAACCCCTCCTTCTATAAGTTTTCGGCTATCTCACTGGGAAAACAATTAGTATCAAAGTCTTTAATTGAATTTACTCAATTAACACGTTCCAAGAGATGACCAACGATGAAGCAAGCAGCTCTAGCATAATGACGTATGCGGGAAGTCGTGATGGTGGTACTAGAATCCCTATTCTTAAACGAGAAGAATATCCGATGTGGAAGCAAAAGATGTACATGCACTTAAGAACAACAGATCCAGATTATATTGATAGGATTGAGAAGAGTCCCTATCTACCCAGGAAATTTATTCTTGCTAAAACTGCCGATGGATCTGTTGTGGCGGAACACTTTGAACTTGCTCCATAATGTGATTATACAAACGAAGACAAGTTACAAGTGTTGAACAATGCTAAGGTGATGAACATACTCTATAATGGAATTGATAAAAATATGTTCACAAGCATCATAAATTGCACAACATCTAAGCAAATCTGGGACACCATCAAAGTCCTATGTGAAGGAACTGACCAAGTCTGAAAGAACAAAAGGTCATTGTTGACACAACAATACGAGTTCTTTCAAGCAAAGCCTGGTGAACCAATAACGTCAGTTTATGATAGGTTCAAAGCTTTGCTCAACGATTTGAAAATACTTGGAAAGTCCTATGACAATGAGGATGTCAACACCAAGTTCATGAGATCTCTCCCTCCAAGTTGGGATCCAAAAACAACAGCTATAAGAGAGGCTCATGACTTGGACATACTCACACTAGACAGGCTCTACGGGAACTTAAAGACTTATGAACTCGAAGTAGAGCAACGACAACGCATGCATGGTAGGGACAAAGGAGCTGCGTTGATGGTTGAGACAAGCAAGTCTCAAGAGAAGCTTGATGAGGAATCTTCCAATGCTAGCTCGACTGATAAGGAAGATGAACTGGACACTGATGATGACATAGAGGAATTCATGGCATTCATGGTCAAACAGTTCAAGAAATTTAGGGCTAGCAGGAAAGGAATAAAATCGTCAAGAAAGCCTAACCCTAAACGTGAAGGTCAAAAAGTCACCTTCGACTTAAAGAAGATAAGATGTTACAATTGTGACGGGTTAGGGCACTTTGCCAATGAGTGCAGGAAGCCGAGATCTAGTGATAGATCTAAGGATGAAAAATCAAGGAAGGGGAATGACTTTGCTGACAAGAAAGCTAAATCAAAGAGCAAAGCCTTGATTACTGAGGGTAAAGATTGGATTGATAGCGACTCTGATGAAGAAGTTGTCAACTTTGCCCCTGATGGCTTGAAGTGACGAGTCAAGTGATTCTACAAAGGTATGTGATGCAAATCAGAATTTTAATGTGCTTGATTTACTTGACACATCCAGCATTGAAAGCATACAAAAAGATATGTCTGATTTGCATGTTAGTTTTAGATCTTTAACTATCGAATATACCAATGTGAAAGAATCATGTGACAGTCTCTTAAAAAGAAATAGGTTTCTTGAAGAGAGATTGACACAGTTTGACACCATCAAATCTGACTTAAACAAAGCTCATCATATGATTGATGCTTTGAAAAAGAGGGAATATTACTTAGTAGAGCAACTTGAAAATGCTCAAGCTAAGATTAAACAATAAAATACTTCCTCTAAAAAGTTGACAGACTTGGTAGAGTGTCAAACAATAGGTCAAAAATCTGGACTAGGTTATGATGAAAATCTAGACAATAGTTCAGATCTAGATGATCTATTTGAAGCTGCAAACTCCTCAACTAGTAAGCCAGATATTTTAAAAAGAATTAATTTTGTCTCTCCTGTTATTGAACCCAAAATTATCAACACTCAATATCAACAAGTCACTGCAATATCAGAAATTGATCAAAAGACAGTAAATGTTGTTGATAAGAGTAAAAATAAAAGATTAAATATTGGGTTCATGACAAAGACACAGTTAAGTAAAAAATTGGAAAATCTTCCAGATAAAAAGGCTGAAACAGTAGTGAAGTTAAGCAGAAATAAGAAAAATAGGAATGGAAAAATTGGCATTAATAAATATACAAATTATGCTAGAATGCCTGATGCTCCTAGAAAGACATGTCATATATATGGTAACCCCAACCACATAGCTGCTAACTGTAGGAGCAAAAATAAAATTCCTATAACTGAGACTGCACCTTCAAAGAGAATAAAAGATAAATCACCTGTAAAAAGGTTAAATCATCTTTGCATTAACAATGAGAATTCTAAGCTTGGCAGTCTCTCACAAACAAGTAGCAAGACTAATGATTCTCCAATTAAAGTCAAAATTGCTAAAAGACAATCGACTCAATCTGAGTCAAGTCTTGAGTCTACAACTAGTGAGAAAGGACCCAAGAAAGTCTGGGTTTCAAAAATCTTAAACTAGTTACTCTCTACTGTGCAGGGCAAAAAGAAGAAAACATGGTACTTGGACAGTGGCTGTTCAAGGCACATGACAGGAGATAAGACCCTGCTAAAATAGTATGAAGAGAAAAGTGGCCCAAAAGTCACTTTTGGAGATGATAACAAAGGCCATACGACGGGATATGGTAGTGTTGAACATGGAGATGTCATACAGAGTATATAATCTAAGAACAAAGGTCATTGTGGAATCAATTCAAGTTGTATTTGATGATAAAAAGATTCCAGGAATGATTGGACAAGGATTGCATGAACCTCTTAGTTTTGTGAATGAATTGGATGCATGAGAATATCCATCAGAGACTATTGAAAAACCCCAAGATAGAAATGATCCCTACATAATTGAGGGGGAGTTAACTGTTGTGCATGAAGTACCAAGAACTAATACTCTATTAGAGACTAGAGTATTAGATGAAACTCAAGAGACTGGTGAAATTAGTATTCCATCGGAGACTATTGGTTCACCAGAGACTAGAGTCACTGATGCACAATCAGAGACTATAGAGATAAACAGCTCAGGGGGAACTAATAATGAAGAAGTCAATGGTTTAGGGGGAGCAGTCTCTGATCATGAAGCTAGATTGGATAACATCAATCTAGAAAATGAAGCCTCCACTTGAAGGTCAAATCTGCCACGTGCAATTCCATGGTTGAGAGACCACACACTAGATTTGATAATTGGAAGTCTAGAAGATGGAGTCAAGACTAGAAGTGCAACTCAAAATGAATGTTTATATCTCAGTTTTCTCTCAAAGATTGAGCCAAAGAAAATTGAGGAAGTACTTCAAGATCCTAACTGGATAATTGCCATGCAAGAGGAGTTAAACCAATTCACTCGAAACAAAGTTTGGAGGCTGGTACCCAAACCAAGGAATAGATCAATAATTGGTGCCAAGTGGGTCTTCAGAAATAAATTGGATAAAGCTGGTACAATTACAGGAAATAAAGCAAGATTGGTTGCAAAAGGATATTTTCAAGAAGAAGGAATAGATTATGATGAAACTTTTGCACCAGTAGCAAGACTTGAAGCAATCAGAATCTTCTTGGCTTTTGCAGCCAACAAGAACTTCAAGGTGTACCAGATGGATGTCAAAAGTGCTTTCTTGAATGGAAAATTGGAAGAGGAAGTCTATGTTTGCCAACCCCCAGGTTTTGTGGACTCTAAATTTCCAAATCATGTCTACAGGTTAGACAAAGCACTTTATGGCTTAAAACAAGCACCAAGAGCCTGGTATGATACTCTATCCCAATTTTTACTTGAAAATAAATTTGTTAGAGGTATCATAGATAAAAATTTATTTTATAGAAAGCAAGGCTCTGACATTATATTGGTGCAAATATATGTAGATGATATTATATTTGGGTCCATAAATGAGAAACTTTGTGAAAAGTTTTCAAAACTCATGCAGTCTAGATATGAAATGAGTATGATGGGAGAATTAACATGTTTCTTAGGTTTGCAAATAAAATAATCAACTGATGGAATATTTATCAGTCAGTCCAAGTACATCAAAGACTTATTGAGAAAATATGACTTGGTTGATTGTGCATCTGCAAAAACACCCATGCCTACTGCCACTAAGCTAGATAAAGATTTAAAAGGAAAGAAAATTGATATTACTAGCTATAGAGGCATGATAGGCTCTTTTTTATATCTAACTGCAAGTAGACCTATATAATGTTTACTACATGTTTATGTGCTAGATTTCAAGCTGACCCTAGAGAGTCACATTTGATTGCTGTAAAAAGAATACTCAGATATCTAAAGGGTACCCCAAACCTTGGTTTATGGTATCCCAAAAAATCTGATTTTAAACTAATTGGTTATTCAGATGCTGACTATGCAGGTTGCAAGCTTGATAGGAAAAGCACAAGTGGAAGCTGCCAACTTCTTGGAGGTAGACTTGTTTCTTGGTTTAGCAAGAAACAAAATTCAGTTTCTACTTCAACAGCAGAAGCTGAATACATCGCAGCTGGGAGTTGTTGTGCTCAAATCCTATGGATCAAGAATCAACTCCTAGACTATGGTATGTCATTATCCAAAATTCCTATCTTTTGTGATAATACTAGTGCCATAGCAATAACAGAAAATCCAGTGCAACATTCAAGAACAAAACATATAGATATTAGATATCACTTCATAAGAGAACATGTAAGTGAAGGTAATATCGAATTACACTGGGTAACAACTGATAAACAACTTGTAGACATATTCACAAAACCTTTAGATGAATCTACTTTTTCTAGATTAGTTTCTGAATTAGGAATGTTGAATTATGCCTCTAAAAATTGATTAAATTTTGAAAACAAGTTGTTTAGCTGTGAGAATCTAGAAATTTTATTTCTGGAATTGAAGCTGTTCTTTGTGAACAGAATTTTTATGAATCTAGAATTAAATTTCTGGAATGTAACTGTTTTTTTAATCAAACAGAATTTTAGAAGGTAGAATTTAATTTCTGGAATGTAGCTGTTATCAAATAACAGAATTTTTGAAGCTAATAATCATTAAATTGATTGTTGGAAATGTTTTGTAAAAAAAATTGTAGCAGGGACTACATTTTCTTAGTCCCTGAAAGCTTAAGAGAAAGAGACTATTTTAGTCCCTGATAGTGTTTTTAATTAGTCCCCAACTGAATTAAAAATTGAACTATCGGAGACTACCTTAGTCCCCGACAGTTGTTTTTAATTAGTCCCCGACTGGATTAAAAAAATTGAGCTATCGGAGACTACCTTAGTCCCCGACAGTTGTTTTTAATTAGTCCCCGACTGGATTAAAAAAATTGAGCTATCGGAGACTACCTTAGTCCCCGACGTCGTTTTTAGTTAGTCTCTGATTCAATCAAAATGAACTATCGGAGACTAATTGGGTCTAGTCTCTTATGAGTGAACTTATCAGAGATTAGGGTAATCTCCGATCGTGGGTAATCTGGTAGTTATCCTACCCACGATCAAAAATGGTTCACTATCTTTGGAATTGCAAACGTTTCTAATACTTTGCTAAAAGTAAAATCAAACACATATGCAATCACAATCTCGCAAAGCTTTGAAATTATTTTCTCTCTGCAAATTCTCTGCAATTTAACCCTTTTTCAAAGTTTCTTCAAAGTTCACAGATCTCTTCCAATGGCCGCTAAAACAGTCTGTTTCCAGTTTGGAGATTTCGATTTCATTAAGACTAACCATGCAGGGGTGGCTAACAAGCATGAATTTGGAGCCTAGTATCACCCCTTTGTGTATTTTCTTCAAAACTCCACACTAAACTATGCCATTTATGAAGCTCCAGTCCAAGCCGCTGAAGTCATCATGGCTATGTGGACCACTGCAACAATCCAGGATGAGAATACTAACTCTCCTGTGGTAAGTTTTAGGTATGATACTACTGTATATAATATCAACCATACCGTTGTTAATAATGCTTTACACTTACCTGTGTATGAAAACTTTGACTCCCCTGCCTCTGATGAAGAACTTCTTTCTATGTTTAAAAACTTACATTATTCTGCTGAAATTAGTTCTGTTGGGTCTATAACAAGACCCCATCTAAGGCAAGAGTGGTCATTGTTCTTTGATATAATAACTAAAGCATTTACTTCAAAATGCAGTGGCTATGATGCTATCACTACACTCACACAACAAATTGCTTTTATTGTGTTGTATGATAGACATCTAAACATTGGGCTTTTAATTCTGCAAAATCTTTTGGTAAAACTGAAATCTGGTAATAAAAATAAAATTTATTATGCTAGGTTTTTGATGAAGATTGCTTATTATCTAATCCCTAACCTTAATATTATGGATTGCAAGTTGTACCAACCGTTTTGCAGAGTAAAAGAATTTTTACTGATGTGAAGCATAAATCTGCAAAGGTAAAGGTACCCTTATTTTTCCCTCCTGTCATGAGATCTATTCTCATTGACAGGCTTCCAAATCTTTATTCTTTGCAATTCTTTGAGGATATTAAAAGCCAAAACCCTGTGAATCCTCCAACCACTTCACAACAACAATCCATAGCCCCCTCCACAGTTTCCCAAAAGACTGTGGTTGTAAAGACTCAAACAGCCAAGAAGCTCCCAATAAAAAGAAAAATAATTGAGGGAGTAAGTGAGGATGAGGGAGAACAAGAAGCTGAAGTTCCACTTCAGAGAAAGAAGAGAGTTATAACCCTTAGCCAAAAGCAATCCATTGCATCCCAACAAGCAAATGGAGGTTATAAGGAAAAACAGTGAACTGTCACCATCCTCCCAAAAGGATGTTGACATTAAAGAAAGTTCCCAACCAGGAACACACTGTACAGAGTCTGCACAACCTCTTGTTCACCAACAAGAGAAACCCCAAAGAGAGATGATAAAAGAAAAGAGTGACACAAGGAGTGCACCCACAGAGTCATCAGTTGATGTTCCTCAATTTTCAATGTCTGAGGAACAGCTAACACTCCACACTGTACATTCTTCTCCTTCTTCTCCCATACTTGATTCTTTTGATATTACACATTTAAATTCTCTTGAATTTTCCCAAAAGGAGCCCATACTCGAGACAAGCTCTCAAACACATTCCATGGATAGATCCCTAGCCCAAGATATACAAAGGGAACCCCCTATCCATGTAGTCACAAGTACTTCTCAAACCCCCATTTCTGTAAGACAGAGTGCACCCATCTATATGAGTGAGGATGTGAGAATAAATAGTGAGAGTCATGCTCTTGACCTGGAAAAAGGAGAGGATATAAACAAACAAGGGAGTCAAGCTTTAGATAGCTTGAAAAAAGGAGAGCAAGAGAAGCTGGGTGCCCAACCCCAGGCAAAAAGAGAGGGTGTGAGCAAGGATGAGATCCTTGAACAAAATAAAAGAGAGAAATTTTCAGTAGGTGCATTTTTACAACCTGTTGGAACCAGCTCACAAGAAGCTTAAGTTTCTTCTGCTCCCTCCACAAATATCCAAACAGAAGAAACTGGGAACATTTCAAGCACAGGGGATGCAACATTAAATGTGATATCTGAGATGTCTAATGCAGACTTTGAAATGTTATATGGTCTACAACAAAGACAAGACAACATTTCTGCATTGAAGACACGGCTTGCAGATGAACCTGTGCACGAAGAAGCTCTAGATATAAATGTTGATGAATGGTTGGATGCCAACTATTCCAACACACTGGAGGACGCAGCGGCCCATTTAAGGCAGGATTATGTGACCAATTTCGGGTCAACTGCTGCGGCACCATCTATTAAGGAATTATTAGAAGAAGTAACCAAGGTGGATAAGAAACATACAAAGTTTCACCACTTCTTGGTTACTGGCATACATGGGGCAGTTAAAAGAATGGAGGAAAGGATGGAGTTGGAGACAGAAAAGATAAGAATGTGCTATGAAGGACACTTGCCAAGGAGGACTATTTCTGCAATTGATACACTTATCAAAGACAAGTCCAAGACTGACAGCAAACTTTAAGCCCTAGAAGCAAATATCCAACTCCTGATCCAAAAACAAGACAGAATGGAGCAGCTATTGCTACAGGCAATTCCACACTTGGCCACCTCCTCCCATCCTAAAGATGCTGATGTCAAAAAGGGGGAGAGTGGTCAACATATCAAACCTGTACAAAAACAACAATCATCAAAATCTGTTCCAGTTCAAATACCTGTTCCATCAAAACTTCCAAGCTCTAATGAGCTACAAGTAATGATGGACAGGATATTGAAAAAGCATGCAGATCTTCAAGCAGCAACAACAAAGTCAACAACAACAACACAACTTCCAACAACAGCAACAACAACAACAACAGCTTCTCCTTCTTCCTCTGCACAAGCCCCTACAATCAAAGACAAAGGCAAGGGGGTTATGGTTGAAGATTTAAAGAAGAAAACCACTACTCAACCAGGACAACCTAAGCTACTGGGGGATGCTATGAAGACAGCTCACTTTCCCACTCCAGTTGAACTGATAGTGGATGGGAAAGTGGAGTTGGTCTATCCTCAAGAATAGAAACTGACAGAATCTAATGCACTACTAGCTCAGAAACTTCAAGAGGAGGAGGATATGGCAACAGAAAGGGAGGAGGAGGAGGCAAAGAAGAAGAAAATCTATACAAGGAGATCAAGTGCACAGAAATCAGTCATAACCAAGAAGAAAAATAAAGAGATGGAAGAGGCTGAGAAGAAATCAAGAAGGAAACCTTTGGTTCAGGATTCTGCAAAGAAACCTGTGATCAAAGCACTTATTAAGAAGCCTACCTCTCAAGATCCTCCAAGGTCAACCGAGACTGCCTTAGTGGCTGTGAGTGGACCAACAAAGCCACAAACAGTTCCATCAAGGAAGTCTTATAAGGTTGAAATGGCTAGCACTGAAGAAATTATCAAGGCCCTGAAAAGGAGTACAAAGTACATAAATTTGGTCAAGGGAAAGAACAACAAAGATTTACTCCATATCTTTTTAAAAGATGGAGAATCTTTGAAATTTGAGAAGCCAGCCTTGGAAGGACAAACTAAGGAGAATTTGGAGTGGTTGCTGACTGTTGTGCTTGAGACTTCTGATCTCAACATGGATTTTCTAAGCCAGATTCAAAAGGTAATGAAGGTGAAGCATAAGGTGGATACAGTGCCAGAAGCTAATCCTAAACCTTTAGGATTGTGGTATGAGACTTTCCATGGAGAGAACGTTTTCTTCAACTACAACAGAGATATCAATAGTGTCAATGAGAGACGCATTGAAGGCTTTATCAGTCTGCTCAAGGATGCTGAAGACGAAATGGAGATTATTTTGAGAAAGCTGTTGATGGAAAGGTTGTATGTGCTGAAGAAAAACAAAAGATGAAGTTGTTAAAGTTGTAGGTATGTTGGTTGTTAAATAAGCTGATTTTTTTTTTGATGCCAAACTTATGGGATTTGAACCTGAGTCTTGGTGGAAGCTGAACAACAGATCAAAGATCTTAGTTCATAATACATTTGTAGTTAGCAATTCTTTATTCATTTTCTAAGTAATTGTAAATTGAGTTTTGACATCATTATCAACCTTGAAATTATGCTCATCATTCTGATATTCATAATTAGGGGGAGATTGTTAGGTTTTAGAACATTTGATGATGATTGTCTTTAGATTACTTAGAGTACAAATATATAGAAAGTGTTAATTAGTAACACTGAAGTTTTGTAGCCAGTAGTTATCTCTTTGTTTGTAATTCATTCATTCTTTGTAAAGAGATATAATTATTTCTTATTTGTAAGTAACTGCTGGAATGGAGTATCAAAGCTTCAGCAAGTCAAAATGTGTATTTGATCCGTTGGAGTTTATAAAAAGGCTTGTCGGAGACTACGAAAACTTGTCAGAGACTAAGGATTTTTTTATCTATCAGAGACTAGTTTTGCCTATCGGAGACTAAGGCTTACGTCATCAGAGACTAAGTGTAAAAGAGTCAGAGACTAAAGCTTACATCATCGGAGACTAAAGTTAAAAGCATCAGAGACTAAGCTTACGTCATTGGAGACTAAGCCTTAAAGCATCAGAGACTAAACAACTCTATCGGAGACTACACAATCTGACGTCATCAGGGACTAAAAGCACTAGAGACTAATTGATGACGTCACTAGAGACTAAAGATGAAGCACCAGGGACTAATCATGATTTATTTCCTAAGAGATACAGGGTTTGAATTAAAAGGAATGTCTTCCACGTAGTTCAAGATATTATTGAAGACGTAGCTGGTAAGGAAACTAACCAGAAATCTCTTCTTAATCAAAAAGGAAAGATTGTATTTGATTCGAATAAGGAAGATGAATCAATATTGATTTAGTATAGAAAACCTGAAGAATTAGTTTTTAGAGTAGCTGTAATTAGTTTTACAGAATAGTGATTCGAAGCTGTATAGGTTTTTCATAGTTTGTATCTTTTGCTATACATAATAGAAAAGAAGCTGACGATCACATTGTTGTGATTGTTAGAATTTGTATTCAATTGTTAAAACCAATACAAGCAATTGTTTATAAATTGATTCGTGTTCTTGTTCTTTATTTCCGCAAGTAATCATTAATTTCCTGAAGAACAAGTAATCGAAAAAGATTTCAAAGAACTTGTATTCAATCCCCCCTTCTACAAGTTCTTGGCTATCACACTGGGAAAACACTTCGTGTTGACCCTCTTGAGATCCTTGAACTTTAATGCTGTAGTTGGAGCAGCATTGTGGCCCAGTTCCCTCAGGAAATCAAGCAGCTCAGCATCAGATGATACTTCCACAAGGTTTTGGGTAGGTAGCCCCAGAGCAGAATTAATTCTGGAAGGGGTTATTTTTCCCTTTTCAGAAGAAATCTTGAACGAGATTCCCTTTATCACATCAGTCCTTGTTGTGGAGTACATGAACTTCACACTTGCCTAGAGTTGAGAGAGTACTTCCCCTGACATTTCTTCATCGGTGTAGATTACTTAACTATACTCGGAGATGAGTAGATAGTTCATCACGGGGTTGAAGCAATCACTCACCTCATCAATGTTGGAGAAACTCACATAATTTATGGGTGGAACCACCAGATTCCTCGGAAGTTGTTGAACGTTACTGGGTGCCATTGATGCTGTTGAAGATTTGAAGTTCTAAGGTTTCTTTGAAAACGAGAGAGAGAAAAGGAAAACTCGAGCAAATATCAGAGATAGATTAAATTTTTTAAGGTGTTTTAGAAAGTAGGAGAGATAAAGTATAAATACCCGCCTATTGACGTTTGAAAACTGCTCTTGAAAACACGCAATCAGGGAGTCATTTCAGTTCTGTGATGACACATCATCAATGAGAGAAGAACTCCCTAATGAGTTGTCATCACTTTACTAAACGTAATCCCCTGATGCAGTTAAAAACACTTTACCTTACCCTGATGCTCATTGTATATACATACCCTGACCCTGATGCATGAGTTGGATGCCCTGACCCTGATGCGCGAGCCAAATACCCTGACCCTGATGCGCGAGTCGGATACCCTGACCGTGATGCGCGAGCCAGATACCCTGACCTTGATGCGCCTTGACAGAAACCCTGACCCTGATGCATCAGTCAAAAACAAACATAAACAAACAAAAATACATAATGTACAAGTTTATATATATACATATTTACATTAATAACACATATATAATCACATATCAATTAATTTTTGTTAGGTCCTGAAGGGAAAAATACTAGAAGGGGGGTTGAATAGTGTTTTTCAAAAATCAAGTCTTGCTTAGAAAACTTTACAGTTTTAAACACTTCTTGCTTATTAAAAGAGTTTCTTATATTTTGAAAAGACTTAGCAGCGAAATTTGTTAAGCAAATAACCCCTTAGATTTTAGAATAAAGGTAAATGGCTAAAGGGGCAATGACAGTAAGTCTTTACTAAAAGAGTTTAGCAGAGACTTTAGCAAAGTAAGGATAAAATAAATAAGTAGTAAGAAAGATAAGTAGGAATAAAGATAGGCACGAGAATTTTTATAGTGGTTCGGTCTAAGCCTATTCCACTCTTCTTCTCTTTTACTTGAGAAGGCACTCACTAGAATGTTCACACAGAACAATAAGCAAAGGGACACTTAGTTCAAAATTACACAAGGTCACTTAAACCAAGTTTAAATCACACAGACTATAAGTAAATTATAAATTTTGCTTGCTATCTCTAAGTGGAGAGCTCCTTGTTGAGCAGATTTGATAGCACTTGTTCAAGCTTGTTGATGTCTTGCTGATTTCTTTTAGTGTCAGAATGTCAGAGCAATTCTTGGTTGTTCAGTACTCATAAATGAAATTTATGGCTCCTATTTATACTACTCCAAAAATCTATCCTTTGAGAATTTTAAAATAGATCCGTTGGGAGTTGTACTATTTGATAGTGACTTGTACTTTTCCAGCTGTTCCTTACTTAGTTCAAAAAGATAGCCGTTATTTTGTCTTCTAGTGCGTTTTGAAAAAGCTCTCTAGGAGTCGACTAAGCAGAACAAAAGATAGTCTTTTTTTGACATTCTTCCTTGGATCAAGGTAAGGTATTTTGCTATATCATTCCTTGCTTATTTCCATTCTAGGCAGGACTGTCCTTGAACTTTTTCTCTATGTCTTCAGCATCCTTCTTGATCTATGAGCAGAGTCTTCTTATGTGATCAAAATCCTTGCTTAAGTAGAAGAACATATCCACCTAACAAGCTGGATATTTTTCTAAGTCCTTTTAAATCATATAAGCAAGGACTATATTACATCATCAATTCTTATATAAAATAAATGTAATTCTTTAAGCAGGGGTGCATCAACAATCTCCCCCTAATTGATGATGTGAAAACGAGTTATTTTGATCACTACAGCAAGCAACAAGATATCCATTTGATTTAAAAAAAAATTTAAGTACATGAATGATAAATGAAAATAAAATAAAGACAATTAATTAAAAAGAAATCTAATCCTCACTTCTAGTACATTCCTCAGATCCTTGCTGATCTTCGTCACCATACTTGAGCAACTCCAGTTTTCTCCTTTCTTCAACTTCCTCCCTTTCCCTCCTAATAGCCTCATTTTCCTGTTTGCTTCTCTCCATCCTTTCCTTCTTGCGAGTATACTCCCTTTCATTTTGCTGGTCCCTTAGTCTTTTCATTTCCAGCTCGTACTGCTTGATTTTGGATTCAGAATCTTTGATGCTTGCAAGCAGCTTGAGACTTTCAGCAGGGCTCGACTTCTTTGTCATAACATCCACTTCTTTAAGAGCCTTCTGCAGTCTCAAGTATGGAGAAGGTGTTTTCCCAGTGAGATACCGAGAACTTGTAGAAGGGGGGTTGAATACAAGTTCTTTGAATTCTTTTCAAATTACTTGTTCTTTAAGAAATTAACTTTTCTTGCGGAATATAAAGAACAAGACCACGAATCAATTTATAAACAATTGCTTTATTGATTACAATTGAATACAAATCCTAACAATTACAATAATGTAATCGTCAGCTTCTTTTCTATTCTGTATAGGAAAAGATACACAACTATGCAAAACCTATACAGCTTCAAAGTTACAATTCTCTGTAAAAAAAACTAATTACAGCTTCTCTAACAACTGAATTACTATTGACTCAGTTCCTATTCTGAATAAAATTCAGCTTCCTTATTCGAATCAAATACAATCTTTCCTTTTTGATAGGAACAGATTTTTGGTTAGTTTCCTTACCAGCTACATCTTCAATAAAATCTTGATTTACGTGGAAGACATTCCTTTTTAATTCGAACTCTGTATCTTTCAAGAAATAATTCACGATTAGTCCCTGATGCTTCATCTTTAGTCTCTGGTGACGTCATTATTAGTCCCTGGTGCATTTAGTTCCTGATGACGACAGCTTGTGTAGTCTTCGATAGAATTATTTAATCTCTGACGCGTTAAGGCTTAATCTCTGATGACGTCAGCTTAGTCTCCGATACTTTTAACTTTAGTCCCCAATGACGTAAGCTTTAGTCTCCGGCTCCTTTAGACTTAATCTCTGATGACTTAAGTCTTAGTCTCCGATAGGCAAAACTAGTCTCCGACAGATAAAATCTTTTTAGTCCCTGACCAATTTTCCTAGTCTCTGATAAGTCTTTTTGCAAATTCTAACAGATCAAATACACAACTTGACTTTCTGAAGTTTCGATACAAATTCCAGCAGTTACTTACGAACAAGGAATATTTATATCTCTTTACAAAGAATGAATGAATTATAAACAAAGAGATAACTGCTAGCTACAAAACTTCAGTGTTACTAATTAACACTTTCTATACATTTGTACTCTAAGTAATCTAAAGACAATCATCATCAAATGTTCTAAAACCTAACAATCTCCCCCTAATTATGAATATCAGAATGATAAGCATAATTTCAAGGTTGATGATGATGTCAAAACTCAACATTACAATTACTTAGAAAAAGAATAAAGAATTTCTAACTACAAATGTATTCTGAACTAAGATCTTCAATCTTTTGTTCAGCTTCCACCACGACTCCGGTTTAAATCCTATAAGTCTGGCTTCAAAAATAAAAAAAATTACAGCTTATTTTTAACAAACAACTTCAACACAACAAGTTTACCTCATTTTTTCTTTAACAACTCCAGCCTTTCTTTTCTGTTTTTCCTTAGCAACTTCAGTCTCTCTATCAACAGCTTTTTAAGCACCAACACAATTTCTTTTGTAGCATCCTTGAGCAAACTGATAAATCCTTCAATATGTCGCTCATTGACACTATTAATATCTTTGTTGTAATCAAAGAAGACTTTTCCCCATGAAAAGTCTCATACCACAATCCTAGAGGTTTAGGATTAGCTTCTAGCACAGTATCCACCTTATGCTTCACCTTCATCACCTTTTGAATCTGGCTTCAAAATTTCATGTTGAGATCAGAAGTCTCAAGCACAACAGTCAGCAAGCACTCTAGGTCTTCCTTCTTTGTCCCTCCAAGGCTGGCTTTTCAAACTTCAGAGATTCTCCATCTTTCAAGAAAACATGGAGAATTTCTTTGTTATTTGTACCCTTTACCAGATTTATCTTCTATGTGGTCTTCTTAAGGGCCTTGATGATTTCTTCTGTACTTGCCATTTCAACCTTGTAAGACTTCTTTGATGAAACTATTTGTGGCTTTGTTGGTCCACTCACAGCCACCAAAGCAGTCTCAGTTGACCTTGGAGGATCTTAAGAGGTAGGCTTTTCAATAGTTGCCCTAGTTACAGGTTTCTTTGCAGATTCCTGAACCAAGGGTTTCCTCCTTGATTTCTTTTCAGCCTCTTCCATCTCTTTATTTTTCTTTTTGGTTATGGCTGCTTTCTGTGCACTTGATTTCCTTGTAAAACTTTTCTTCTTCTTTGACTCCTCCTCCTCCCTTGCTGCTGCCATATCCTCCTCCTCTTGAAGTTTCTGAGCTAATAGTGCATCAGATTCTATCAGCTTTTGTTCTTGAGGATAAACTAACTCCACTTTCCCATCCACTATTAGTTCAACTGGAGTGGGAAAGTGAGCAGTCTTCATAGCATCCCCCATCAGCTTAGACTGTCCTGGTTGAGTAGATTTTGATTTCTTTGGCTCCTCAACCAAAACACCCTTGCCTTTGTCTTTCATTGTTGGGGCTTGTGCAATGGAAGGAGGAGATGCTGTTGTTGTTGTTGTTGGAAGTTGTGTTGTTGTTGTTGTTGGAAATTGTGTTGTTGTTGTTGTCTTTATTGTTGCTGCTTGAAGATCAGAATGTTTCTTTAAGATCCTGTCAATCATTGCTTGCAATTCTGCATCAAGGACAGGACCAGACTTATGTGTTTGTATAGGAACATTTGATGGACCACTCTCCCCCTTTTTAACATCAGCATCTTTGGGTTGAGAGGAGGTGGCCAGGTTTGGAATTGCCTGCATCAGTAGCTGCTCCATTCTGTCTTGCTTTTGGATGAGGAGTTGGATATTAGCTTCTAGGGCTTGAAGTCAACTGTCAGTCTTGGACTTGTCTTTGATAAGTGTATCAATGGCAGTAATAGTCCTCCTTGCCAAATGTCCTTCATAGCACCTTCTGAGTTTGTCTGTCTCCAACTCCATCCTTTCCTCCATTCTTTTAACTGCACCATTTATGCCAGTAACCAAGTAGTGGTGAAACTTTGTGTGTTTCTTATCCACCTTGGTTACTTCTTCAAGAATATCTTTGACTAAAGGTGCAGAGGCAGTTGACCCTATGTTGGTCACATAATCCTGCCTCAATTAGGCGGCTGCATCCTCCAGTATGTTGGAATAGGTTGCATCCAACCATTCATCAATATTTGTTTCTGGAGCTTCTTCATGCACAGGTTCATCTGCAAGCCTTGTCTTCAATGCAAAAAGGTGGTCTTGTCTTTGTTGCAGAACATATAAAACTTCAAAATCAGCATTAGACATTTCTGATATCACATGTAATGCTGCATCCCCTGTGCGTGAAATGTTCTCAGTTTCTTCTGTTTGGATATTTGTGGAGGGAGCAGAAGAAACATGAGCTTCTTGTGAGCTTGTATCAACAGGTTGTAAAAATATACCTGCTGAGAATTTCTCTATTTTATTTTGTTCAAGGATCCCATCCTTGCTCACACCCTCTCTTTTTGCCTGGGGTTGGGCACCCAGCTTCTCTATCTCTCATTTTTCCAAGCTATCTAAAGCTTGACTCTCTTGTATTTGTATGGTCTCTCCTTTTTCCAGGTCAGGAGCCTAACTCTCACTAATTATTCTCACAAACTTACTCATATGGATGGTGTCACTCTATCCTACAGAAGTGGGGGTTTGAAAAGTGCTTGTGACAGCATGGATAGGGAGTTCCCTTTGTTTATCTTGGGCTAGAGATCTATCCATGGAATCTGTTTGAGAGCTTGTCTCGATTTTTGGCTCCTCTTGGGAAAAATCAAGAGAATCAATCATATTTATATCAAAAGAATTAAGAGTGGGAGAAAAAGGAGAAGAATGTACAGTTTGGAGTGTTGTCTGTTCCTCAGACATTGAAAATTGAGGAACATCAAAAGATGACTCTGTGTGTGCACTCCTTGTGTCACTCTTATCTTTTATTGTCTCTCTTTGGGTTTCCTCTTGTTGATGAACAAGAGGTTGTGCAGACTCTGTACAGTGTGTTCCTGGTTGGGAACTTTCTTCAATGTCAACATCCTTTTGGGAGGATGGTGACAGTTCACTGCTTGTCCTTATAACCTCCATTGCTTTTTGAGAAGCAATGGATTGCTTTTGGCTAAGGGTTATAGCTCTCTTCTTCCTCTGAAGTGGAACTTCAGCTTCCTGCTCTCCCTCATCCTCACTTACTCCCTCAATTATTTTTCTTTTAATTGGGAGTTTTGTGATTATCTTTGGTTTTACAACCACAATCTATTGAGAGACTGTGGAGGGGGCTATGGACAGTTGATGTGAAGTGGTTGGAGGATTAATGGGAGTTTGGCTTTCAATATCCTCAAAAAATTTCAAAGAATAAAGATTTGGAAGCCTGTCAATGAGAATAGATCTCATGACAGGAGGAAAAAATAAAGAGACTATTACCTTTGCAGATTTATGCTTCACATCTGTAAATATTCTTTTACTCTGCAAAACAGTTGGTACAACTTGCAATCCAGTAATATTAAGGTTAGGGATTAGATAATAAGCAATCATCATCAAAAACCTAGCATAATAAATTTTATTTTTATTACCAGATTTCAGTTTTACCAAAAGATTTTGCAGAACTAAAAGCCCAATGTTTAGATGTCTATCATACAACACACTAAAAGCAATTTGTTGTATGAGTGTAGTGATAGCATCATAGCCACTACATTTTGAAGTAAATGCTTTAGTTATTATGTCAAAGAACAGTGACCACTCTTGCCTTAGATGGGGTCGTGTTATAGACCCAACAGAAGTAATTTCTGCAGAATAATGTAAATTTTTAAACATAGAAACAATTTCTTCATCAGAAACAAGTGAGTCATAGTTTTCATGAACAGGTAAATGTAAAGCATTATTTACAACAGTATGATCTATGGTATAGACATTATTAGCATATCTGAAACTTACCACAGGGGAGTCAATTTTCCCACCCTAGATGGTAGCAGTGAACCAGACAGTCGTAATAACCTCAGCGGCTTGGATGAGGGCTTCGTAAATGGCATATGAAAGATTGGAGTGTTGAAGGAAATCCACAAAGGGGTGGTACTGGGCTTCAAAGACATGCTTATCAGCCACCCCTGCATGGTTTGTCTTGATGATATCAAAGTCTCCAAACTTGAACATAACAGTTTTAGCGGCCATTTTCAGAGATCTGTGAACTTTGGAAGAAAACTTGAAAAAGGGTTAAATTGCAAAGTATATGTAGAGAGAAATTAATTTCAGAGCTTGAGTGTTTGTAATTGCAAAGATGTTTGAATTTTGTTTTATCAAATTGTTTGAAACGTTTGCAATTCTTAAGGGTAGTGAACCGTTTTTGATCGTGGGAGAGATAACTACCATATTACCCTCGATCGGAGATTGCCCTAATCTCTGATAAGTTCACTTGTGAGAGACTAGAAGAAGATTAGTCTCTGATAGTGTTGACTATCGGGGACTAATGTAGTCTTTGATAGTATTAACTATCGGCGACTAGTTAGTCTCTGATAGTATTGACTATCGGGGACTAAGGTAGTCTCTGATAGTGTTGACTATTGGGGACTAAGGTAGTCTCTGATAGTATTAACTATCAGGGACTAAGGTAGTCTCTGATAGTATTAACTATCGGGAATTAATTAGTCTCTGATAGTATTAACTATTGGAGACTAAGGTAGTCTCTGATAGTATTAACTATCGGGAACTAAGGTAGTCTCTGATAGTATTAACTATCGGGGACTAAGGTAGTCTCTGATAGTATTAACTATCGGGGACTAAGGTAGTCTGTTACTCACTTTAGCTCATATTATTCAATAATCAACTTTTTGAGTATTCATTTCATCATATTTTTCCAGGATTAAAATTCTAGCTCCTAAAATTCTGTTTTAAAAAAAAAAACAGCTACGTTCCAGAAATTAAATTCTAGCTTTATACAACTAAATAACTTGTTTTCAAAAATTAATCAATTTTTAGAGGCATAATTCAACATTCCTAATTCAGAAACTAATCTAGAAAAGGTAGATTCATCTAAAGGTTTAGTGAATATGTCTGCAAGTTGTTTATCAGTTGTTACCCAATGTAATTCGATATTACCTTCACTTACATGTTCTCTTATGAAGTGATATCGAATATCTATGTGTTTGTTCTTGAATGTTGAACTGGATTTTCTGTTATTGCTATGACACTCGTATTGTCACAATAAATAAGAATTTTGGATAATGATATACCATAGTCTAGGAGTTGATTCTTGATCCATAGGATTTGAGCACAGCAACTCCCAGCTGCGATGTATTCAGCTTCTGCTGTTGAAGTAGAAACTGAATTTTGTTTCTTGTTGAACCAAGAAACAAGTCTGCCTCCAAGAAGTTGGCAGCTTCCACTTGTGCTTTTCCTATCAAGCTTGCAACCTGCATAGTCAGCATCTGAATAACCGATTAGTTTAAAATCAGATTCTTTGGGATACCATAAACCAAGGTTTGGGGTACCCTTTAGATATCTGAGAATTCTTTTTACAGCAATCAAATGTGACTCTCTAGGGTCAGCTTGAAATCTAGCACATAAACATGTAGCAAACATTATATCTGGTCTACTTGCAGTTAGATATAAAAGAGAGCCTATCATGCCTCTATAGCTAGTAATATCAATTTTATTTCCTTTTAAATCTTTATCTAGCTTAATGGCAGTAGGCATGGGTGTTTTTGCAGATGCACAATCAACCAAATCATATTTTCTCAATAAGTCTTTGATATACTTGGACTGACTGATAAATATTCCATCTGTTGATTGTTTTATTTGCAAACCTAAGAAAAATGTTAATTCTCCCATCATATTCATTTCATATCTAGACTGCATAAGTTTTGAAAATTTTTCACAAAGTTTTTCATTTGTAAATCCAAATATAATATCATCTACATATATTTGCACCAATATTATGTCTGAGCCTTGCTTTCTATATAATAAGGTTTTATCTATGATACCTCTAACAAATTTATTTTCAAGCAAAAATTGAGATAGAGTATCTTACCAGGCTCTTGGTGCTTGTTTTAAGCCATAAAGTGCTTTGTCTAACCTGTAGACATGATTTGGAAATTTGGAGTCCACAAAACCTAGGGGTTGGCAAACATAGACTTCCTCGTCCAATTTTCCATTCAAGAAAGCACTTTTGACATCCATCTGGTACACCTTGAAGTTCTTGTAGGCTACATATGCCAAGAAGATTCTTATCGCTTCAAGTCTTGCTACTGGTGCAAAAGTCTCATCATAGTCTATTCCTTCTTCTTGAGAATATCCTTTTGCAACCAATCTTGCTTTGTTCCTTGTAATTGTACCAGCTTCATCCAATTTATTTCTGAAGACCCACTTGGCACCAATTATTGATCTATTCCTTGGTTTGGGTACCAGTCTCCAGACTTTATTTCGAGTGAATTGGTTTAATTCTTCTTGCATGGCAATTATCTAGTCAGGATCTTGAAGTGCTTCCTCAATTTTCTTTGGCTCAATCTTTGAAAGAAAACTGAGATATAAACATTCATTTTGAGTTGCACTTCTAGTCTTGACTCCATCCTCTAAACTTCCAATTATCAAATCTGGCGTGTGATCTCTCAACCATGGAATTGCACGTGGCAGATTTGACCTTGAAGTTGAGGCTTCTTTTTCTAGATTGGTGTTATCCATTCTAGCTTCATGATCAGAGACTGCTCCCCCTAAACCATTGACTCCTGCATTATCAGCTCCCCCTTAGCTGTTTATTTCTATTGTCTCCGATGTCAATGTAGTTTCAGATTGTGCATCAATGACTCTAGTCTTTGGTGAAACATTAGTCTTTGATGGATTAATAATGTCACCAGTCTCTTGAGTTTCATCTAATAATCTATTCTCTGATAAATTATTAGATCTTGGCACTTCATGCACAACCGTTAGCTCCCCCTCAACTAAGTAGGGATCATTACTATCTTGGGGTTGTTCAGTATTCTCTGATGGATATTCCCATTCATCCAATTCATTCTCGAAACTGAGAGGTTCATGCAATCCTTGTCCAATCATTCCTGAAATCTTTTTATCATCAAACACGACTTGTATTGATTCCACAATGACTTTTGTTCTTAGATTATATACTTTGTTTGCTTTAGTTGACAGAGAATAACCTAAGAAGATTGCTTCATCAGATTTATTGTCAAACTTTCCTCTTGACTCTGATGAATCTCTCAGTACAAAACATTTACAACCAACACATGTAAAAACTTGAGAGTTGGTTTTCTCCCAGTCATTAACTCGTAAGGTGTTTTGTTGTATGCTTTGTTTATCAAGGATCTATTCTGTGTAAAGCAAGCAGTGCTTATAGCTTCCTCCCAAAAATATGTGGGAAGCTTAGCCTCTTGTAATATAGTCCTTGCTGCTTCAATAAGGGTTCTATTTTTCCTCTCAGCAACTCCATTTTGTTGAGGGGTTCTTGGAGCTGAGAATTGATGTGTTATTCCTTTTTCAGTGCAGAATTCAAGTACTTGGGAATTCTTGAATTCTGTTCCTCTATCGCTCCTTATAACCTTTACTGTTTTTCCTGACTCAGTTTCTATCTTCTTGATATGATCAATTATTAACTGAGCAGCTTCATTTTTTGTAAAGAGGTATTTTACCCAAGTATACCTCGTGTGATCATCCACAATAACCAGTGCATATCTATTTTTTAAGATAGACATCACATTCACTTGACCAAATAAATCCATATGTAACAATTGAAGCGGGTCAGTGATAGATGTTGCTGGTTTACTCTTGAGTGATACACTCTTTTGTTTCCCTTTCTGGCATGCATCACATAAGCCTTCTTGTGTAAATTCTAATTGTGGAATGCCAGCTACCAAATCCTTTCTCACAAGCTTGTTGATATTCTTAAAATTCAAGTGAGAAAGCTTTTTATGCCAAAGCCAACTTTCATCAGTTAAAGCTTTGCTATATAGACATGTGATTTGATCAGTAAAAGAAATAAGATTTGCAACATACAAATTTACTTTTCTTTTTCCTGTCAATATCACATTTTCAGATTCCTTGTCACACACCTGGCATAGATCTTCTTTAAAGGTGACATGGAATCCTTTATCACATAGTTGACTCACACTAAGTAAATTGTGCTTTAAGCCGTCAACCAGTGCTACTTCTGTGAAGATGACATCTCCATGCTCAACATTGCCATATCCCCTTGTATGGCCTTTGTTGTCATCTCCAAAAGTGACTTTTGGGCCACTTTTCTCTTCAAACTGTTTTAGCAGGGTCTTATCTCCGGTCATGTGCCTTGAACAGCCACTGTCCAAGTACCATGATTTCTTCTTTTTGCCCTGCACAATAGAGAGTAACTAGTTTGAGATTTTTGGGACCCAAATTTTCTTGGGTCCTTTCTCACTAGTTGTAGACTCAAGACTTGACTCAGATTAAGTTGATTGTCTTTTAACAGTTTTAACTTAAATAGAACAATCATTAGTCTTGCTACTTGTTTGTGAGAGACTGCCAAGCTTAGAATTTTCAGTTTTAATGCAAAGATGTTCTAACCTTTTTACTGGTGATTTATCTTTTATTCTCTTTGAAGGTGCAGTCTCAATTATAGGAATTTTATTTTTGCTCCTACAATTTACAGCTATGTGATTGGGGTTACCACATACATGACATGTCTTTCTAGGAGCATCAAGCATTCTAGCATAGTTTGTATGTTTATTAATGCCTAACTTTCCATTCCTATTTTTCTTCTTTCTGCTTAACTCCACCAATTTTTCAGCCTTTTTGTCTGGAAGATTCTCCAGTTTTTTATTTAGTTGTGTCTTTGTCATGAACCCAATATTTAATCTTTTTGTTTCACTCTTATCAACAACATTCACTATCTTTTGATCACTTTCTGTTTTTGAAGTGAATTGTTGATCTTGAGTATTAATGAATTTAGGTTCAATAACAGGAGAGACAAAATTAATTCTTTTAAAATTTGGCTTACTAATTGAGGAGTTCGTAGCTTCGATTAGATCATTTAAATCTGAACTTTTGTCTAGATTTTCATCATAACCTAGTCCAGATTTTTGACCTATTGTTTGACACTCTACCAAGTCTGTTAACTTTTTAGAAGAAGTGTTCCATTGTTTAATCTTAGCTTGAGCAATTTCAAGTTGCTCTACTAAGTAATATTCCCTCTTTTTCAAAGCATCAATCATGTGATGAGCTTTGTTTAAATCAGACTTGAGAGTGTCAAATTGTGCCAATCTTTCTTCAAGAAACTTGTTTCTTTTCAAGAGATTGTCACGTGATTCTTTTACGTTGGTATGTTCAATAGTTAAAGACCTAAAACTGACATGCAAATCAGACATATCTTTTTGTATTCTTTCAATGCTAGATGTATCAAGTAAATCAAGCACATTAAAATTCTGATTTGCATCACATACCTTTGTAGAATCACTTGACTCGTCACTACGAGCCATTAAGGCAAAGTTGACAACTTCTTCATCGGAGTCGCTGTCAATCCAATCTTTTCCCTCAGTTATCAAGGCTTTGCTCTTGGATTTAGCTTTTTTGTCAGCAAAGTCTTTCCTTGATTTTTCATCCTTAGATCTATCACTAGATCTAGGCTTCCTACATTCATTGGCAAAGTGCCCTAATCTATCACAGTTGTAGCATCTTATCTTTTTTAAGTCGAAGGTGACTTTTTGACCTTCATGTTTTAAGTTAGGCTTCCTTGACGATTTTTTTCCTTTCCTGCTTGCTCTAAATTTCTTGAACTGTTTGACCATAAACGCCATGAATTCCTCCATGTCATCATCAGAATCTAGTTCATCTTCCTGATCAGTCGAGCTAGCACTAGAAGATTCATCATCATGCTTCTCTTGAGACTTGCTTGTCTCAACCATCAACGCAACTCTTCTATCCTTGCCATGCATGCGTTGTCGTTGCTCTACTTCAAGTTCATAGGTCTTTAAATTCCCGTAGAGCCTATCCAGTGTGAGGATATCCAAGTCATGAGCCTCTCTTATTGCCGTTGTCTTTGGATCCCAACTTGGTGGGAGAGATCTCATGAACTTGGTGTTTATATCCTCATTATCATAAGACTTTCCAAGTATTTTCAAATCATTGAGCAAAGTGTTGAACCTGTCGTATACTGACGTTATTGGTTCACCAGGCTTTGCTTGAAAGAACTCATATTGTTGTGTCAACAATGATCTTTTGTTCTTTCGGACTTGGTCAGTCCCTTCACACAGGACTTTGATGGTGTCCCAGATTTGCTTTGATGTAGTACAATTTATGATGCTTGTGAACATATTTTTATCAATTCCATTATAAAGTATGTTCATCACCTTGGCATCCTTTAACACTTGCAACTTGTCTTCGTTTGTATAATCACATTCTGGAGCAAGTTCAAAGTGTTCTGCAACAATAGATCCATCAACAGTTTTAGTAAGAATAAATTTCCTGGGTAGATAGGGACCCTTCTCAATCCTATTAATATAATCTAGATCTGTTGCTCTTAAGTGCATGTACATCTTTTGCTTCCACATTGGATATCCTTCTCGTTTAAGAATAGGGATTCTAGTACCACCATCACGACTTCCCGCATACGCCATTATGCTAGAGCTGCTTGCTTCATCATTGGCCATCTCTTGGAACGTATTAATTGACTAAATTCAATTACAGGCTCTGATACCAATTGTTTTCCCAGTTAGATGCCGAGAACTTGTAGAAGGGGGGGTTGAATACAAGTTCTTTGAATTCTTTTCAAATTACTTGTTCTTTAAGAAATAAACTTTTCTTGCGGAATATAAAGAACAAGAACACGAATCAATTTATAAACAATTGCTTTATTGATTACAATTGAATACAAATCCTAACAATTACAATAATGTAATCGTCAGCTTCTTTTCTATTCTGTATAGGAAAAGATACACAACTATGAAAAACCTATACAGCTTCAAAGTTACAATTCTCTGTAAAAAAAACTAATTACATCTTCTCTACCAACTGAATTACTATTGACTCAGTTCCTATTCTGAATAAAATTCAGCTTCCTTGTTCGAATCAAATACAATCTTTCCTTTTTGATAGGAATAGATTTCTGGTTAGTTTCCTTACCAGCTACGTCTTCAATAAAATCTTGCTTTACGTGGAAGACATTCCTTTTTAATTCGAACTCTGTATCTTTTAGGAAATAATTCACGATTAGTCCCTGATGCTTCGTCTTTAGTCTCTGGTGACGTCATTATTAGTCCCTGGTGCATTTAGTTCCTGATGACGACAACTTGTGTAGTCTTCGATAGAATTATTTAATCTCTGACGCGTTAAGGCTTAATCTCTGATGACGTCAGCTTAGTCTCCGATACTTTTAACTTTAGTCCCCGATGACGTAAGCTTTAGTCTCCGGCTCCTTTAGACTTAATCTCTGATGACTTAAGTCTTAGTCTACGATAGGCAAAACTAGTCTCCGACAGATAAAATCTTTTTAGTCCCTGACCAATTTTCCTAGTCTCTGATAAACCTTTTTGCAAATTCTAACAGATCAAATAGACATCTTGACTTTCTGAAGCTTCGATACAAAATTGCAGCAGTTACTTACAAACAAGGAATATTTATATCTCTTTACAAAGAATGAATGAATTACAAACAAAGAGATAACTGCTAGCTACAAAACTTCAGTGTTACTAATTAACACTTTCTATACATTTGTACTCTAAGTAATCTAAAGACAATCATCATCAAATGTTCTAAAACCTAACAGAAGGATTAATGATTTGTACAGCAGAGTCAGGGATATGTTTGAGAACTCTTCTTCTGGTCACAACAGTAGTAGGAGTTATAGCAGGGGCAGGGATAGGAGCAGGAGACAGAGTAGCTTGATCTTGTTGCTGTGCTGCATCATGATCTCTCTCCCCCTTTTTGATATCATCAGCCATTAAAGGGAGAAAGTCAATCAACTTGTTGAGAGTGAGCAAGGTCTGATCTTGCTTGCGCTCCATCTTGTTAATCCGGTCTTCAAGATTAGAGGCAGCAGGAGGTGCCTTGGAGCTCTGTGCAGATTCAGTAGGCTGGAGATTGAGACTTGCTAAAACTTTATCCATTTTAGAATCAAGCTTAGCAAGCTTCTTCTTTGTTGACTTGGCGGAATGCGAGCGGGCTGATCTTGATAGTTTGGGGGCAGCAGGAGAAGCCTTAGAAAGATGAGAGTCTTTGAGTTTGACTGGAACAGTAGAGTGTGCGCGGATGTATACTTGATTGTGTGCACATGAAGGATTTTCCAAAGAAGGATCAGCAGGAGGAAGATATCCATCAACAGTAGGAATGTCAGCAGCAGGTATGATTGGGAATTTGTATTTGCGCATGTCCATTCTGAGTCATTTGGCGAAGGTAATAGCAGTGTCCTCGGCAGTAGGAGAGGAGTCGATCATATTCCAGGTTGCCCTCCAAGGATTTTCAATGAGCACAGTGAAGTTTGGCACCCTTCTGAATGAATCCGAAATGGCACGCATGCCTATTCTGCTCCAGTATGCGTGGAGAAGGGGTAGGAATAGAATGAAGTCAGCAGGAAGCATATAAGAAAAGAAATCATCAGAAAGACCCAACCATAGTCTTCTGCTTCCTGCTGAAGCTTCATAAGGGATGATCTCTTCTTTAAGTTGTCGTCGAGAGGCACCGTAGATGCTGCTGATGTTTTCAGCAGAGAAGTCCTTGGTCTTTTCAGCAAGCATCCTCTTCTCAAAGTGTTCATATAGAAAAATTTCTCTCTTAGCTCATTCGTAGAAGGAAGAATGCCTAACTGGTGCATCAAAACCAAGTTCCTTCAGCCGCTTCAACAGGATCCTTCGGTAATGCCTTACTGTGAGGTCAGGACTCAGATCCAGCAAACAATAATCATTTTCAAGCTCCATGCTATGGTCTTCAATCAGATCTCGTTTGACCATCCTGATGGCAACAACATGTACCTTGGCCATTTTCTCCGCCTCTGTTTCTTCGTTCTCCCCCTCAACAGTAGGCTCCTCTTCAGCAGGAAGGATGTCAATTTCTTCACTTCCTTCTGTAGCTTCTTCATTTGGCTCCCCTTCAACAGATACACTTGTTGGTGAGAAATGACTTGGACCCTCTTGTATTTGTTCAGCAAGGTATGCCTTGGGATCTAGGCCAACTTCTTCTGTATCTTGGATCAGTAGAGCTCTGATGAGTTCTTCAGATTGTTGTTCCATTCTCCTCTTAGTAGGAACATCATCAGAACTCTCAGAGTCGTTGCTGCTGGACTCTGTCTGCTTAGCTTTCCCCTTTCCTTTAACAGCAAGGTGTTTTCTTTTAGGAAGATGAGCTCTCTCTCGAATTGCAAAGCCAGGAAGTACCAGTCTTCGAGTAGCAGGAGGTTTGGTGGGAACTAGAGTCTCTGTTGATTGGTCCTCATAAAGATCTTCCTCTATTATTGGCTCAGGTTTGACCATATCAGCAAGACGTATGTTGGTGTGCTCCTGCTCTCCGGTGATCTCAATATCAGCAGCATCATCCTTGGTCACTGGGCCTGTGACACTATTAGGTGTGTCAGCAAGTTCCAGGACTTCGGTAATGCTGACTATCTCTGTGGTAGCGACATCAATGCTTGCTGATGTCACTTCATCAGTAGCAGTAGGTTGATCAACAGCAATGATGGCTCCATCAATAGCGTCAATCTCCCTGAAAATTTCATCGGATGAATTTCTCACATCAGCAGGAACTGGTGAAGAGGCAGCAGGGTGATAGTTGTCTATTTTTTCAAAAATATCATCCTCTGTAGTCACGGTATGGATGGGAACAGCAGTGGGTATATCTTGCTGGTCAAGATCTTGCTCATCCTCAGAGGGAGGTTCAACATTTGAACCTCTAGCAGCAATTATCGTTGCAGTAGCATTTTTGTTGTACAATTCCATATAGAAGTCGTACACTTCTTTCTCCTCAGAGTTGAAGGTGGAAGGGTCAAACTCCAGATCAGTAGGGACTGCCTTGGATTTCTTTTTGGGCCGCTGAATTTGTGCGGCAGCTTTCCTTTTCCTGTTGGGTTGGACAACAGGGACTGTGGTAGCAGCAGATGTTCATTCAACAGGAACATTGGCATATTCTATTGCCTTCTTTATCTTCCTTTCTGCTGCAGCCCTTGCCAATGCAGCAGGGTTTCTTTCATAATTTAGCAAGATGGTGGGGGTGATTATCTTCCTTTTGGGCAGCTTCTTCAATCTGGTCCCTGCTGGGAAGTTGTCTCCAATGATACCCTTGAGCAGCAGGGATAGTGTTCGTCCATGGCGGATCTTAGTTTTCTTTTTGCTGGTGAAGGCTTCTGAGAGTAACTCGAAGAAGACTTGAGCCCAATTAATTTTTTGCTCAGATTTCAGCAAGGATACCAGTGAGATAACCTTTGCTGATGCCTCATCCTGAGAGGTGAATTTGCACAGCAGGGTTTTGTGAAGAATGTCCATCAGGAAGTTCCATTTCCTTGGGAAGTCTTTCCTCTTCTTGTTGTTGTGGGTCTTGATATACCCAAGATCAGCAAGGACTGTTGGAATAACTGTAGGTGGGGTCAACAAGCCTTGACTTGTCATTTAAAGGATGTCTCGAATGCTTGCTGGCGTAATGAGTACTTGGTGTCCATTGACTTGACCGGAGATGCTGCTGTCCCAGACTTGTATACTAGAACAAAATTCTCTTAGTATTTCTTCATAAATGGGACTGTCAGCAGTGATCACATACCGGATCCTACTGTTCCTCAGCAGGTTAATTATCTCCATAGTTTCAGCATCTTGCTGATCTTCAGTGAAAGTGTCTAAGTCTATGATAGACTCAGATTCTATTTTATTCAACCAGTTGGCCATATCTTTGCTGGGGAGAAGATCGGAGAAGGTTGTGGTTTTAGGGTGGAGAGACGACAGTTTTTAGCAAAAGTTTTAGAGAGAAGGTAAGTTTTTAGAGAGAAGTCAGAGCGAATGAGAGTAAAAAAAAATGAGAAGGGGTGAATGAGTTTATATAGGGGGTGAAAAGAAGTTGAAGAGGTTTAGAGCCGTTACTGGGATGAGTAGTGGAAGAGTTAATGGGAGAAATATTTGTGGGTAGTGGTGAGAATTTATTACCCAAAAGACAGTAGCCGTAAAAAGGTCATGGGGCAGAGTGACATTAAATGTGGAGAGAGAAATAAATGGCTAATGTAATGATGTGCTATTTTTACGACGGTAAAACTGGAAGTGACCAAAGAAAAATTGACAAGTCATGAGATGACAGCATGATGATATAGTAGGATGATTGTATGCCTTTGCTGGTGACATATATATCCTGCTTATGTAGCAGCAGGATCTCTGTTGCCACTGAGGCTCAGAAGAGCAGGGAGATTTATCTTGTAAGCAACAAGAACATCCTTTGCTTATGGTATAAGCAAGGTCTTTGACTTAGTTTTTGAAACGACACTTTTGTCAGGGAGGCTCCCCTTTTTGTGAAATTTGCAGCAAGGTCGATGTTGATTAAGACAGCAGCATTGAAGAATGATGCTTCATGGCAGCAGGCAATCTCTATCAGCAGCATTTTTGATATTTCAGCAGGGTCTTTACACAGTTTCTGAAACGGCTCGAGACGGCCCCCTCTTTTTATGAAATTTTTAGCAAGGACAATATTGATTGAGACAATAGAGACTCTTAATCAGCAGCACCTTGGTACATTTCAGCAGCATGAAATGTGTTGTTCAGCAGGAATAAAGAGCCTACTTAATCATTAGCAGGATCTTTTTCTCCACCTAAGCAAGAAGTTTATCATATTGCTAAGAACATAAGTCCTTGCTCAAGCAAATAAGATGTTAGTAGCAAATTGCTTACTCAAAATTTAACATGCCTAATTCACTTATTAATTTATTAAAACGATTTTCATCCAAGGGTTTTGTAAATACGTCTGCTAATTGATTTTCAGTAGGAATATAGTTTATCTCTATAGTACCTTGCTGTACATGATCTCTAATGAAATGATGTCTTATATCTATATGTTTAGTCCTAGACTGTAAAACAGGATTATAAGTAATGGCTACAACACTAGTATTATCACAGAATATAGGAATAGACTTGAAATCAAACCCATAATCAGCAAGTTGATTCTTCATCCACAGAATTTGTACAACACAACTTCCTACTGATATGTACTCAGTTTCAGCAATAGATGTTGAGTTTTGCTTCTTGCTGAACCATGAGATAAGTCTTCCTCCTAAAAATTGGCATGTACCACTAGTACTTTTTTGATCAATTTTACATCCAGCAAAGTCAGCATCCGAGTATCCAACAAGGTTGAAGTTATAATCTTTTGGATACCATATTCCTAAGTTAGGAGTTCCTCTGAGATATCTGAAAATTCTCTTAACAGAAGCTAAATGTGATTCCTTGGGGTTAGATTGAAAACGTGCACAAATACATGTAGCAAACATAATGTCAGGTCTGCTTGCAGTTAAGTAAAGTAAGGATTCGATCATATCTCGATAGCTTGTTATATCTACGGATTTACCTTGCTCATCTTTGTGTAACTTTGTTGTTGATGACATGGGAGTTTTCATAGGACTTGCTGTCTCCAATCCAAATTTCTTAAGCAGGTCTTTGGTATACTTGGATTGATTTATGAAAATTCCGTCACTGCTTTGCTTAATTTGAAGTCCAAGAAAGAAATTCAACTCTCTCATCATGCTCAACTCAAATTTACTCTGCATGAGCTTAGCAAATCTTGCACAAAGTTTTTCACCAGCAGAACCAAATATTATATCATCTACATAAATTTGTACAAGCAGTGTTTTATCTTTATGCTTCTTAATAAATAAGGTGGTGTCAACTTTACCTCTACTGAAACCTTCATTTATTAAAAAGGAAGATAAAGTGTCATACCATGCCCGTGGTGCTTGCTTAAGACCATACAAAGCTTTTTCAAGCCTATATACATGGTTAGGATGGGAATGATCAACAAAACCTGGAGGTTGCTCAACATATACTTCCTCCTGAAGTTGTCCATTCAGAAAGGCACTTTTGACATCCATTTGAAACACCTTGAAGCCTTGATAAGCAGCATAAGCAAGAAAGATTCTTATGGCTTCGAGCCTTGCTACTGGAGCAAAGGTTTCATCATAATCAATCCTTTCCTCCTGTGAGTAGCCCTTAGCCACAAGTCTTGCTTTGTTCCTTGTGATGATTCCATCTTCATCCATCTTATTTCGGAATACCCACTTGGTGCCTATCACTATATGATTTCTTGGCCTGGGAACTAAATTCCACATTTTGTTCCTACTGAATTGGTTTAGTTCCTCTTGCATAGCAAGGATCCAATCAGCATCAGCAAGAGCATCCTCAATTTTCTTTGGTTCCATTTGAGATAGGAAACTTAGAAAACTACTTTCATTTTGAGCAGATCTTCTAGTCTTTACTGAACTTGTGGGATTGACAATTATCAAATCTTTTGAGTGAGATTTGGTCCACTTCATTCTCCTTGGTAGATCTGTTCGAGTGTCTTGCTGCCTTAGTTCCTTCAAGTTAGGTTCATCATCTTTTGCTATAGCAGGGTTGTTTTCTCTTGGAATAATGCCTTCTGAGGGTTCTTCAGCAAGGTCTTCCTTAGTTTCTGGAGTCTTTTGTCTGTCATCAAGTTCCTGCTCAGCTATAAGAGGGAGTGAACCACTTGGTTTCTCGTGGTTAGATTCATCAAATATTACATGGATAGATTCTTCTACTGTTAGAATTCTTTTATTAAAAATACGAAAGGCCTTGCTATGAGTAGAGTATCCTAAGAAAATACCTTCATCAAATTTTTCTTGAAATTTAGTTAAGTACTCCTTACCATTGTTGTGGGCATAGCAAGGACATCCAAAGATGTGAAAATAGTTGATGTTGGGTTTTCTTCCTTTCCATAGTTCATATGGAGTCTTGCTTAAAGTAGGATGTATGAGAGAACGATTTTGAGTATAGCAAGTAGTATTTACTGCTTCTGCCCAGAAATACTCAGGGAGTCTAGCATCAGCAAACAATGTTCTTCCTGTTTCTTTCAAAGTTCTATTTTTCCTTTTAACCATTCCATTTTGTTGTGGAGTTCTTGGTGCTGAGAAGTTGTGAGATATTCCTTGCTTATCACAGAATTTAGTAAAGCATCCAAAGTCAAATTCCTTCCCATAATCACTCCTTACTGACTTAATTCTGAGTTACTTCTCATTTTGCACTTGTCTGCTGAACTTTTCAAACTCTGCTAGTGCATCATTCTTGTGAGCAAGAAATAATGCTCATGTATATCTTGTGAAATCATCCACAATAGTGAATGCATATTTCATTCCACCAAGACTTGTTGATATAGGGCCAAACAAATCAAGATGTAATAGTTGGAGAGGCATAGAGTTTGATTTTTCAGGTTTGCTTAAGAAAGATTTTTTTGTTTGCTTACCAAATTGGCAAGCTCTACATGGTTTTTCTTTTTCAAAAGAGAATTTTGGTAAACCTTTTACTAGATCCTTAGTAGCAAGTTTTGAAATAGTTTTGAAATTTAAGTATGAAAGTCTCTTATGTCATAACCAACTAGCATCTGCTGAAGCTTTAGCAAGAAAACAAGTTGTTTCAGCAGGACTTAGGTTAGCCAAATCTACTACATAAACATTACCATTTCTTGAGCCAGAAAGCTTTAAAGAATTTGTTTGAAGATCTCGTACTTGACATTGATTGTCTAAGAAGGTGACCTTATGCCCTTTGTCACACAACTGACTTATACTAAACAAGTTGTGCTTGAGTCCTTCCACGTAGGCAACCTTGTTGAAGCAGACTATTCCATTTCCTGCTGAACCATATCCCTTAGTTTTTCCAGAACTGTTATCCCCAAAAATTTCTTGAGGACCATCTTTCTCTTTAAAATTGGTGAGCAAGGCTTTATCTCCTGTCATGTGTCTTAAACATCCACTGTCCAAGTACCAAATTTGTTCCTTGCTCACATCCTACAATTTATAAGCAGAGTCATTTTGGTACCCAACAAGACTTGGGTCTATTTAGGTTAGTACCCTTGAGAACCCATACTTGTTTCATTTTTGGTCCTAGAGACCCAATAGTATAGTAAAGATCCGCAAGGCAAAGAGAAGTAATGTGACCAAACCTATGACAACAATAACATCTTAAATGCATCATGTTGTGTTGTGTGTGTTGCTTACATCTTCTCTTCAGTTGAGGTTATTTTCAGTGTTTCCTCCTAACCCAACCTTTGCTAAATTTCAAATTCCTTGATGTGTTGTAATGATGAGCAGGGAGAACATGGTTCTTGCTAAATTTTCCACCCTTGGTCCATTTAGCACCATGTTCTTGCTTATGGTTACGGTCAACAGGGAATTTGTGCTTTAGCAAGGTAACATTTCTATTACCCTTGGTTTTAGCAGGAGGTTCACACTCTGCTGAATGAATGGAGATTGTTGCTGTTAATTCTTCAACCTGGGAGGTTAACTTAGACTCCCTTTCTTGAGAGTCTCTGAGATGTTGTCTAAGTAGGGTCCTTTCATCATCAGCAGCAACTAACTCCAAATTCTCAGCTCTCACTTTTTCAAGTGTAAGCAGGATTTCAGAGTTCTTGCTCCTTAGTTGATCAGACTCTGTTGAAGTAGTTTTCAGCAATCTTCTATATCGATGCCACTGAGATGCAACCTCCTTAAGCAAGGAGCGCAACTCAGCTTCAGTAATGTAAGATAAAGGAGGCCACTCCTTTATCTTTCCTTCTCGGTTCAGTAGTAAAATCTCTTTGAGCTAGTTCCATTTCATAGGTGAGCAAGTTTCCTAGAGTTGTTGAAGATCAGTAGCATGTAAGTTCCTCAATTCCTTTATAGCAGTGGTTTTAGGATCCCACTGTCTTAGTAAAGATCTCATGAATTTGAGATTGATGTCCTTGGTGTCATAGGTTTTCCCTAGAGCGCGTAGATTGTTGAGAAGGACAGTGAATCTCTCATACATGGCAGTAAGGTTTTTTCCTTACTGCATACTGAACATTTCATATTGTTGTATAAGCAAGGATTGCTTATTTTCTCTGACTTCTATTGTTCCTTCATTGAGAACTAGCAAGGCATCCCATACTTTTTTAGCAGAGGTGCAGTTAGAGACACTTTCGAACATTTTTTCCTCAAGAGCCATGAAGAGAATGTTCATTGCCTTCTTATTGAATCCTACTAATTTCTTTTCTTCATCCGTCTATTCCTTTCTCTGCTTAGGAATAAGCTTGTTGGGATCAATAGGGTTTATCTTCTCTAGTATGTAAGGCCCAACTTTTATTGCTTCAAACATTTCTTCATCAATTGCATCCATGTACACCTGTATTCTCAATTTCCAATTAACAAATCTAATTCTGGTGCACTTAGGGGGTTTGCCACCGAAATCACTTTTTAAAGCCATTTTAAAATTTAGGATCCTCTCAAGCTGTAGGGCTTAGCAAAGAGTGTTAAGCTCTGATACCACTTGTTAGGTCCCGAAGGGAAAAATACTAGAAGAGGGGTTGAATAGTGTTTTTCAAAAATCAAGTCTTGCTTAGAAAACTTTGCAATTTTAAACACTTCTTGCTTATTAAAAGAGTTTCTTATATTTTGAAAAGACTTAGCAGCAGAATTTGTTAAGCAAATAACCCCTTAGATTTTAGAATAAAGGTAAATGGCTAAAGGGGCAATGACAGTAAGTCTTTGCTAAAAGAGTTTAGCAGAGACTTTAGCAAAGTAAGGATAAAATAAATAAGTAGTAAGAAAGATAAGCAGGAATAAAGATAGGCACGTAAATTTTTATAGTGGTTCGGTCTAAGCCTACTCCACTCTTCTTCTCTTTTACTTGAGAAGGCACTCACTAGAATGTTCACACAGAACAATAAGCAAAGGGACACTTAGTCCGAAATTACACAAGGTCACTTAAACCAAGTTTAAATCACACAGACTATGAGCAGATTATAAATTTTGCTTGCTATCTCTAAGTAGAGAGCTCCTTGTTGAGCATATTTGATAGCACTTGTTCAAGCTTATTGATGTCTTGCTGATTTCTTTTAGTGTCAGAATGTCAGAGCAATTCTTGGTTGTTCAGTACTCATAAATGAAATTTATGACTCCTATTTATACTACTCCAAAAATCTATCCGTTGAGAATTTTGAAATAGATCCGTTGGGAGTTGTACTGTTTGACAGTGACTTGTACTTTTCCAGCTGTTCCTTGCTTAGTTCAAAAGGATAGCCATTATTATGTCTTCTAGTGCTTTTTGAAAAAGCTCTCTAAGAGTTGACTAAGAAGAACAAAAGATAGTCTTTTTCTGACACTCTTCCTTGGATTAAGGTAAGGTATTTTGCTATATCATTCCTTGCTTATTTCCATTCTAAGCAGGACTGTCCTTGAACTTTTTCTCTATGTCTTCTGCATCCTTCTTGATCTATGAGCAGAGTCTTCTTATGTGATCAAAATCCTTGCTTAACTAGCAGAACATATCCACCTAACAAGTTGGATATTTTTCTAAGTCTTTTTACATCATATAAGCAAGGACTATATTACATCATCAATTCTTATATAAAATAAATGTAATTCGTTAAGCAGGGTAATATAAGCAGGGTTGCATCAACAATTTCATCAGGAACTTATGAGATGAGTTAGGAGTACCAGAACTTAGGCATTTGATACTCTGTGTTGTTTCAACTACCTTTCTAACAAGACTTTTGTCCAGATATTTCACTTTCACTTTGCATAACTCACCATGCCCAGCTCTCCCACAAGATTAAAGAAAGTGGCTTCATTAAGAGCCTTGGTGAATATGTCTGCCAGTTGCTTGTTGGTAGGAACAAGCTGTAGTTCTATAGTTCCATTCATAACATGTTCCCTGATGAAATGATATATGATTTCTATATCTTTGGTTCTGGAATGTTGCACATGATTTTCAGCAATGGCTATGGCACTAGTGTTATCACATTTGATTGGAATTTTGTTGAAGTTCAGGCCATAATCCATTAACTGATTTTTTATCCATAGAATTTGTGCACAGCAACTTCCAGCTGCAATATCTTTAGCTTCAGCAGTAGATGTTGAAATTGAATGCTGCTTTTTGTTGAAACAAGATACAAGCCTTCCTCCTAAAAATTGACAGCTTCCTGTTGTACTTTTTCTGTCAATTCTGCATCCTCCAAAGTCAGCATCAGAATATCCCAGCAATTCAAATCCAGACTCCTTTGGATACCAAAGTCCTAGCTCTGTAGTGCCCTTGATATATCTCAAGATCCTTTTCATTGCAATGAGATGAGATTCCCTTGGGTTAGCTTGATATCTTGCACAAAGACATGTTGCAAACATTATGCCAGGCCTGCTTGCTATTAGATACAACAATGATCCAATCATTCCCCTGTAAGTCTTCAGATCAACTTTCTTTCCATTATTATCAAGGTCAATCTTGGTTGCTGTGGCCATAGGTGTCTTTGCTACTTTTGAGTCCTCCATGTCAAATTTCTTGAGAAGTTTTTTAGCATATTTTTTCTGATGAAGGTAAATCCCATCAGTAACTTATTTGATTTGCAATCCCAAGAAATAAGATAACTCACCCGTCAAGCTCATTTCATACTTGTTTTGCATAAGTTTGGAGAACTTTTCACATAGTCTAGTGTCAGTGGATCCGAAGATAATATCATCAACATATATTTGAACCAAAATCAAATGACCTTGGTGTTGTCTAAAAAACAATGTCTTGTCGATGATAACTCTTGAAAACTTGTTCTCCACCAAAAACTTAGACAGTGTGTCATACCAAGCTCTAGGAGCTTGCTTCAGTCCATAAAGTGCCTTTTCTAATTTGAATACATGATTTGGGAATTTTGAACTTTCAAACCTTGGAGGTTGTTGGACATACACCTCATGTTCCAATTTCCCATTGAGAAAAGCACTTTTCACATCCATTTGATAAACTTTGAAATTTGAATGTGCTGCATAGGCTAAGAAAATTCTTATAGCCTCAAGTTTGCCTACTAGTGCAAAAGTTTCATCAAAGTCAATCCCTTCCTCTTGAAGATAACCCTTTACAACCAGTCTTGCTTTGTTTCCAATAACAATTCCAGCTTCATCCATCTTGTTTCTGAATACCCATTTAGTACCTATTATGATTCTATCTTTAGGTTTAGGTACTAACTTCCATACTTGATTTCCTTCAAACTGATTTAGCTCTTCTTGCATAGCCATTATCCAATATGCATCTTGAATTGCTTCTTCAAATTTCTTTGGTTCTACTTGTGAAAGAAAGCAAGCATATAAGCATTCATTAGATGTTGCTTTTCTGGTCTGCACTTTCTTGGTTGGGTCACCAATAATCAAATCTGTTGTGTGACTCTTAGACCATTTAGGATTAGAGATGTATCTTGATGAGCTTACTTGATTATCATCTCCTCCCCCTAAGTCTGTGCTCCCAGCTTCTGATAAACCTCCCCTTGAATTAATGCTTAAATCAGGATTCAGGTTATCCCCTGATGGTGCATGCCCTGATGGATGATCCCCTGATGGAGTATCCCCTAATCTGTTGTCCAGGAAATTGACTATATCTGTGGAAGGGGCTTCTATTGAGTTTGGATTGACATCAGGAATGGATAAATTCTCCATTTGTCTGCACTCATCAGCTTCATTGTCTTGATAATCAGTCTCATCTTCATTTTCAAATCTGAGCTCTTCATGAAAACTAGGGTCTTCAAGTCTAGAAATCTCTTGATCATCAAAATCTACATTTATAGACTCCATCACCACCTGAAGTCTCTTCTTGTAAACCCTATAGGCCTTAGATGTCAGGGAGTAACCTAGGAAAATTGCTTCATCAGCCTTTGGATCAAATTTTCCTAAGTTCTCACCAAAATTCCTTAGTATAAAGCATTTGCATCCAAAAACATGTAGGAACTTGATGTTTGGCTTTCTCCCTATCATTAGCTCATATGGTGTCTTGTTGTGAGCCTTGTTGATTAAGCATCTATTTTGAGTGAAGCAAGCAGTGGAAATTGCCTCAGCCCAAAAGTAAGTACGAATCCTTACCTCTGCTAGCATTGTTCTAGCAGCTTCTATGAGGGTTCTATTCTTCCTTTCCACTACACCATTCTGTTGAGGAGTCCTTGGAGCAGAAAATGTATGATTGATGCCTTTCTCCATACAAAATCCATCAACAGCTACATTCTTGAACTCAGTTCCATTGTCTGTCCTCAAAATTCTAACCACTGACCCTGATTCAGTTTCCACTTTCTTAATATGGTCAATGATTTGTTGAGGTACTTCTGATTTAGAATTTTGAAACTTAACCCAAGTATATCTAGTGTAGTCATCCACAATGACCATAGCAAATCTTTTCTTTGACACTGACATAATGTTGACAGGGCCAAAGAGATCCATATGAAGCAATTGAATTGGATCTTTAATCATTGTGGCTTCCTTGCTGATAAAGGATGATTTTTGTTGTTGCACCCCTGCTTATATTATCCTTGCTTAAACTTTTATTTATTGTTCAATATATAAGAATTGATGATGTAATATAGTCCTTGCTTAAATATTGTAAAAGGACTTAGAAAAATATATCCAACTTGTTAGGTGGATATAATTTGTAGTTAAGCAAGGAGTTTTGATCACCATTGAAGTTTGCTGATAAGCCTACCATGAAGGATTCTGAAGATATGAAGAATTTTCCAAGTATAGTCCTGCTTAGAATGAAAATAAGCAAGGACCTAAGTAAGCAAGATCCTTTGCTTATCAAAGTCAAGATTGTCAGAAAAGTTATCTTAACCCTTGCTTAGTCAACTTCTAGGAAACTCTTCTGAAGGGCACTAGAAGAAAGAATAACGGCTAACTTTTTTGAACTAAGCAAGGACTGCTGAAAAGGTACAAGTCACATCAAGGACAGTACACTCCAACGGATCTATTTCAAAATTCCAACGGATAGATTTTTTTGGAGAAGTATAAATAGGAGTCATAAATTTCATTTATAACTAACAACAACCATCTCCAACCAACTGAACAACTTCTCTGACATATTAAAGACTTCAGCAAGACATCATAAATCTTGAACAAGTGCTATCAATCTGCTCAGCTAAGGAGTAATCTACTTGAAGATAGCAAGCAAGATTTTCTCAAATCTGCTTAGAGTCTGTGTGACTAAATTGGACTAAGTGTCCTCCTGCTGAGTTGGTCTAAGTGACCTATTATAAATTGGACTGAGTGCCCTCCTGCTGATTGTTCTGTGTGAACAAAGTTCTAGTGATAGCCTTCTCAAGTAAAAGAGAAGAAGAGTGGAGTAGGCTTAGTCTGAACCACTATAAGAATTCTATCTCTACTCCTGCTTATCTTTCATATTGCTTACTTGCTTAGTTCTGTGCTTTGCTTAAGTCCTGCTGAACTTTTTCAGCAAAGGCTTACTATCTTTACTACTTCTAGCCATTACCCTTTGCTACAAAAACTAAGGGGTGCTTCGCTTAAACAAATTCCGCTGCTAAACTTTTTCAAAACATAAGAAACTCTTTTATAAGCAATAAGTGTTTTAATCAGTAAAGTTTTCTTAACAATACTTAATTTTTGAAAAACACTATTCAACCCCCCCCCCCCCCCCCCCCTTCTAGTATTTTTACCCCTTCAGGACCTAACAAGTAGTATCAGAGCTTAACACTCTTTTCTAAGCCCTAAAGCTTGAGAGGATCCTAACTTAACTTTTTCTAATGGCTTTAAGAAGTGATTTTAGTGGCAAACCTCCTATGTGTACAAGAGATAGATTTGCTAATTGGAAATTGAGAATATAGGTGTACATAGATGCCATTGATGAGGAACTATTTGAAGCAATAAAAGTTGGACCTTATATTCCAGAGAAACTATTTGTTGATGATCCAAATAAGCTCATTCCTAAGCAAAGGAAGGAATGGACTGATGAAGAGAAGAAATTAGTAGGCTACAACAAGAAGGCAATGAACATTCTCTTCATGGCTCTTGAAGAGGAAATGTTCGAAATTGTGTCTAACTGCACCTCTGCTAAAGAGGTTTGGGATGCCTTGTTGGTTGGCAATGAAGGAACGGTAGAAGTCAGAGAGAATAAGCAATCCCTGCTTATTCAACAGTATGAAATGTTCAGCATGCAGCAGGGGAAGAATCTCACAGATATGTACGAAAGATTTACTGTCCTGCTCAACAATTTCCGTTCTCTAGGGAAGATCTATGACACAAAGGACATAAATCTCAAGTTCATGAGATCTCTACCAAGACAGTGGGATCCTAAAACCACTGCTGTGAAGGAGCTAAGGAATTTGCATACTACTGATCTGCAACAACTATACGGAAACCTGCTTACATATGAAATGGAGTTGGCTCAAAGGGATGCCACTTCAGAGCCAAGGAGAAAGGATAGAGGAGTTGCATTGAAGGCTGCTGAGCCAAAGCAACAAGCAGATTTCGATTCAGAGTCTGCTGATAGTGATGAAGATATGGCTATGCTAGCCAGAAAGTTCAGAAGGTTCATGAAAATGGATAAAGGAAACTTCAGAAGAAACACAAGTAGCAGTAAGAGAGATCCATCAAAGGATCTATGTTACAATTACAAGAAGCCGGGCCACTATGTTGCTAACTACCGAAGTTCAGCAAGAGAAGAAAGGAAATTCCCTGCTGACAACAAAAGCAAGGGAAAAGAGTACTACAAGAAGAAATATCAGCAAAAGAACAATTCAAACTTCAAGAAAGACAAGGGTCTTCTTGCTGAAAAGTCATGGAGTGACAGTGACAGTGACTCAGAGGATTCAGGACCAGAAGTAGCCAACCTCTGCTTAATGGCTAGAGAATCGGAGATAAGCAAGTAGGTCGACCTTGCTGAGGTATTTGATTTTGACTCTCCTGATCTTACTGAAGCTGAGTTGCGCTCTTTGCTCAAAGATGTTGCATCTCAGTGGCATAGATATAGAAGATTGCTGAGAATTGCTTCAACAGAGTCTGATCAACTAAGGAGCAAGAATTCTGAAATCTTGCTTACACTTGAAAAGGTGCAAGCTGCGAATTTGGAGTTACTTGCTGCTGATGATGAAAGGACTCTGCTTAGACAGCATCTCAGAGACTCTCAAGAGAGAGAGTCTAAGTTAACCTCCCAGGTTGAGGAATTAACTACTACAATCTCCACATGGAACAAATCTTCTTCAAATGCGTATGCCTTGCTGAAAAGCCAAAGAAGCATGCTAGATAGAAGTGGAATTGGATCCGGGACTTGCGTAGTCCTTGCTGAAAGTAGTGGAGAAAGTGATACTAAGTCTATCAGCAGAACAATCTCTATGTATTCAGCAGAGTGTAAAACTCCTGCTGAAACCAAAGGTAATAGAAATGTTACCTTGCTAAAGAACAAATTCCCTGCTGACCGTAACTATAAGCAGGGACATGGTGTTAAACAGACCAAGGGTGGAAAGTTTAGCAAAAACCGTGTTCCTCCTGCTTATAATTACAACAATGCGAGGAATTTGAAATTTAGCAAAGGTTGTGTTGGGAGCAAACACTGGAAACCACCTCAACCTAAGAGAAGAGGTAAGCAGCACACACTTCACAACATAATGCATTTGAGATGTTATTATTGCCATAGGATTGGCCACATAGCTTCTCTTTGCCTTGCTGACCCTTACTATACTGGTTGGTTTCAAAAACCAAAAATGAGACAAGTATGGGTCCCAAGGATACTAACCTTAATGGACCTAAGTCTTGCTGGGTACCAAAGTGATTACTTATGTTTTGCAGGTTGTGAGCAAGGAACAAATTTGGTACTTGGACAGTGGATGTTCAAGACATATGACAGGAGATAAAGCCTTGCTCACCAATTTTAAAGAAAAAGATGGACCACAAGTGATCTTTGGAGATAATAGTGCTGGAAGAACTAAGGGATATGGTTCAGCAGGAAATGGGTTAGTCTGCTTCAACAAGGTTGCCTACGTGGAGGGTCTCAAACATAACTTGCTTAGCATAAGCCAGTTGTGTGACAAAGGACACAAGGTCACCTTCCTAGACAATCAATATCAGGTAAGAGATCTTCAAAAAAATTCTCTGAAGCTTTCTGGTTCAAGAAATGGGAATGTTTATGTAGTAGATTTGGCTAAGCTAAGTCCTGCTGAAACAACCTGCTTTCTTGCTAAAGCTTCAGCAGATACTAGTTGGTTATGGCATAAGAGACTTTCACACTTAAACTTTAAAACAATTTCAAAACTCGTTGCTAAAGATCTTGTAAAAGGTTTGCCTAAATTTTCCTTTGAAAAAGAAAAACCATGTAGAGCATGTCAATTTGGTAAGCAAACAAAACAATCTTTCTTAAGCAAACCTGAAAAATCAAACTCTATGCCTCTCCAACTATTACATCTTGATTTGTTTGGCCCTATATCAAGTAGTCTTGGTGGAATGAAATATGCATTCACTATTGTGGATGATTTCACTAGATTTACATGGGCATTATTTCTTGCTCACAAGAATGATGCATTAGCAGAGTTTGAGAAATTCAGCAGATAAGTGCAAAATGAGAAAGAACTCAGAATCAAGTCAGTAGGAAGTGATCATGGAAGAGAATTCGATTTTGGAGGCTTTACTGAGTTCTGTGATGAGCAAGGAATTTATCATAACTTCTCTGCACCAAGGACTCCACAACAAAATGGAATGGTTGAAAGAAAGAATAGAACCTTAGAAGAAGCTGGAAGAACATTGCTTGCTGATGCTAAACTTCCTGAGTACTTCTGGGTAGAAGCAGTGAACACTGCTTGCTATACTCAAAATCGATCACTCATTCATCCAACACTAAGCAAAACTCCATATGAGCTATGGAAGGGAAGAAAACCAAACATAAGCTACTTTAGAATATTTGGGTATTCCTGCTATGTTCTCAATAATGGTAAGGAGTACTTAACTAAATTTCAGGCAAAATCCGATGAAGGTATTGTCTTAGGGTACTCTAATCACAGCAAAGCTTTTCGAATTTTTAATAAGAGAATTCTAACAGTAGAAGAGTCAATTCATGTAGTATTTGATGAAACTAACCATGAGGAACCAAGTGGTTCACTCCCTCTTATAGTTCAGCAGGAACCAAATGAGAATCAACAGGTCGAGGGGGATGCCTCTCGTTAATTTTGTATTTTCTTTCCTTTTATATATTTCCGCAATTTAGCAAAAAAAAAAATGAGAATCAACAGACTGCAGAGACTAAGGAAGACCCTGTTGAAGTACCATTAGAAAGCACTACTCCATTGGATAACACTCCTGCTGAAATAAAAGAAGATGAACCCAACTTGGAGGAATTAAGACAGCAAGACATTCAAACAGATCTACCAAGAAGGATGAAATGGACCAAGTCTCATTCAGACGACTTGATTATTTGAAATCCTACAAGTTTAGTAAAGACAAGAAGATCTGCTCAAAATGAAAGTAGTTTTCTAAGCTTCCTATCCCAAATGGAACCCAAAAAAATTGAGGATGCTCTTGCTGATGCTGATTGGGTCCTTGCTATGCAAGATGAGCTAAACCAATTCAGTAGGAACAAAGTTTAGAATCTTGTTCCCATGCCAAGGAATCATGCAGTAATTGGCACCAAGTAGGTATTCTGAAATAAGATGGATGAAGATGGAATCATCACAAGGAATAAGGCAAGACTTGTGGCTAAGGGCTATTCTCAGGAGGAAGGAATCGACTATGATGAAACCTTTGCTCCAGTAGCAAGGCTTGAAGCCATAAGGATCTTTCTTGCTTACACTGCTTATCAAGACTTCAAGGTATTTCAGATGGACGTCAAGAGTGCATTTCTGAATGGAGAACTTCAGGAGGAAGTTTATGTGGAGCAACCCCCAGGTTTTGTTGATCATGCTAATCCTCATCATGTATATAGGCTTGATAAAGCTTTATATGGTCTTAAGCAAGCTCCACGAGCGTGGTATGATACTTTATCTTCATTTTTAATTAATGAAGGTTTCAGCAGAGGTAAAGTAGATACTACACTTTTCATTTGAAAGCATAAAGATAAAACTTTGCTAGTACAAATCTATGTAGACGATATAATCTTTGGTTCTACTGATGAAAAACTTTGTGCAAGATTTGCTAAGCTTATGCAGAATAAATTTGAGATGAGTACGATGGGAGACCTGAACTTCTTCCTTGGACTTCAAATTAAGCAAAGGTGATGGAATTTTCATCAATCAATCGAAGTATACCAAAGACCTGCTTAAGAAGTTTGGGTTAGAATCAGCAAGTCCTATGAAAACTCCCATGTCATCAGCAACAAAGTTAGATAAAGGTGAGCAAGGTAAATCCGTAGATATAACAAGTTATCGAGGTATGATCGGATCCTTGCTATACTTAACTGCTAGTAGACCAGACATTATGTTTGCTACATGTATTTGTGCACGTTTTCAATCTAATCCCAAGGAATCACATTTAGCTTCTGTTAAGAGAATTTTCAAATATCTCAAGGGAACTCCCAACTTAGGAATATGGTATCCAAAAGATTCTAACTTCAACCTTGCTGGATATTCCGATGCGGACTTTGCTGGGTGTAAAATAGATAGGAAAAGTACAAGTGGAACATGCCAATTCCTTGGAGGGAGACTTGTTTCGTGGTTCAGCAAGAAGCAAAACTCAGTGTCAACATCCATAGCTGAACCTGGGTACATATCAGCAGGAAGCTGTGTTGCTCAAATTCTGTGGATGAAAAACCAACTTGCTGACTACGGGTTTGATTTCAAGTCTATCCCTATATTCTGTGAAAATACTAGTGTTGTTGCCATTGCTTATAATCCTATTTTACATTCAGGAACTAAACATATAGATATAAGGCATCACTTCATTAGAGATCACGTTCAGCAAGGTACTATAGAGATAAACTATATTCCTACTGAAATTCAATTAGCAGATGTTTTTACAAAACCCTTGGATAAAAATCGTTTTAATAAACTAATAAGTGAATTAGGCATGTTAAATTGTGAATAAGCTTTTTGCTACTAACATCTTGTTTGCTTAAGCAAGGACTTTTGTTCTTAGCAAGATAATTTCAGGAGAAGGAAAAGCACTGCTGATGTCTCAGCAGACCTTCTTATCCCTGCTGAAAGACGCATTTCACGCTGCTGAAATAAGCAAAGACGCTGCTGATAAAGTGCATGCTGATCAACAAAGACCCTGCTGAAAATTTCCAAAAAAGGGGAGACGTCCAGACAAAAGAGTTGTTTCAAAAACTATGTAAACTCCCACTGAAACGTCAAAAATGTTGATGAAAGAACCCCTGCTGATCAAATACTGCTGAAAAGTCTACATCAACCTTGCTGAAAAATTTTGAAAAAGGGGGAGACATCCAGAGAAAACTGGTGTTTCAGAAACTATCTTAGACCTTGCTGATCCCATAAGCAAAGGATGATCCTGCTAAAACATCCAAAATAAGCAAGGGATGACTGCTGCTTACAAGACCCTGCTGATATCCGCCTCCAGAGGAAGCCACAAAATCAGCAAGGATATTATTCCTGCTGACTCATGTCTCTATCCTTCCACATCAGCAAAGGAGTGCTATAACAAGTCTGCTCATTTCCATCATTACCGCTGGAAAAATAGGTCATCATCCCTAGTTGTAAATTTTCTCTCTCCACATTAAATGCCACTATGCCCCATGATCTTTACGGTTGCTGTCCCTTCGGTAATTAATTCTCATCACTACCCATATTTATCTCCCACTAACTCTTCACCTTCTCAAAGCAGTTACCACTCTCTAAACCCTTCAACTTCTTTTACCTCCTATATAAACTCTTTTTAACCCTTCTCAAATTTTTACCAAAACCAATTGCTTCGATCTCTCTCTATAATCACTATCTAAACCCTTCTAAAAACTACCACAAACCTTCTCCGACACCTTTTCCGATCAACTTCAGCAGACATGGCCAACTGGTTGGATAAAATTGAGTCTGAGTCGATCATCGACTTAGATTCCTTTGCTGACATTGAAGATGCTGAAATCGCTGAGGTTATAACCCTGCTGAGGAACAGCGGGGTACGCTATGTAATCTCTGCTGATACTCCCATATGTGGGGAAGTAATCAGAGAGTTCTGCTCAGCAATACAAGTCCGAGACCACGACATCATTGGACGAGTAAATGGGCAGCTGGTCCTCATCACTCCAGCAAGCATCGCCCGAGTTCTACAGATGCCAAGTGTGGGTCTGCTGACTTCACCCACTGTCACCGCTGCTGTACTTGCTGAGCTGGGCTATCTCAAGACCCATGCCAGCAAGAAGAGGAAGGACTTCCCAAGAAAATAGGACTTTCTGATGGATATTCTACACAAGACCTCGCTGTGTAAGTTCACCTCACAGGACGAGGCATCAGCAAGGGTTATCTCTATCGTCTCCCTGCTGAAATCCGGAGAGCCAATAAACTGGGCTCAAATATTTTTTGAAGTCCTTGCTGAATCATTCTCCAGCAAAAGGAAGATGAAGATTCGTCATGGACGAACCATGTCCCTGCTGATCAAGGGAATACTTGGAGCAAACTTCCCAGCAGGGACCAAGGCCAAGAAGCTGATCAACAACAAAGTGATCACTCCATCCCTGCTGAAAAATTATGGGTGCAACCCTACTGCCCTAGCACAAGTGGCTGCTGAAAGAAGAGCCAGGGGATCAGCAGGGTCTCAGGGGCAAACATCTTTAACCCCTAATGCGCGAAGTGATGAACGCGTCCCTGCTGGTCAACCCAGCAAGAAGAGGCGAGCAACAGGTCAAATTCAGAGGCCCAAAAAGAAATCCAAGGCAACACCTACTGAATTTGACCTCTCGACCTTGACTGAGGAGGAGAGGAAAATCTACGAGTTCTACACGGAGCTCTACGATGAAGATTCTACTGCTGAAGACATTGTTGTTGGAGGATCTGATGTGGAGCCTCCCTCTGAAGAAAATATCCCCACAACCATTCCTCTCACTCCCGAGTCAGCAGGGGATGAAATTTTTGATGAAATCGACAACTATATCCCTGCTGACTCGTCCCCTACTCTTGCTGATGATCAGAAGAGCTCCTCCACCGAACTCTTCAAGGAGATAAATGAGATCACAGGGGTAGCGGCTGCTGCTGACGAACCAATCCCTGCTGAAACTTCAGCAGCAGAGCCTGCCACTCCTACTGAAGTCCTGGAGCTCACAGAGACCGAGTCTATTGACACTCCAAACTGCGTCACAGGGCCTGCTGAAGTGGAGATTGTAATCCACGCTACAAATAAAACCAATCCTCCTCCTGCTTACGACACTGCTGAAATTGATAGATCAGCAGTGTCCCTAGAGGAGCCACCAGCAGAGACGACCCCAAAACCCTCTGCTGCAAGGAGACTAGTCCTTCCCGGCTTTACTATCCGTTCCCCTGCAGACCCGACCCTTCCTCCTAGAAGAAAACATACTGTTGTCAAGGGCAAAGGTAAGGGAAAACAAATCTAATTATCCAGCAGCAGCAGTGACAGTGACCCTGATGATGTTCTTGCTGAACGAGCAAAGGAAAAAAAATTAGAGGAACTCATCAAGGCACTGCTGATCGAAGATGCTCTTGCAGCTAGCTTGGATCCTGAGGCGTACCTTGCTGAGAACATCCACGAAGGCCCCAGCCACCTTTCTCCAGCAAGGGTAATAACCGAGGGGGAGCCCACTCCTGCTGAATCATCTGCTGATGAGCTACTAGCAATTGAGGGGGAGCTAAAGGACACTCCTGCTGAAGAAGAGGTGCACTCTGAAGAACCTGCTGGATCTGACCCTCAACCTGCTGTTAGCAAGGTTTCTTCTCCATACTCGCAGAAGCTTGCTAAACTTGAAGCCCAACTGGAACAAGTGTTAGCAAGATTTCTTGTTAAGAACAACACTGCTGAAGCCTCCTCTGCTGATTCTGCCTTAGCCTCCAGACTGACCAAGATGGAGCATAAACTTGAAAAACTTCAGCAAACGTTGAATAAGCTGATTGACTTCCTCCTTATCATGGCCGATGATATCAAAAAGGGGGAGAGAGGTCATGAGGCATAGCAAGAAGTACCTCTTATTCCAACCTCTGCTGATCTTCCTGCTGAAACTACTCCTGCTGCTGCTCCAGTTGCTGTACCAAAAAGAAAGAGACTTCCCAAACATATCCCTGAGTCTACTGTGCAAATTATGAACCCTTCTCTGTACATGAGACTTCAGAAGGCCTTTAAAGAAGTTGATGTCATATCAATGAAGTCAGGGCCTGCTGAAAGTCTCAAGCTGATAGCAAGTATCAAGGAATCAAAATCAAGAACCAAGCAGTACGAGGTGGAAATGAAGCGACTTAGGGTACAAGAAATGCAGCTGGAGTACAACAGAAAGAAAGAAAGGATGCAAAAGGGGAAAGAAGAAAAGGAGGCAAGGAAAAGAGAAAAAGAGGAAAAGTGGAGGCAAGACCTGCTGAAGTATGGTAAGGGAAAAGATCAGCAGAGTTCGGAAGAACCTGTTGATGACATAGAATAGTTGTAATGTTATTTTTGTAATTTCATTTTATCGTGTAAACTTGAACCTATCTGAAATAAAATGAAATTCTTTTTGGTTCTTGTTGTGGTGATCAAAATAACTCGTTTTGACATCATCAATTAAGGGGAGATTGTTGTTGCACCCCTGCTTATATTATCCTTGCTTAAACTTTTATTTATTGTTCAATATATAAGAATTGATGATGTAATATAGTCCTTGCTTAAATATTGTAAAAGGACTTAGAAAAATATATCTAACTTGTTAGGTGGATATAATTTGTAGTTAAGCAAGGAGTTTTGATCACCATTGAAGTCTGCTGATAAGCCTACCATGAAGGATTCTGAAGATATGAAGAATTTTCCAAGTGTAGTCCTGCTTAGAATGGAAATAAGCAAGGACATAAGTAAGCAAGATCCTTTGCTTATCAAAGTCAAGATTGTCAGAAAAGTTATCTTAACCCTTGCTTAGTCAACTTCTAGGAAACTCTTCTGAAGGGCACTAGAAGATAGAATAACGGCTAACTTTTTTGAACTAAGTAAGGACTGCTGAAAAGGTACAAGTCACATCAAGGACAGTACACTCCAACGGATCTATTTCAAAGTTCCAACGAATAGATTTTTTTGGAGAAGTATAAATAGGAGTCATAAATTTCATTTATAACTAACAATAACCATCTCCAACCAACTGAACAACTTCTCTGACATATTTAAGACTTCAGCAAGACATCATAAAGCTTGAACAAGTGCTATCAATCTACTCAACTAAGGAGCAATCTACTTGAAGATAGCAAGCAAGATTTTCTCAAATCTGCTTAGAGTCTGTGTGACTAAATTGGACTAAGTGTCTTCCTGCTGAGTTGGTTTAAGTGACCTATTGTAAATTGGACTGAGTGTCCTCCTGTTGATTGTTCTGTGTGAACAAAGTTCTAGTGATAGCCTTCTTAAGTAAAAGAGAAGAAGAGTGGAGTAGGCTTAGTCCAAACCACTATAAAAATTCTATCTCTACTCCTGCTTATCTTTTATATTGCTTACTTGCATAGTTCTGTGCTTTACTTAAGTCCTACTGAACTTTTTCAGCAAAGACTTACTATCTTTATTACTTCTAACCATTACCCTTTGCTACAAAAACTAAGGGGTGCTTTGCTTAAACAAATTCTGCTGCTATACTTTTTTAAAACATAAGAAACTCTTTTATAAGCAAGAAGTGTTTTAATCAGTAAAGTTTTCTTAGCAATACTTAATTTTTGAAAAACCTTTTCCCCCCCCCCCCCCCCCCCCCCCTTCTAGTATTTTTACCCCTTTGGGACCTAACAATTTCCTTTGTTTCCCTTATTGACAAGCTGAACATAATCTTTCTTGAATGAATTCCATTTGAGGTAGTCCAGTTACCAACTCTCTATTCACCAAATCATTGATAGCTTTAAAGTTTAGGTGAGAGAGCTTCTTGTGCCACAATCTGCTCTCATCAGGGGTTGCCTTGCTGTAGAAACATGATTCTCCACTTACTGAATTGAAATTAGCAACGTAGAGATCTCCTTTTCTTATCCCTGTCAAAACCAGCTTCCCATCATCCTCATTTGAGATCAAGCATTGATTCCCTTTGAAAGAAATGATGTATCCTTTATCACATAGTTGACTTATGCTTAACAGGTTGTGCTTAAGCCCATTAACTAGTGCTACATTATCAAATAAGACATTCCCATTTGCTACTTTGTCATAACCAAGAGTCAGTCCATTGCTGTTATCACCAAAAGATATTACTGGACCAACCTTTTCTTGAAATTCTGTGAGCAGGGCTTTGTTTCTTGTCATATGTCTTGAGCAGCCACTATCTAGAAACCATATTTGACTGCTTTTGACTTTTCCCTGCACACAATTTGTTACCCAGGTGGCTTTGGGTCCTCTAGCTTTAGTCACAGTTAATGGTAAATGTGAGAACCCGAAAAGGTCAATAAATTTTGTTATGAGATTTATTTATTTTATTTTCTACATGAAGGTTTAATTTCTTATTGGGTATAAATGATGAAATTATATTTTCTTATAAAAAAATTCAATGGCAATGTGATGTCCAAAAGATTTTAAATGTATTTTGAAGCTCAAGTTTTTAAAAGATTATTACATTCAAGATTTGTCATGTGAGAGTGTGTGTTCACGCGGGAAAGGGCTCACCAAGTGTGAACAGGTTTAGCTACAGTACCCATTTTTATTTTAAAACCTAACTGCTAGGAGACAGTAGCATTTAATGTGCATCACCTCCATCAGTACCCTAGAGTGGGCTATGATAAAGGACCGATGGACACTAGCAGCCGTTGCAACCACCCTTTTTCTCACCAGTCACTTCTTTTCCTTTCACAGCCAACGGCTGATATCAAATAAATCTAACGGTCCTTGTTGCTCAACAGGTGATATATATATATATATATCACGTTGTTATAACCCTAGTCCCACCTTCATAAATTTCTATACAGTATACCACCAAATCCAAGCTTACTCTCAAAACAACTGTCCTTTTTGGAAGAACAACTAGAGCTTTTAACTATTTCTTATAGCCAAGAAGGTAAGAGCATTTCATTAAAGTCCTGCTCTATTTCTTACACTTTGTTTCTGTCATGCATACCACGTTTAATACCTTGTTCATTTATTTCCAAAAGTATGATTTGAGGCATATTTTTTTTAACACCCGGAGTTAATGTCATTTATTTCGAAAAGCTACCCAAGATGAATGTAAAAATGTTGACAACCAATTGGTAAACAAACCTTTAACTACCTAACATTCCTTTTTGTCAGTAGTTACGACACCAGGCCTGAGTATTTTTTTTAACATGAGTTTTGAACCCTAAACTATGTATAGGAGGGCTTGTAGACCCTAGGAAAATGTTATGAATCACTGAGAGGATGATGAGATCTGACCTTAATGTGGTTATGGTTGAGATCACTACCCTTGGAGAAGTGGGGAAGACACCATTGTACCTGAGACAGCTTCTAAAGTTAGTCTCCGACAGTGTTGGTGTTAGTCTCTGATGAGATGAGTTAGTTTCCGATGAAGGAAGGGTGTCGTTAGTCTCTGACGAGGAAGTCCCTAGTCTCTGATGAAGGAAGTTTAGATTAGTCTTTGCCGATGTCATCCTTAGTCTCCGACAGGCTAAGTTTAGTCCCTGATGACGTCATTCATAGTCTCTGGTAGGCAAACATATGTTAGTCTCTAATGACTAAAGATATTAGTCCCTGAGGAGTTCAGTGATGACTTATCAAGTCTAGCGCTGAACAACTTTTCTCCGAGGAGTTTGGCGCTGAACAAGTTATCCCCTGACAGCCGACAGAGTTTGGTGATAGCCAACTGAGTTTGGCCTTGCCTTAGTGAGTTCAGCGTTGAACAAGTTGTCACCCGACAAGTTTGGTGATGAACAGGCCATCCCGTGATGACCGAGAGACATCCCCTGACGGGCGAGACATCCCCTAACGGGTGGTTTACCCACTGATGTCCAGTCATCCCCTAACGTAGCAAATTATTCCCTGATGCACAGTTTGTTTTTGAAACTATAAAATATTATTTTCTTAAATTATTTTAAGATGTTTTAGTTAATTATTTAACCTCAACAGTTTTTATATCAAATTGACATATTAAAAGTTTAAGGACGTCACATGTGCATTTTCTCTCATACTTTAACCAAGGTATTAAATTCATCTTGTGATATGTATATTTTTACAGAATTTTTCACTCACGAGTAAATTGAATTTGATTGAGTGCAAAAGACTGAGGCAAGTATATACATTCAATCTGATGCTTATTTCAATTTAACGCAGTATCATTTGATTCGACATGCGTGCAAGGCTTTGATTATATGTTTCAATTATTTTTATGAATGAGCATGCTATGCTTTAAATTCCACTAGCATGATATGAGTGATAATTCATGGATATAACTGAGCTTTGATTTTCATCTGTTTTTCAATCTTATATCTGTGTAATAAATGAGAATGATATGTCCCTTAAATGAGTTATGCCACATGGTTGGCTAGAGGAAAGGAAAGGTGCAGATTTATTCTTCACCTGACCCAGAGGAATTATAAGTGACTACGTACGTTCACACAAGGAGGGATCATGCAGTCACAGTTAGGCTAACTGTGTACTGTATGATTAGTAGATCCAACGGGTTTAGCCCCCGATGGATATTTTGAGAAAGTTGTACATAGGTGCATACCTGTCTTTCTTCAAAAAGGATTACACGTTGCTTATCATCAGTAATCCTAAAGATTCTTCAAAGATTTCCAAGGCATTAGTATTGCTTCACTGAGCCTCACAAATAGAATTGAACTTCTTTAAATATTTCAGATTATTCCTCTAAATTGTTTATATACTTGCTGGGCGTAACTCGCTCACTCTTGTTGAACTTAAATGTCTTGCAGGACACAGTGCAAAGGCTGAACCCTCTGACAAGGGGAAAGCAAAGATGATCGACTACTAAGTTATTTACTTTTCTTTTATAACGCTGAGGAAGGAAGGAAGATATTAGAAGTTGTACTGATCTTAGAATTGTAATTTTATAAAGATGAAATAGCTTCCGCTATAATTGTATTATTTTGGGTTGTAATAACTCTTTAATATTGTCTTTATCTAGTATTTATACTATGAATGGATTATCTTTTCCTTCTTTTGATGATGCCCTGGTCCGGTAAGGGATTTTGGGGTCGTCACAGTTGGTATCAGAGCCCAGTTACGGGCAGAAGTGATTCGTAAAGAAACAATGCCTATAAGCTGCATCCAGGAGTAGGGAATATTGCGGTATGTCCCAGAATTCCTCAAGTAAGAGGAATTTGGGAAGTTGACGCTAGAATGGAAGTACTAAGGCATGTTAATGGGTCCAAGTTTAAGGTTTTATTAGAGTCAAGTTAAGATTAGGGTTGTTTCATAATGATAAGAGCAAACGAAGGCACCACCTTTTTGACCTATCACTGCGTTTTGTTTTATTGAGAAGCTTAGAATTTCTTATTTGGATTGTTTCATATAGATGGCTAGAGATCGCTCTAGATCCCTCGCACTTTTTCTTAGGGTAGATAGCCCAGTTTTCGACATCTTATCTGACGAGGAAGAGGAGCCTAGAGTAGAATCCCCATTGTTCACTCCTGCAATAATAGACAGGCACCAACCATCTCCAATGCAAGAGGGCCCCAGCCTTGCCCCAGTGCCAACACAAGAAGTCGGACCCTCTACTGTTCGTCGGGGGCCGCGCATTTGCCACACAGCACAGAAGAGTGTACGACGTCATCGTTTCAGCCGTAACCATGGTATGACGCAAGATGCCCCTACAGTAGGGCAGGATACTCCTAGACTCGCCTCGCCTTTACCTCAGATGTCAGTACTATCCCACGATAGAATAGTACGTGAGTACGATACAGAAGTTCACCATCGCCTGGTAGCTCGCACCATGACAGTTCGACGACAGGCTGCCACTATTACTAAGTTTCGCATAGCAGCATCAACTTGGCAATCCTCTTGTGAGCTGCTACTGTCAGTGGATGAGGCCATCAGGGCTAGGTTGACATATTCTTCAGCATCTTCTTCATCTGAGTCAGCCCAGTCCTTTCCCTCTACAATATATGCTTTTCCCTTCTTGTTGGCATTAAGAAGATCAAAGTATTTCTTCTTGTAGTCCACTTCAGCTTCCTTTCCCCTAGATTCACCTTCCTTTGAGGTCTTGCGACACTCATTTGCAAAATGGCCCATTTCATTGCATTTGTAGCAGTTTATTCTTGATTTGTCAATAAAGTTTTTAGTGCTACTGGGCTCCTTGCTGAAAATCTTTTGGATCCTGCAGACTTTTTAAATTTCAGCTTGGAAAACCTTTTTGCAAGAAAAGTCATGGTTTCAGCTATTTGCTCTAACTCTTCAGGAGTATATTCATCTTCCCTTAAGTCAGCTTCGTTGTCCCCTTCGATTTCAGCATCCCCTGACTGCTGCTTCATCAAGACACTTGGTCTTGCTTCTTCTTTGTCCTTTTTGACAACCATCAAGGCTACAAATTTAAGCTTCCTGGCATCCCCTGACATTTCAGATCTTTGCTGAACTTCAAGTTTATATGTCTTTAGGGTGCCATAAAACCTATCCAAGTCTAGAAGATTCATGTCCTTGGATTCTCTGATGGCTGTCATCTTAGGATCCCATGATATAGGAAGAGCTCTCATGAACTTTCTGTTCACATCTTTATTAGCATAGGCCTTCCCATATATTCTCAGGTCGTTTACCAACCTGTTAAACTTGTCAAACATCTCAGTGAGTGTTTCACCATTTTTCATCGTGAACCACTCATACTGCTGTGTTAACAGCTGCAGTTTATTTTCCCTCACTTCTTCAGTTCCATCACATAGGATCTGGATTGTATCCCATATTGACTTAGATGTTGTTAGATTTATGATGTTGTTTAACATATCATCATCCAAGCCGTTATATAGAATGCCTATAATTTTGAGATCCTTCTTCACTTTTTCTCTTTCCTCTAGTGTCATTCATCAGTTGTCTTTGGAACTAATTTTTCTGGAATACTGACTCCATTGACAACTTCTTGAGGAATGAGCTTTTTTGGAACGCGAGGGCCTTCCTCCAGAATCTGCAAATATTCTTTATCGATTGCTCTTAGATGAACTATCATTCTTTGTTTCCAGAAGAAGTATTTTCCCCTTTCCAACATGGGGACTTTACTATTTCCTGCTTTGTTGGCCATTAAATATGATTGTTTAGCAAGTGTAATCTGCTAGTAGGCTTTGATACCAATTGTTAGAATAATAAAGCCTCAAGTGTTTGTAATGGGGTGGGGCGGGGGGGGGGGGGGGGGGGAATTCAAACACCCAAAACTTTTTCTTTTTTTTTAACTTTTTGTACAATAGGAAATAGCTACAATA
>CM025786.1:48799481-48845293 GCA_014636745.2 Centella asiatica | reverse complement strand
GATTCGTTAGTCACCAAATTGGCAGGATTAGAAGGGTTAATGAACATCTACTTGTTTAAAAGTAATTATCCATGATTATGTGATGCTAATTAAGATACAAACTATGTTTGTAATTAACCTACATGGATAGTTAAGGTTTATTGATTGTAAAGTGTTTAAAATCACCCAAAGGTGGATTGTTTGATTTCCAATCATGAATGTAAGGTTTATTTTGGTAAACTTGATTAGATATGTTAGGAATTATAGCATTTGATGATGATGTATAAAACTTAGAATTGTTAAATTTTGTAAATGTACAAATATCTGTAGTAATACTCTATGAGAATCTACTACCAAGAAATTGCAAGAAAGCATCAGAGACTACAATGAATGCACTTAGAAAGTTCAACAAATGTCAAAGTTGATCAAGCAAAATTAGTCCATCGGAGACTAAGCTTTGTCTGTCTGAGACTGAGTTTTTGAACTGTCGGAGACTAAGTTTTGAACTGTCGGAGACTAAATTTTTGAACTGTCGAAGACTAAGTTTTTGAACTGTCGAAGACTAAGTTTTTGAACTGTCGGAGACTAAGTTTTTGAACTGTCGGAGACTAAGTTTTTGAACTGTCGGAAACTAAGTTTTTGAACTGTCAGAGACTAAGCTTTTGACTGTCGGAGACTAAGTTTTTGAACTATCAGAGACTAAGTTTTTGAACTATCGGAGACTAAGTTTCTGTCTATCAGAGACTAAGTTTCGGTCTATCAGAGACTAATGTTGAAGCAACCAGAGACTGTCCATCAGAGAATAAATTTTCACTGACATAAGGGATGACATATGGCTAAAGGCAGTGGAAATAAGATAAGGATGGTTGTCCAATAAAGAGAGATTGGCTACCAAGGAAGCTTCAAGGAAATAAGTTATACACACACACACACACATCAAGTTGCAAGTATGAAACCTGCAAAGCCGCAAGCATGAAACCTGCAAAACAACAAGTTGAAATACTGTAGAGACAACTTATAACAACTTGAAGTAAGAAGTTCATTGAAGCTGGACTAATTATGTCCAGAGAAGCCTATAAAGATAAGATATATATTGCTGATATCTTATCTTGGGAACTCCAAGAAAAAAAATGGAAGCTGGTGCAGTGAATATACACCAGAAAAGTCACATAAACAGGCTGGCATCTAAGAGAGGCTGAATAATGAAGAAAGTTGTGTGAAAGAACTACAAGTACCAATAAACTATAGAGATATTTTTAGTAAACAACTCAGAATAGAAGCTTGGAGTATATGGAAGCTGTGTCTATAAATAGACATAGAGCAGCTGAGGTAAGATATTTGAGAACTGAGAAACAACTGATAACAACAAGAATATATTTCATCTCAGATCACATATCTCTCAGAACGACACTCCCATACATATAGATAGTTTGCAACTGTAATTAGTTTTACAGGAAAAAAAAGCAAGTTATTACAACTTGAGAAGCTGTTTTTTTAACAGAAGAAATTGTAAAGATTCAATTTAATTGACAATACCATTCTTTATTGTTGATTACAATTTATATCTTGCAATTTTGCTTTACGGTTTCTATTATTTTATCATTTCAGTAAAGTTTTATAACTATTCTTGGAAATTAAATTGTTCATAACAGTTTAGTTTTGAAGAAAAAGTTAGTAATTGTATTCAACCCCCCATCTACAATTACTCACACGAGACAAACAAGATATGTATGTATATTTAAAGATATCATGCATATTTAGTTGAAGTATACATTAAAGTTTCATATATGTATTTTTGACACATAATAAAGTCAAAGTAACATTTTTTATGTTTATGATTGTTGTATATTGAAGTATGTTAGGTATTATGTTGATGTTGATGATGTAATTATTATTTTGTTCATTTAATAATTGTGCACTTGTAAATCCTCAAGGTGTTTTATAAACCTTAGTATATTTGCACAAATAAGCATTCACTGATGGACAGATTAGTCTGTTAGGGGATAGCCATTATTGCACTAAGCATGTCATTAGTGAATATCTTGTTAGGAATAAATGATGATGATGCTTAGAGTTTTGTTTGTGCATCTGTACATACTCAGGGTGTTCTATAAACCTAAGTATATGCACACATTTTGCATCCACTTATGGTCAACTTAATCATCAGGGGATGAAGTATTACATACTAGGCAAGTCATCAGTTGAAACTTCTAAAGAACTTGATAGTGAAGAGGAATGCCTGTTGTTACTCAAAAACACTTAAGTATTCTGCACATCAAACATTTCAAACAAAATCAACAAAGCTTTAGTGATTAAAATCGTCAGGGGAACCCATCAGGGGATGACAAAGGCAGACCAACCCATCAGGGTATGGCAGTGACAAGCCAAACTCATCAGGGGGAACACGTCAGGGCATGACAGTAACATGGCAACCCGTCAGGGGAACTTATCAGGGTATGACAGTGGCAAGTTAAACAGTCAGGGGAAATGCTAAGCACCGCATCAGTGGAAGCTATCAGTGGATGCTTTGAGTCTTAACATCAGGAAATCAAGAAGCACTTGGATAACTCAAGTGAAGGTTGAAACACTGATCGAGTCTTGAACAGGACTTGTCATCAAGGGATCTGTAAGCATTGATCAAGTCCACATCAGGGATTTGCTATCAGTGGACAGTTATGACTACATACACTCGTCATCAGGTCTTACACACAAATCAATGAAGTTTGTTAAAGAAGGAAGAGATATAAACTGGAAAGATATTTCTTGAAGTTTGGTGGTCCAATGACAACTCTCGATCATTAAATGCACGCAGATCAGGGGATGAAGAAGAAGCAACAAAAGTAGCAGCAATTTGACACATCATTCCTAAAGGACATCGATGTGACATATATGCGGCTAAGTTGAAAGAGTAGCACGTCTAAGCATGTGGGTTCAACTACTGATCTTTGAAATATGAAAAAGAGTTCTCAGTATATAAGAGAGGATATCCAAATTATCAAAAAAAAAAAATAGAAGCACACAAAAATACTAGAAAGAAGATTTGTAATATATCTTGAGAGAAATATTCAAAGAAAGTGAGAAGCTAGTGAGTGTGAAATTGTAGTTGTAATTTCATTACAGATTGTAGTTGTTTAATCACATTTGTGGTTAAATAGATTTCCAGAAAACATCAAGTTTTAATACAACTATTTTAACTTGAATGCTTGTGTGTTCCTTGTAAACTCTTTATAGTTTTTCTGATAGTGTAGTTATTTCCAACAGTGCTTAAAAAGTATTTTTTTTACAAAAAGTTTTGAGTGTTTGTATTCAGCCCCCCCCCCCCCCCCTTTCTACACACACTTGAGCCTATTTTGTTTTAACAATTGGTATCAGAGCCTACTAGCAGATTACACTTGCTAGACGATCATCATTAGTGGCCAACAAAGCAGGAAATAGTAAAATCCCCACGTTGGAGAGGGGAAAATACTTCTTTTGGAGGCAACGCATGATAGTTCATCTAACAACAATTGATGATGAATATCTACAGATTCTAGAGGAAGGCCCTCATGTACCAATGAAACTTATTCCTCAAGAGGTTGCTAATGGAGTCAGTGTTCCAGAAAGATTAGTCCCAAAGACTATTGAAGAAATGACTCCAGAGGAAAGAGAGAAGACAAATAAAGATCTTAAAGTCACTGGTATTCTATACAATGGCTTAGACGATGATATGCTGAACAGTATCATGAATCTTACAACGTCTAAGTCTATATGGGATACTATCCAGATCTTATGTGATGGTACATAAGATGTGAGGGAGAATAAATTGCAGCTGTTAACATAATAGTATGAGTGGTTCATAATGAAAAATGGTGAAACACTCACTGAAATGTTTCACAGATTTAACAGGTTGGTAAATGACTTGAGGATGTATGGGAAGAACTATGCCAACAAAGACATGAATAGAAAAATTCATGAGGGCATTTCCTATATCGTGGGATCCAAAAACTATAGCCATCAGGGAATCTAAGGACATGAATCTCCTAGACTTGGATAGGCTCTATAGCACCCCTAAAGACATATGAACTAGAGGTTCAACAAAGATCTGAGATGTCAGGGGATGCCAGGAAGCTTAAATCTGTAGCCCTGATGGCTGCTAGAAAGAACAAAGAAGAAACAAGACCAAGTGTCTTGATGAAGCAGTAGTCAGGGGATGCTGAAGAAAGTTTAGAAGAAGAAGAAGAAGAAGAAGTTGACTCAAAGGAGACTGAGTATACTCCTGAAGAGTTAAAAGAACTGGATGAAACCATGGCCTTTCTAGCAAAAAGGTTTTCCAAGCTGAAATTTCCAAAACCATCAAGGTCAAAAAGATTTTCAGCAAAGAAACCTAGTAGCACCAAAAGCTTTATTGATAAATCAAGAATAAAGTGCTACAAGTGCAATGAAATGGGTCATTTTGCAAATGACTGCCGCAAGGCCATAAAGGAAGGTGAATCTAGGGGAAAGGAAGCTGATGTGGATTATAAGAAGAAATACTTTGACCTTCTAAATGCCACCAAGAAGGGAAAAGCTTACGTTGCAGAGGGAAAGGATTGGGCTGACTCAGATGAAGAAGATAATGTAGAATATGTCAACCTAGCCCTGATGGCCTCATCCACTAACACCAGCAGCTCACACGTAAGTCTTGAAATTTCTCTAACATGTCTAAAAATGATTGTGTTAAAACTGTTAAGGAAATGACTTGTGAGATAAAAGAACTTTATGACACCCTTAGGAGTGCTATAGCTGAGACTGAGAGAGTATAGAAAATAAATGAACATTTGACTGCTAGGAATACTCTTTTAGAATCAGAACTTTCTAGACTTGAGAGTCTTGAAAAAGAACTCTCAAGGACTAAAAATCTCCTTGACTGTGCTATCAAAAGAGAAGAATGGACCTCCAATCTTCTAAAACAAGAAAGGGAAGTCATAAAGAAATGAAATGAGTCAAGCAAGAAACTGGATGATCAATTAAACTGTCAGAAATCTGATCACAAATCTAGTTTAGGCTATAAAGAGACCCTAGTGAAGCTACCTCTTGAGGTTGAAAATGCAGCTAGCTTTGGAAAAAGGCCAATACAACCTATCAAATTTGTAAAGGCTGTAACGAAGTTAGAAAAAGGGAATGTTTTCCCAATGTTTGAAGCTTCCACAAGTGGTGGAAGAGGCAAAAAACTTGTTCTTGCCAAAGCACTCAAACCCCAAGTTAAGAAGGAACTAGACTGTGCATCAGTGGATACACAGTCATCAGGGGATAAGAGTGCATCAGGCCACTGTAGCCCTTCAAGGGATAAAAGCTTGTCAGGGGATAATAAAAAGAATAGGAATGAAAAGTTAGGTGTAAAGAAAGCAAATAATTACACCTCCATGCATGAAGCCCCTAGGAAAGTGTGCTGCAATTGTGGTAGCAATAATCATATATCCTTTCAGTGTAAAGAAAGACCACAGATTCTAACTGGCACAATATTATATGCTGATGATTTACCAACTGCTCAAGAATGCACCCCTAAGGGTAAAGATAAGAAATTGTTGTTAAATTGAAAGTGTATCATGTAGCTCCTAAAAAGGAGAAAGTCTCTAATTTGCCAAAACCAAAAGTCCCACATAATGAAAAAGTTGTTTTACCATTAACTGTGACTAAACCTAAAGGATCTAAAGCCACTTGGGTACCAAAAATAAATTAAATGTTTCTTGTGTTCAGGGAAAGGTCAAAGACAGTCAAATCTGGTTTCTAGACAGTGGTTGCTCAAGACACATGACATGAAACAAATCCCTGCTCACAGAATTTCAAGAAAAGGTTGGTCCAGTGATTTCTTTTGGTGATAACAACAAAGGATTGACTCTTGGTTATGGCAAAGCAGCAAATGAGAATGTCTCATTTGAAAATGTAGCACTAGTTGATGGGCTTAAGCACAACTTATTAAGCATAAGTTAACTATGTGACAAGGGATACATCATTTCTTTCAAAGAGGATCAGTGCTTGATTTCAAATGAAGATGATGGGAAACTGGTCCTATTAGGATTAAGGAAAAGAGATCTCTACATTGTTGATTTCAATTCAGTAAGTGGAGAATCATGCTTCTATAGCAAGGCAACACCTGATGAGAGCAGATTGTGGTACAAGAAGCTCTCTCACCTGAACTACAAAGCTATCAATGATTTGGTGAAGAGAGAGTTGGTAACTGGACTACCTCAAGTGGAATTTATTCAAGAAGGATTATGTTCATCTTGCCAACAAGGGAAGCAAAGGAAATCATCCTTTGTCAACAAGGAAGCCACAATGATTAAGGATCCAATTCAATTGCTTCATATGGATCTCTTTGGCCCTGTCAACATAATGTCAGTGTCAAAGAAAAGATTTGCAATGGTCATTGTGGATGACTACACCAGATACACTTGGGTTAAGTTTTAAAATGCTAAAACAGAAGTTCTTCAACAAATCATTGACCATATAAAGAAAGTGGAAATTGAGTCAGGGTTAGTGGTTAGGACATTGAGGACAGATAATTGAACTAAATTCAAGAATGTTGTTGTTGATGGATTTTGTGTGGAGAAAGGCATCAATCATACATTCTCTGCTCCAAGGACTCCTCAACAGAATGGTGTAGTGGAAAGGAAAAATAGAATCCTGATAGAAGTTGCTAGAACAATGCTAGCAGAGGCAAGGATTCCTACTTATTTTTGGGCTGAGGCAATTTCCACTGCTTGCTTCACTCAAAATAGGTCTTTGATTAACAAGGCTCACAAAAAGACACCATATGAGCTAATGACAGGGAGGAAACCAAACATCAAGTTCCTACATGTTTTTGGATGCAAATGCTTTGTTTTAAGGAACTTTGGTGAGAACTTAGGAAAATTTGATCCAAAAGCTGATGAAGTAATTTTCCTAGGCTACTCCCTGACATCTAAGGCCTTCAGGGGTTAACCCTAATTTAAGCATTAATTCAGGGGGAGTTTTCTCAGAAGCTGAGAGCACAGACTTAGGGGGAGGAGATGATAATTAAGCAAGCTCATCAAGATACATCTCTAATCCCAAATGGTCTAGGAGTCACACAACAAATTTGATTATTGGTAATCCAAACAAGATAGTGCAAACCAGAAAAGCAACATCTAATGAATGCCTATACGCTTATTTTCTTTCACAATTAGAGCCAAAGAAATTTGAAGAAGCCATTCAAGATGTAGATTGGATTATGGCTATGCAAGAAGAGCTGAATCAATTTGAAAGAAATCAAGTATGGAAGCTAGTGCCTAAACCCAAAGATAGAATTGTAATAGGTACCAAGTGGGTATTCAGAAACAAAATGGATGAAGCTGACATTATTATAAGGAACAAAGCAAGACTGGTTGCAAAGGGATATCTTCAAGAGGAAGGGATTGACTTTGATGAAACTTTTGCACCAGTAGCCAGACTTGAGGCTAAAGAATCTTCTTAGCCTATGCAGCACATTCAAACTTCAAAGTTTATCAAATGGATGTGAAAAGTTCTTTTCTCAATGAGAAATTAGAACAGGAAGTGTATGTCTAACAACCTCCAGGGTTCAAATTCCCAAATCATGTATACAAATTAGAGAAAACACTTTATGGACTGAAGCAATGTTTTCCTAGTGAGATAGCCGAGAACTTATAGAAAGGGGGGGGGGGGGGGTGAATACAAGTTCTTTGAATTCTTTTCCATTACTTGTTCTTCAAGAAATTAATAATTACTTGCAGAAATAAAGAACAAGAACACGAATCAATTTATAAACAATTGCTTGTATTGATTTTAACAATTGAATACAAATTCTAACAATCACAACAATGTAATCGTTAACTTCTTTTCTATTCTGTATAGGAAAAGATATAAACTATGAAAAACCTATACAACTTCAAATTACTTTTCGAATTACAATTCTATAAAACTAATTACAACTTCTCTTAAAACTGAATTCTCAGTTTTCCTATTCTAAATCAATATTGATTCAGCTTCCTTATTCGAATCAAATACAATCTTTCCTTTTTGATTAGGAAGAGATTTCTGGTTAGTTTCCTTACCAGCTACATCTTCAATAATATCTTGAACTACGTGGAAGACATTCCTTTTTAACTCCAACTCTGTATCTCTTAGGAAATAAATAACGATTAGTCCCTGACGCTTCATCTTTAGTCTCTGGTGACGTCATCACTAGTCTCTGGTGCTTTTAGTCCCTGATGACGTCAGATTGTGTAGTCTCCGGTAGAGTTATTTAGTCTCCGATGCTTTAAGGCTCAGTCTCTGATGACGTCAGCTTAGTCTCTGATGACGTCAACTTAGTCTCTGATGCTTTTAACCTTAGTCTCCGATGACGTAAGATTTAGTCTCTGACTCTTTTAGACTTAGTCTCTGATGACGTAAGCCTTAGTCTCCGATAGGCAAAACTAGTCTCTGATAGATAAAATCCTTAGTCTCTGACAAGTTTTCCTAGTCTCCGACAAGCCTTTTTGTAAACTCCAACGGATCAAATACACATTTTGACTTGCTGAAGCTTTGATACTCCATTCCAGCAGTTACTTACAAATAAAGAATAATTGTATCTCTTTACAAAGAATGAATGAATTACAAACAAAGAGATAACTACTGGCTACAAAACTTCAGTGTTACTAATTAACACTTTCTATACATTTGTACTCTAAGTAATCTAAAGACAATCATCATCAAATGTTCTAAAACCTAACAAGCAAGCTCCTAGAGCTTGGTATGACACACTGTCTAAGTTTCTGGTGGAAAACAAGTTCACAAGAGGTATCATTGACAAGACATTGTTCTTTAGACAACACCAAGGTCACCTGATCCTGGTTTAAATATATGTTGATGATATTATCTTTGGATCCATAGACACTAGATTGTGTGAAAAGTTCTCCAAGCTCATGCAAAACAAATATGAAATGAGTTTGATGGGTGAATTGTCTTATTTCTTGGGACTGCAGATCAAATAGGTCACTGATGGGATTTATATTCATCAGACAAAGTATGACAAAGAACTTCTCAAGAAATTTGACATGGAGGACTCAAAAGTAGCAAAGACACCAATGGCTACAACAACCAAGATTGACCTTGATAAGAATGGAAAGAAAATTGATCTGAAGACTTATAGGGGAATGATTGGATCATTATTGTATCTAATAGCAAGTAGGCCTGACATTATGTTTGCAACATGTCTTTGTGCAAGATATCAAGCTGATCCAAGGGAGTCTCATCTCATTTCAGTGAAAAGAATCTTGAGATATATCAAAGGCACTACAGAGTTGGGACTTTGATATCCAAAGGAGACTGGATTTGAATTACTGGGGTATTCTGATGCTGACTTTGGAGGATGCAAAATTGACAAAAAAGTACAACAGGAAGCTTTCAGTTTCTGGGAGGAAGGCTTGTATCTTGGTTCAACAAGAAGCAACACTCAATTTCAACATCAACTGTTGAAGTTGAATATATTGCAGCTAAAAGTTGCTGTGCACAAATTCTATGGATGAAAAATCAATTAATGGACTATAGACTGAATTTCAACAAAATTCCAATCAGGTGTGATAACACTAGTGCCATTGCCATTGCTGAAAATCCAGTGCAACATTCCAGAACCAAACATATAGAAATCAGATATCACTTTATCCGGGAACATGTTATGAATGAAACCATTGAACTACAGTTTGTACCAACAAACAAGCAGTTAGTAGACATATTCACCAAAGCTCTTGATGATGTCACTTTTACCAATCTTGTGGGAGAGCTGTGTATGGTGAATTATGCAAAATGAGGTTCAATAAACTTGCTAAAGACTTGTCAGAAAGGCTGTTGGAACAACTCAAACTATCAAATGCCTAAGTTCTGGTACTCCTAACTCATCTCATGAATTCCTAATAAATTTGGTTGATATGTTACTATATATGTTAAAAATGTAAATATGTACATATATTTGCTTGCTTTCCTTGTGTTTGTTTGTCTTTGTCTGATGCATCAGGGTCAGGATCTCTGTTGAGAAGTATCAGGGTTAGGGTATCCGACTCGAGCATCAGGGTCAGGGTATTCGACTCGCGCATTAGGGTTAGGGTATTCGACTTGCGCATCAGGGTCAGGGTATCCGACTCGCGCATTAGGGTCAGGGTATCCGACTCACGAATCAGGGTTAGGGTATCCGATCCGTGCATTAGGGTCAGGATGTGTATATACAATGAACATCAAGGTCAGGTAAAAGGCTTTTGACTGCATTAAGGAATTGTGTCGTGTTTGTGATAATAATTCATCAGGGAATTCTTTTGTCCCTGATGATGTGTCACCACAGAATTGATGTGACACCCTGATAGCGTATTTTTAGGAACGATTTTCAAACGTCAAAAGGCGGGTATTTATACTCCCTCTCTCTCTCTTTCTGAAATACCTCAAAACATTTAATCTACCTTTGATATTCGCTCGAGCTCTCTTTTTCTTTCCCTCTCTTATTCACAGCAACCCTAGAACTTCAAATCTCCAATAGTATCAATGACACCCAGTAATGTTCAACAACTTCCAGGAAATCTGGTGGTTCCACCCACAAATTATGCGGGTTTCTCTGACATTAAGGAGGTAAACGATTGTTTCAAGCCGATGATGAACTATCTACTCAACTCTGAGTATAGTCGAGCAATCTTTATTGATGAAAAAATGTCTGGGGAAGCACTTTCACAACTTTGGTCAAGTGCTAAGTTCATGAACTCGTTAACAAGACCAGAGGTTGTGAAGGGGATCTCATTCAAGATCTCTTGTGAAAAGGGAAAAATAACCCCTTCCAAAATCAACTCTGCACTGGGGCTACCTGCACAGAACTTTGTGGAAGTACCCAGTGATGCTGATTTACTCGATTTCTTGAGGGAACTGGGATATAACGCTGCACCCAACGCAGTGTTAAGGTTCAAGGACCTCAAGAGGGTCAATGTGAAGCGAAAGATTTCTTATCTCTTTGACACCATAACAAAGGTGTTCTCAGGTAACTCTTCTAACTTTGAGGTAATAACCTCACTAACTTTAAAAATAGTTTATGCCATGATTAGGAATGTACATATAAACTTAGGAAAATTAATTTTTGATGATCTTGTAAATAAAATGAGTAGTTTTAATTCAAGAAAATTAGAGATTTATTATGCTAGATTTTTATCAATGATCATTAAGGATCAAATTACTAACTTTTCTTTTGAGGATGACATTTTTGTACAAACTTATAAACAAACAAAGAAATTATTTGTAGAAATAATAAAGAAATCCTATATTGTAGAGCCGTTTGCACTTCCATTGCATATGGAACAGGTATTGCGTACTCTCCCTTCTAGTTCTCAACCTATTAATTCTTCTCCTTCAACTACTATGAGAGAGATCACTACCACTTCTCTGCTACCCAAGTAGTACAACTAGTTTCTCTACAACCACTCTCATTAGCCCAACCGTTAGTCTCCCAAAATACTAAGGGTACCAAAAGAAAATCCTCTGAAGTAACCGCAACTAGTGAGGGGGAGCAAGGAGAGAGAGTGACTAGCCTTAGGAGATTAGAAGAAGAGGGTGGCCAAGAGAGTTACCATACAGCCAGACCAAGCATTATCCTCTCAAAAGGATACTGCTTTTGATAAGGAATTAAGCACATTTCTAACTACTTTCTCTCAAAAGGAATTAGTTATTGAAAATAGTCCCCAACCAGGGTCACAGTTGAGTGAGGCACATACACTGACCATAGCCCTTGATGAAATTAACATCAGGGTCTCTGAGAGCCACTTGTAAATAATTGATACAGTGAGTGCACACACAACTTCTTTTGATGGATCACCTCCTCATTCAGTGATCCAACCAACACTCTCTTCTACACCTCTTCCTTCTTTCACTAATCCTCAAATTTCTTTAGATATCATGGCACAAACATTAAGTGTCATGAGATCATATTCTCCAATTTCTCAATTCGTGGAGGAGCCAACACTCCTTGACACAGTGATTGATAGTCAACACACTCAAATAGTTAACTCATTTTTAACTGATTCAATCACTGATGATCAGACAAGGGACATAAATTCATCTGTATATACTACTGCAATAAGTCTTTATGTTCCCCCACCTATATATAACTCTTCTATAGAAACATACACCTCTCCAGTTGTACATACACAACAGACATCCACTGTGGCGGCCCCGAAAATCCCCCAAAGCCGGGCCACGAGCACTGTCAGCAATATGGGTGACAGAACCCCAAGGTCCCCAAGCTGGAACCCTGGGCTCCGCTAGGAAACACAAAACAACAACTCAAAAGCCACAGATACATCATGGCCAAGCGTTTAATAATCATATGAGAATATATTCTCAAATATATCATGTACAAAACTTAGAAGTTTACAAGCTCTTACAAAAATCTCAAAGTTTAATAAACAGACTGCAACGGAAACAAAACTTTAGATGGCCCATCTAGCCTTTCAACCTAAACATTTCTATGATGACCTTCCGTTTCACTTTCCCTCTAAAGGCCAACCATAGGAGAGAAATCAAGAAGCTCTCACTATGCTATTTTCTCTTTTCCTTTATTAGGCGACTCGGCCGTCATGACATAACCTGTAAAACATTTCATAACATTCCACATGAGCATTTACGCTCAGCAAGTATATATTCATAAGCAAGAACAAATATTTCAAAAGCTTTAATATTCATTGAGGTTGGGCGAAGCAATGCCAACACCTCCTGATAAATCAATAAACATGTATCATTTAGGGTTCCCGAGTGATATCAAAGGTTGACCCTCTTACAATAAATCAGGATTCGCCTTCTCTTCATCAGATAATGCATCACCTAACCAAACTGATTATTATCTGACTTCCTTTAACAATCAAATTTCATCCCAGCTGGTCAGCCTAGTCGTTTGATTCCATCATTTGACATACGTAGTCACTTGCAGAAACCAATTAATCTACGAGGGTTTGATTACTGATGTCTCAATTTCTCATTCCCCATCATCATTAGCCAGAATACCAGGTGAAAGCATTCAACAGCCCCTTAACTTCCCATATGGATATATCTTCTTGAAAACATTTTCTCATTTTGAATAGCCTTGGCGTGCTTGACAATTAAAAGCAGCGACCGCCAACAACATTGGCGTGCTCAACAAATAAAAGCAGTGACAGCCAATAGCGTAACTATATATCCATATGGAAGTTACTCGGGTGTGCATACAAGTTCAAGACTTGTAACACCCTTACATCATCTTTTGGTGTGCTAGAGAACTTTAAATAACTGGTAGACACCCAATAACACATAGCTTAATAATCAACATCTTTTCACGTACATCGAATCAATGATAATACATTACTTAATCATAAAAGAGATCATCATCTTGCATAGGCATTAACATCATTCATTTACGTAAATCGAAATAATGATTCTACGTAATCAGTAAGAAAGAAAGTGGAATGAGTATATACTTACCTTGGTCCTTAGCTAAATTCACTATACTGGTTGCAAAAGGATTCTGTAAAACATCATTGTGGGTATAACATGAGAAATCCATACTTTGAAAGGATAACTATGCAAAACGGAGGATGGCCATCAGGGAATATTTTACCCGTCAGGGGATACATTACCCATTAGGGGATGTACTGCCCATCAGGGAATATTTTACCCGTTAGGGGATACATGCTTGTCAGGGGATAACTCATCCATCAGGGGATAAATTTACCCATCAGGGAATAGTCATCAGGGGATGACTTACCCATTAGGGGATAACTTATTCATCACCAAACTCTTTGGGTGCCAACTTGTTTAGCGCCATACTCACTTGTTCAGCGCCAAACTAGTCGGAGACAAAACATAGATGCTCATCAGAGACTAACATCATTAGTCATCATAGACTAAGTTTTACCCATCGGAGACTATGGGTGACATCATCAGAGATTATTGTTAACTCATCAGAGACTGATGACGTCATCTTAACCCATCGGGGACTAAGGCTGACGTCATCAGATATTAACGTTAACTCATCAGAGACTGATATTATCTTGTCAGAGACTAACATTATCTCATCAGAGATTGATCATAGAACTTGTCTCTGATAAAAGGAAGTCTTCCATGATCACGATCGATATCTAGTGATAAACAAACTCAATCTAAGATGCATAATCGTCCTTTTAATAACTCAAAACACCATACTCTTAATAATTTTATTCGTTCCCAAAGACTTAGCATAAACAGTGAATACTTTCAGATGCTACGTAAAAAGAAAACGAAAAGCAGAGGAGAATATAAGATTCTTCCCTCTTAGGTTGACAAAAGAAATCAAAGCTTTTTTGAAAGTAATCGCCCAAAACAAAGAACTTGAAATTGTATGAAGATGGTAGGCTTAAAAAAGAACTTTGGAAGAGAAATTTTTAGAAAAGAGATTAAAATTTTACCTCCAAATGAGGTATTTATAATAGGATGAGAATACTGCCTTAGAAGGCAAAGAAAAAGGAGAGTCTTCGAGAGATGCCTTAGAAGGCTCAGAAAAAATTTTAATGAATGCCTTAGATTGAGGGAGATAAGGATGAGATCCTTGTAAATAAAGAACAGAGAGAAAATTTTAATACTGATACTGTACATACAACATCCTCTTCTGGTAGTGATGAAGATGACACTCTTATGGATGGTCTTGTACCTCTCCTGGGAGCTGATTTATACTATCAGAAAAATGAGATGGTCGATACAATAAAATTGCTAAAGCAGGAGCTTTCACGTACCACAGACCCTGTCCTTGTAAAGATTCTCAAGTCGCAAATCATGTTAGGACAATCTATGGACGTTGAATCTCAAAAGCTCCACACTTTAGTTCAAGAGAAAATACACAATGTACAGGTGGTTGTACATTCTCTTGCCACCAGTCACTCTATGCTCAGACTGAAGAAGCTCACAGACAATGTGGATCAACAACTTGCAGCCTTCAACACCAGACTCACCAAAATGGAAACTCTACAACAATTTGTGGTCGACACCCTTAAACAACACTTCCCAGTCACATCCCATCTCTCAACTTCCTTTGATGATGCTGTCAAAAAGGGGAAGAAATCTATAGGACCATCGTCATGGGTTGTTGCAAAGAAGTCCTAAAATGATCAACCATCAGGGGATGTGACTGCTCCTACTCCAAAAGACAAGGGCAAAGGTATCCTGATTGAGGAACCCAAAAAGAAAATAAATACTCAATCAGGGCCTAAGCTTCTTGGAGATACCATGAAGACAGCTCACTTTCCAACACTTGTTGAGGCAGTAATTGATGGGAAAGTGAAGCTTGTCTTTCCTCAGGACAAGAAGCTTGTGGAAGTTGATGCACTATATGCACAACAACTTCTAGAGGAGGAGGAGAGGGTCATGGCACAGGAGAAAGAAGAAAAAGCAAATAAGAAAAAGGTGGTCAAACCAAGATCCTCCAGGAAAACTCCGCCCAAGAAATCACAGCCCCCAAAAGGTCCATCAGGGGATCAAAGCAGTAAGGATCAAACAACCCCTGATGTTACCAAATCCAAGAAATCTCAGTCAACAGCTCAAGCATCCACCTCTACAACATTTGGACTACCCACACTAGCAAAATTCCTAAAGGATGACAGACACAAGAACATGACATTTATCCACTCTATCAGAAGCATAAATGTCAGGGTGAAGGGAAAGGATAAAATAATTGTCATCCAATTGAAGAATGGGTCAGAATTTACAGTCAATTTTGACTGGTTCAGAAGGATGGATGCTGAGCAATTGACACTCATCAAGAAGACAATGTCAAAATCTTCTATGTTGAACAGAGATTTAAAGGGGGCAATTGAAAGGTTGAGGCAAGCCATCAATGACAACAGAAGCTTGCCCACAGCTATGAAAAAACCATTGAAACTATTCTACAGAACAGCTGATGGGCAAGAGAAACAAATAAGAATAAATGAGATTGATGAGCTTGACCTGGAGGAGGCAATGCATATTCTGGGTCAAATTGCAGACCATAAAAATGAATATGTCATCAAGTTCAGAGTTCTGATTTTGGAGAAGGTGTTGAAGGAAATTGAGGAAACCAGAGCTGATGATGGGAATGCAGTAGTAGTAAGGGATGTGCCCCAGTAAAAGGATTCAAAGAATATCCTAAGATGATCACAAACCCCATGGGTGTAGAATTCAAAAATGCAGAAGGAGAGATCATCACCTTTTACTGGTCACAACTTGATGCAGCTAACTTGCCAGAGATTAGATCTGTCCTTGAAGCTCTGGAATCTAGTAGCAATGTAAACATTGTGAACTTCAGGAGACTTCTTGAAAAAGAGCTTGAGCAATTGGAGACTGGTGGTGAAGACAACAGGCTCAGGATTCCAGATCAAAACCCAGATCAAAGGAGACAAGGACTTGGAAGTGATTCACAACCTATTGAATCAAGTCATCCATTGCCCTTTGTTTCTACCAAACACAGAAAGGATCCTGATGTCTAAAATGTATATTTTTGTAATAGTTATAGGAAATACTTGTACAAATATTTTATTAGTTCATACAAATACAATTTTGATAAATTTCTGTTGATAGTGAATAGTTTTGGTTTTGACATCATCATCAGTGCATAAAGTAGATTTATGGTTATCAAATTGATAATCATAAATAGGGGGAGATTGTTAGGAATAAATGATGATGATGCTTAGAGTTTTGTTTGTGCATCTGTACATACTCAGGGTGTTCTATAAACCTAAGTATATGCACACATTTTGCATCCACTTATGGTCAACTTAATCATCAGGGGATGATGTATTACACATTAGGCAAGTCATCAGTTGAAACTTCTAAAGGACTTGATAATGAAGAGAAATGTCTATTGTTACTAAAAAACACTTAAGTATTCCGCACATCAGACATTCCAAACAAAATCAACAAAGCTTCAGTGATTAAAATCGTCAGGGGAACCCATCAGGGGATGACAAAGGCAGACCAACCCATTAGGGGAACGCGTCAGGGTATGGCAGTGGCAAGCCAAACTCATCAGGGGGAACGCGTCAGGGCATGACAGTAACATGGCAACCCGTCAGCGGAACTTATCAGGGTATGACAGTGGCAAGCTAATCCGTCAGGGGAAATGCTAAGCACTGCATCAATGGAAGCCATCGATGGATGCTTTTGAGTCTTAACGTCAGGGGATCAAGAAGCACTTGGATAACTCAAGTGAAGGTTGAAGCACAAATCGAGTCTTGAACAGGACTTGTCATCAGGGGATCTGGAAGCATTGATCAAGTCCACATCAGGGCTTGCTATCAGTGGACAGTTATGACTGCATACACTCATCATCAGGTCTTACATACAAATCAATTAAGCTTGTTAAAGAAGCAAGAGATATAAACTAGAAAGATATTTCTTGAAGTTTGGTGGTCCAATGAAAACTATTGATGATTAAATGTACGTAGATCATGGGATGAAAAAGAAGCAACAAAAGTAGTAGCAGTCTAACACATCATTCTTAAAGGACATCAATGTGACATATATGCGGCTAAGTTGAAAGAGCAGCACGTTTAAGCACGTGGGTTCAACTACTGATCTTTGAAATATGAAAAAGAGTTTTCAATATATAAGAGAGGATATCCAATGGATCAAAATAAAAAAGAAGAAGCTTTGTAATATATCTTGAGAGAAATATTCAAAGAAAGTGAGAAGCTAGTGAGTGTGAAATTGTAGCTGTAATTTCATTACAGATTGTAGCTGTTTAATCACATCTATGGTTAAATAGATTTCCAGAAAAACATCAAGTTTTAATACAACTATTTTAACTTGAATACTTGTGTGTTCCTTGTAAACTCTTTATAGCTTTTCTGATAGTGTAGCTATTTCCAACAGTACTTAAAAAGTGTTTTTTTTGCAAAAAGTTTTGAGTGTTTGTATTCAAGCCTCCCTTCTATAAACACTTGAGCCTATTTTGCTCTAACATATCTCTAAGGACTTGTTAGTGTTAGGGAATGTCTGTTTGTACTTAATGTTCGAGTATTCCACACATCAGGCATTCATAGAGAGGCCAACAAAGTATCAGTGGTTGAAAATGTTAGAATTCAAAATGACATCAATGGATAAAACCTGTAAATGGGATACCATTAGGGGATAGCCTGGATATTGTATTAGTGGATAAAGCCATCAGGGGATATCCTGACTGCTGTATCAGTGGATGACATAAGTGGATAAAGCCGTTAGGGGATACCATCAGGGGATAACTTGACTATTGCATCAGAGGATGTCATCAGCGGATAATATTAGAGGTTAACATCAGGGGATCAAGAAACACTAATCTAATTCTACATCAGGGATTAGCATCAGTGGATAATGAAGCACTGATCAAGTCTACATCACAGCTTGTCGTCAAGGGATTTAGAAGTACTGATCAAGTTAACGTCAAAACTTGTCATCAGGGGATAGTTAAGACCTAGTCTACTCGTTATCAGGGATTGCAAGCTATACACTGATATTTGGCAAAGAAGCAAGGGGTATATCTGGGAAGATATTCCTTGGGATATGGTGGTCCAATAACAACATTTTGCACTAGAACTACATAGAGAACATGGAATGAAAAAGAAACAACTATAGCCAGTAATAGTCTGACAGTTGTCACTCCAAAAGGACAATGACAGGACATTTTATGGCTACATTGAAAAAGAAGCATGACAAGCACATGATTTCTAATTTCTATTTTTCTATATATATAAAGGTTGTAACACACTACAAAAAGAAAAAAAAAAAGAGAACAATTAACACAAAAATATCCAAATCATTTTCACACTCTATAGAGAAGCTTTGTAATTGTTCTTGAGAGAAAAATTATAGAGAGATTGTAGCTAGAAGTGTGAACAACAAGAAGCTGTATTTACTTATAGATTTGTAGCTGTTTAATCACTTTGTAATTATACAGATTCCCAGAAAAACCCCATATATTCTTCTTGAGCTTCCTTGATGATGTTTAATAAACTTGGTTTTGTACTGACTTCTTGTTCTATTTCTTCCCTTTGTTGGGTTGTGATAACATTCAATTGTAATCATTCTAAATCCATCCTTATCTCTTCTTGGATTGTTATCATATTTATCCTTTCACGTCTACTTAGAGCATCAGCTACTACATTTACCTTATCGGGGTGATAATTGATTGAACAATCATAGTCTTCAATTAGCTCTAACAACCGTCTTTACCTCATATTCAACTCCTTTTGTGTGAAAATGTACTTTAAGCTCTTATGGTTAGTATAAATTTCACATTTTTCCCCATAAAAAATAATGCCTCCAAATCTTTAATGCGAAAATGATAGCAGCTAATTCTAAATCATGTGCTGGATATCGTTTTTCACAATCCTTGAGTTGTCGAGATGCATAAGCAATGACTTTACCATGTTGCATCAGAACAACTCCTAATCCATTCATTGAGGCATCACTATAAATCACAAAATCTCCTTTGTTATCTGGTAAGCTCAGTACTGGAGCAGTGGTTAGTCTTTTCTTCAATTCTTGAAAACTTTTCTCACATTCTAGAGTCCAAGTATACTTTACTATCTTTCTCGTTAGATTTGTCAGTGGGACAACTATTTTGGAAAAATTTTGGACAAATCTACGATAGTATCCAGCTAACCCTAAGAAACTTCGCACCTCTGTAGGTGTTTTTAGCTGTGGCCATTTGGTGATGGCTTCAATCTTTTTAGGGTCTACTGATATCCCCTATTCATTGATTACATGTCCTAAGAATTTCACTTCCCTTAGCCAAAATGCACACTTTGAAAATTTGGCATAAAGTTTTTCCTGTCTTAGCGTTTCTAACGCCATTCTTAAATGTTCAGCGTGTTTCTCTTCCGTCTTGGAGTAAATAAGAATGTCGTTAATGAATACAATGATGAACTTGTGTACTTGTGGCTTGAAAACTCGGTTCATCAAATCCATAAAAGTAGCTGGAGCATAAGTAAGTCCAAATGGCATTATTATGAATTCATAATGACCATATCGGGTTCTAAAAGTTGACTTAGGGACATCTTCAGTCTTAATCTTTAATTGATGATACCCTGATCTCAAGTTAATCTTTAAGAAGTACCTTGCTCCCTTAAGTTGATTGAACAAGTCATCAATCCTAGGTAAAGGATATCGGTTCTTCACTGTTATCTTGTTTAATTCTCTATAGTTGATGCAAAATATCATTGATCCATCTTTCTTCTTTACGAACAAGACAGGTGCTCCCTATGGTGAAACACTTGGTCTAATGAATCCTTGGTCCAATAGCTCTTGTAGCTGTATCATAAGCTCTTTTAATTCCGAAAGGGCCATCCTATAAGGAGCTTTGGAAATTGGAGCAGTTCCTGGTACTATCTCAATTCCAAATTCGACTTGTCTATCTGGGGGTACACCTGGTAATTCTTTAGGAAATATATCTTCAAATTCTCTTACCATGGGAATATCTGAAATTTTTAATCATTATACCCTTGTGTCACAAACATGAGCTAAGAATGCTTCGCATCCTTTGCATAACATTTTATTGGCTTGAATCATTTTAAGAAGGTGAGATGGTTTAGCAGGCTTATATCCATGGAATATCACTCTATTGTTTGAGGGTGTTTTTAGGGAAACCTTCTTTCTTCTGCAGTCTATGTTAGCTTGATATTTATGAAACCAATTCATGCCTAGTATTATATCAAATTCTCCTAATGGAAAGGGCATTAAGTTTGTAGGGAAGTCATGTTTTCCTATTTTTACACCACAATTAGGTAGTACATTCTTGGCAATGTACACACCTTGATTAGCCACCACAACCTCTAAAGGTGTTTCTAAACATTCAAGAGCAAAGCTCATATCCTTAAGAAAGCGTTCAGATATAAATGATCTAGTCGCACCAGAATCAAATAAAGCATGTACTTGAACTGAATTTACCAGTAGCGTACTGAAACTACGTTTTTGGACATCAGTACATCCTGCATAGTCATATTGTAAGTCCTAGCTTGGGGTCGACTTGCCACTGTGCTAGGTCCTACCACTAGTAGTTTACCTTGGTTCTTTTTCTGAGGGCATGTAGTGGAGATGTGGCCTTCCTGACCACAAATATAACATGTTCTTACAGTTGCCATGTGTTAGGTTTTATTAACATTTGATGATGATTGTCTTTAGAATACTTAGAAATACAAATGTACAGAAAAGTGTTGGTTTGTAACACTTTAGTTTTGTAGCTAGCAGTAGTATCTCTTGTTTGTAATTTAGTCATTATAATAAAGAGATAGGTTCATTACTTTTGTATGTACTGCTGGAATACTCGTTGAGTTTGTTCAACAAGTTGTTTAAGTTAATTAGTCCTTCGAAGATTGATTTTGGCTTGTCGGAGATTAAGGGAAAAGTCCATCAGAGATTAAAATTTTGTTCATCAGAGATTGGACTTTGCCCATCGAAGATTGAAGAATCCTTCATCGGAGATTAAAATGTTTTGTTCATCGGAGATTGAAGGATTGGTCATCGGAGATTAAAGCTTACGTCATCGGGGATTGTAATAAAGAGTCAGAGATTAATGCTGACGTCATCAGAGATTAAAACAATACCTCGGAGATTAAATGCTGACATCACCAGAGACTAAAGCCAAAGCATCGGAGATTACTCGAAGTAAAGCATCGGATATTACACGAAGTAAAGCATCAGAGATTACACGTTGTAAAGCATCGGAGATTACTCGAAGTGATCAGGGACTAATTAAAGAAGCTATCGGAGATTAGTCGAGGACTTAATCGCTGATGGAGTTAGAGTTCAAATCAAAGAAGGAAAGTCTTCCATGAACACGTAGACTTTATTGAAGACGTAGCTGACAAGGAAACTTATTAGAAATCTTTCAATTGGAAAGATTGTAATTGATTTGAATTAGGAAGCTAGGTTTTTGTAAACTTAGTTTTAGAAGCTGTAATTATAAATTACAGAATTGTAATTCGAAGCTGTGTATGTCTATATAGATAGAGAGAATTGAAAGTGTTATATTTTTCTATATACACAGAATAGAAGCTGACGATCAAAGCTTGTTTTTGATTGTTAGAAAACTTGTAATCAATTGTTAAATCAATAAAAACAATTGTTTATAAAGTTTTGATCTTGTTCTTTATATTCCGCAGAAAGTTAATTTCTTAAAGAACAGGAATTCGGAAAAAGTTGTAAGAACTTGTATTCAACCCCCCTTCTACAAGTTCTAGGCCATCTCACTGGGAAAACACCATGGCACGACTAGTACCTTGTGGTTGGTATTGTTGCTGCTGTCGAGGATACCTAGGTTATGGAACAATTGGTTCTTGATATGGGCAATTAATTGCAGTGTGCCCAGATTGATGACATCTAAAACACAAATTAGTTCCCACTAAACACTGAGAAGTTTCATGATTCCTTCCACATTTACCACAAACTATGATCCTCCTTTTGTTCTCACTTAGGTCAGTAATGAAATTCCTTTTTCTATTGTGATTAAGTACATTTCCTTCCTCTTGTTTTATCACAACCAAATTGGTTTGAGGTTTTCCTTGTCCTCCATTCCTTTGATTAAAATTGCTATTGGAATAACTCCCTCTCCTTTTTCCTTCTTTGCGTTTCTCCCAGTTGAATTCCCGAAGTAGCTTGCCACTTTTCTCAGCTACTTTTGTCTTATGAACTACTTTAACATAGTTGCCCAGGCATAAAATAGCAATCTTATCATGCAACCATGGATTCAAACCATGTTCAAAGCTTCTTGTCTTTCTTCTCTTAGTATCTACCAAATGTGGGACATACCTTTGGAGTTCATTAAACTTCTTTTCATATTCTTCCACTGTCATATTTCCTTGTCTTATTTCTAAGAATTGCTTTTCTAGTTCATCTACAGCAGTAGTTGGAAAGTATTGGTTAAAGAAAAATTCCTTGAACTGGAGCTAGGTAAAAATTTGATCGACCTCAGTGGCTGCTTGTTCATTTCTAGCTGTCAATCTCCTAGTCATTTCTAATCGTTCGGTATTTTCCCACCAATAATTAGCTTCTCCTTTCAATAGATATGTAACATATTCCGTTTTAAGATCATCAGTTACTCCAGAGATATGGAAAACTTTCTTTACTTCCTTAATCCAAGTTTGAGCTACAGTGGGACCTTTGTCACCATTAAAAGTAGGTGGACAACTATTGGTAAAATCTTTAAATGTCACCTACCCTTCTAGGTTGTACTTGTAATGGAAGTGTTGGATTTTTGTTACTTCGGGAGGCTTCCTTAATCATGTTTACTAACAAGGCAATAGGATTATCTTAATTCTTATCACTATTTCCTTGATTGTTACTCGGATTAGGGCTTTCTTGATCAGCTGGGTTAGTATTTTTATTTGGGCGAAGTTGAGATCTTCTTTTTGGGGCCATTTCCTATAAGGTAAAGAAAGTACAAAAATTACTGTTAAAAGTTTTCTCTCTTTCTTTCTTTCTTTTTTTCATAACAAGGAATAACATATGAGAAAAGGAAAGGAAATTTCCAAATTAACCATCAAAATATATTAAATAACAAAAGTTACATCCCATCAAATTTGTACAATAGAACTTCTTAAATACCTGAAGGTTACATCAACATTTACTATAGTGGGTGCCTAATACAAAGGCTGTGAATTAAGTTCTTCCATTGTCCTGCGTGCAAAACAACATGCTCCTTCAACCATTTCTATCAAGTTGCGCATCATATGGTCTCGGTCCATCATAGTAGGCTGTGCAAGCCTGAGATAATTGCTAACCGAGATCAAAACTTCTGTTAATGTCTTAGTAAGGGCAAGAGACACATCTTGAAATGACACTTTCCAAAGATCCAATAATCTACTTGTCCTTTGGTGGGCAAACAACTGACGCATCATGGTAATTTTACGTGTCACCAACTCTACTTGAGTCATGCAGATTCTGCGTAGAAGGTAGTAGCATAATTCATTTGGTAATGGCATAGACATTGGTATTTCTGGTGGTGGTGCGGCAGAAGGAATGTTTGGTAAAGTGGCAGGTGATAAAGCAATGAGTGGTGGTGCTGGCATAGCAGGTATTGTGTGCACAGAAATAGGAAGAGATTCATTCTGAGACGAAGCCAAGGGCGGAGAACCCATTTGATTTTGAGGAGGAGAAGACTCTTCATACGAACTAAAGAACTTGATCCCTCAGATGGGTCCTGTTCATTTTCTTCTGGGTCTGTGGGGTCCTTCTCATTTTCGTTTGAGGCATGAGGTATCTCAAAATGAAAGACCTGAGTTGGTCTATTTATTCTTTTACGAGGAGTTACTCGTCTTCGTATGCTAGGTAATGGTGGTGATCTACGGATGGCATTACTTGAAGTAGGTGTAACATTTAGAGCTTGCTCCGTGGATGCTTCCCCTACAGTGTTCTTATTTACAATAGGAGGTTGGTTACTACGATGTCCCATAACTGGAGTAGTGGTGCCATCAGGAATATATCCTTCATCTAAACTTTCAATCAGGGGTGCCTTGCCCCTATCGTTACGTCTCGGTGTCATCGGAGTCATCTTCAGAGAAAACATAACTTATATTAATACCATACCATCATAAGTTCACCATAAAAGTTTAAATAAAAAAAATACTAGTAATGACATGATGTATGGTATACTTAATAATGGTCTTGTATTTTGGAATCCTAAATCCCATAAAATCTCGTTGTCTTAAGAGGTGTTGAAGATCAACTTCACACTTTTCGCCTCTCTTTCCTTACCCTCCTATTCTACTATTCTTATCCTCAGTCGCTACCTTACCCTACTAAAACCCAATTCTATACTCTGGTAGAGAACATGTCTCATAATCGGTGCTTGGCTCTGATACCAACTATGGCGGCCTCGAAAATCCCAGGTAGGGCTTTAGGCACTATTAGAAATTGTGTGACATCCCCAAAGATCCCATGCTGGACTCCAGGCTCCGCCAGGGATTGACAACAGAAAACATCATAAACCAAGCATAAACATCAATGATTAAAAGAAGTATACTCTCTATTGCAACATCATATTAAAATCTTAGAGGTTTATATCCTCTTTTAAAAACTTAAATGCAACAACAGCAACAGACAACTTTAGATGGCCCATCTGACCTTACAGTCTAAACATTTCTACGATGGCCTCTCGTTTCACTTTCCCTCTAAAGGCCATCCATAGGAGAGAGATTAAGAAGCTCTCACTATGTCATTTTCTCTTTTCCTTTACTAAGCGACTCGGCCTCCTTGACATGACATGTAAAACATTTCATAATAATCCACATGAGCATTTTACGCTCGGCAAGTATATATCCATAAGCTGGTAAGTTAAACAAGAAGAACATATACTTCAAAGGCTTTAATAATTAGCGGGGTTAGGCGAAGCAATGCCAACACATCCTGATAATTCAACAAACATGTCTCTTTCAGGGTTCCCGAGTGATATCAAGGGTTAACCCTTTTTTGAATAAATCTTGATTCACCCTCTCTTCACTAGATAATGTATCATCTGACTAGCATGATCACTATCTGACTTCCTTTTCATCAAATGTCATCCTAATTAGTCAGTTTGGTCGTTTGACTCCATCATTTGACATGTAGTCATTGCAGAAAACATTGGTCTGCGAGGGTCTGATTACCGATGCCTCGGTCTCTCATTCCCTTTCATCATTGGCCGGAATACCAGGCGAAAGCACTCAATGGCCCTTTTACTACCCATATGGATATACTTTGTATAAAATTTTCTTGTTATAAAAGCTTGGCGTGCACAGCGAGTCAACCCTGGTTGTTAGGTTTTATAACATTTGATGATGATTGTATTTAGAATACTTAGATATGCAAATGTATAGTTGGTGCTAATTTATAGCATTTGGATTTTTGTAACTGGTAGTTTACTCTCTGATTCATGTAATTTATTTTTATATGAGAGTAAGTTGATGTGTATTATAAGAGACTACCAGAACTGCATTAGAGAGTTCAACAAGTCAGAGATTATGTTTAGTCTGTCGGAGAATAAGGCAAAAGCTTATCAGAGACTATAGCATAAAGCGTCAGTGACTAATCTTAAGTTGTCAAAGACTAATCTTAAGTCATCAGAGACTAAGATTAAACCATTGGAGACTAAGATTAAAGCATCAGAGACTAAGCTTAAGTTGTCAGAGACTAAACAGTTGATCAGAGACTAAAGTTGAAGCAGTCAGAGACTAAAGTAAAATTATTCTCTGATGTAGTACAGAGGTCTATTTGAATTAGAAGTTGATTTCTACATGGACATTGAAGAGATATTGAAGACGAAGCTGGTTAGGAAACTAATTAGAGAGAGAGAAATAGTTTTTCATTATGGAATGAAAAAAGAGAGAACCTATTCCAATTGTATATAGAAAACATATATTGAATAGGCTTAGAAGCTGAATTACGATTCAAATTTGGAAGCTGTAAGTTTTTATAGGGTTGCATTAGAAGCTGTATGTTTTCACAGTTTTGTATATATACAGTACAAAAATTGAAGCTGATGATCAATTTGTGATTGTTAGAATTTGTAATCGATTGTTAATTAATAAAAGCAATTGTTTATAAATTAGTCTTATTTTTGTTCTTTATTTTTCGCAAGTTATATTACTTTAAGGAACAAAAATTTGAAAAGATTTCAAGAACTTGTATTAAATCCTCCTTCTACGAGTTGTAGGCTATTTCACTGGGACAACAATTGGTATCAGAGCCTATTAATTGATATATTTCAATTAACAAGATCCAGAGATGGCCAATGATGAAGGAAGCAGCTCCAACATAATGACATATGCAGGAAGTCGTGATGGTGGAACCAGAATTCCATTTTTAAAAAGAGAAGAATATCCAATCTGGAAAAAAAGATGTATATGCACTTGAGGGAAACCGATCCTGAATACATTGATAGGATTGAGAAGGGTCCCTATCAACCAAGGAAATTTGTTCCTTCAAAAACTGTGGAAGGAACAATTATTCCTGAACACTTTGAACTTGCAACAGAAAGTGATTATACCAATTAAGACAAGTTACAAGTGTTGAAGGATACTAAAGTGATGAACATACTTTACAATGGATTGGATAAAAATATGTTCACAAGCATCATCAACTGCACAACATCAAAACAAATCTGGGACACCATCAAAGTCCTATGTGAGGGGACAAACTAAGTAAGAAAGAATAAAAGGTCATTGTTAACATAACAATATGAATTCTTTCAAGCAAAGCCTGGTGAATCAATAACATCAGTTTATAATAGATTCAATGCTTTGCTCAATAACCTGAAAATACTTGGAAAGTCCTATGACAATGAAGATGTTAATACCAAATTCATGAGGCACTCCCACCAAGCTGAGATCCAAAAGCAACTACAGTAAGAGAAGCTCATGATTTGGACATTCTCACACTGGACTGGCTCTATAGAAATCTAAAGACTTATGAACTAGAAGTAGAGCAAAGACAAAAGATGCATGGAAGGGACAAAGGAGCTGCACTAATGGTTGAGACAAAAAAGTCTCATGAGGAGCTTGATGATGAAACCTACACTGCAAGCTCGAGTGATGAAGAAAGTGAATCCAACACTGATGATGACATGGAGGAATTCATGGCCTTCGTGGTGAAACAATTCAAAAAATTTAGAGCTAGCAAGAAAGGGAGAAGATCATCAAGGAAGCTTAACCCAAAATGAGAAGGTCAAACTGTGACCTTTGACAAAAAGAAGATTAGATGTTACAATTGTGATGGGTTAGGACACTTTGCTAATGAGTGCAAGAAGCCTAGATCTACAGAAAGATCTAAGGATGAAAAGAACAGAAAATCGGGGAATGACCTTGCTGATAAAAAGTACAAATCAAAGAGCAAGGCCTTGATTACTGAAGGCAAAGATTGGATTGACAGTGACTCTGAGGAAGAAATTGTCAACTTTGCTTTGATGGCTCGAACTAATGAGTCAAGTGATTCTACAAGGGTATGTGATGCAACTCAAAACTTTAATGTGCTTAATTTAATTGATACATCTAGTATAGAAAGCATACAAAAAGATATGTCTGATTTTCATGTTAGTTTTAGATCATTGACTATTGAACATGCCAAAATTAAAGAATCACATGACCAACTCTTGAATAGAAATAAATTTCTTAAAGAGAGAATAATACAATTTGATGCTATTAAGTCTGAGTTGGATAAAGCTCATCACATTATTGATGCTTTGAAAAAGAGGGAATATTACTTAGTCGAACAACTTGAATATGAGCAAGCTAAGATAAAATAGTGGAACCAATCCTCTAAAAAGTTGTCAGACTTGGTAGGTAGTCAAATGGTAGGTCAAAAATCTGGTCTAGATTATGATGAGTACCTAGATAAGAAAACAAATATAGAAGAGATTTTTGAAGCTGCTAACTCCATGACTAACAAGCCAATTCCCATTAAAAGAATTAATTTTGTCACACCAGTCATTGAACCTAAATTTATCAACACTCAAAATCAACATGTCACTTCAGTTATAAAGAATGATCAAAATTCAGTGAATATTGTTGAAAAGAGTGGAAACAAAAGATTGAATATAGGATTGATGACCAAGACACAATTAAACAAGAAATTGGAAAATCTTACTGAGTCTAAGGTTGAAAAGTCAGTGGAGTCTAGCAAGAAGAAATAGGAATGATAAAATAGGCATCAATAAATATACTAATTATGCTAGAATGCCTGATGCTCCTAGAAAAATATGTCACATATGTGGAAATCCCAAACACATAGCTATACATTGTAGGAGTAAAAATAGAGTTCCTATAGTACCACAAGTGCAATCAGTTCTCCAACTCTTTCCTTGGAGAGATCCCTAACCACATATATACAAAGGGCCCCCCCCCCCCCCCCCCTTGGAATCACAAATAATTCTTCTTTACCTCCTTCTTCTGTAGGATAGAATGATACTACCCAAATGAGTGAGACAGAGAAAATATTTAGTGAGAGTTAGGCTCCTGACCTGGAAAAAGGAGAAAATACACAAACACCTAAGACTCAAGCTTTAGACAGCTTGGAAAAAGGAGAGGTAGAGCAGCTGGATGTCTAACTCCAGGAAAAAGGTGTGGGAGTGAGCAAGGATGAGATCCTTGAGCAAAATAATAGAGAAACAAATACATTCTTAGCAGGTGACTTTTTAAAGCCTGTTGAACCCTCCACTAACATTGCAGCTCAAATAGAGGAACCTGCAGGAAGCTCACAGCCAGGGGATGCAACTTTACAATTACTTGCTGACATGTCCAATGCTGATTTTGAGATATTATATGGCCTTCAACAATAACAAGATCACATCTCAGCATTGCAGACAAGCATTGCACATGAACCTGAGTCTGTTGAGATTTATGAAGAGAATGTGGATGCTTGGCTGGATTCAAGCTACACAAACTCTCTAGATGACGCAGCTGCCCAATTACGGCAGGATTATTTGACCAACCTAGGGTCTGGTGCAGATGAGGAATTGATCAAGCTTGATAAGAAAAATATCAAGTTCAAGCACTTCCTGATTAATGGTCTCAAGTCTGCAATTCAACATGTTGAGGATAAGATGGAGTTGGAAACTGACAAAATCAGACGATGCTATAAAGGCCACCTTCCCCGGAGGATGCTTAATTCCATTTATTCAAGATTAAAGGAGCAATCCACCACTGAAAGGAGACTTCAAGCATTGGAATCAAATGTCCAATCCATCATGCAGAAACAAGACAAGTTTGATCTTGCTCTTCAACATCTCACACAACTTCTTGAAACGGCCATACCAACACTGGCTACTGCTTCTTCTAAGCCTTTAGATTCTGATGTCAAAAGCAAAAGAAGTTGTGTCTGAGAAAACAAGCTATGCCAGTTTGATGGCTGAATTGGCAAGAATTCAAGATGCCAAGAAAGATCTTGATGCAGCCATCAAGTTTAGCATTACAACAACACCAACAACAACAGTAATAACAACAGTAGTTTCTCCTCCCACTGCAATAATCTCAAGCACTTAAAAAGACAAGGGCAAGGGCATTCTAGTTGAGGATCCAAAGAAGAAAAAGTCTACTTAACCAGGACAACCTAAGCTGTTAGGGGATGCCATGAAGACTGCTCACTTTCCCACTCCAGTTGAGTTAATAGTGGATGGGAAAGTAGAGTTAGTTTATCCTCAGGAGCAAAAATTGATTGAAATTGATGTATTGCTTGCTCAGAAATTGCAAGAGGAAGAGGAAATGGATGCAGCTAGGGAGGAGGAAGAAGCAAAGAAAAGAACCTTAATAATAAAGAAAAAAAAAAGCTCAAAACTCTGGTGAGACTAGAAGGAGAAATAAGGAGATTGAGCAGGCTGAGAGAAGGGTCAGGAGGAAGCCATTGATGAGTGAACCTCAAAAGAAATCTGAAACTACTCTGGTGACTTTGTTTAAACCTCGACAATCTACATAAGTCCCGAGTAATAAAATCTTCTGGATTGGGATGACTAACACTTCTGAATTAAAGGAACCATTCAAGAAGAGTGTTGAGTCCATTAATCTGGAAAATGATGGAAATAACAAGGAGCATCTCAAAGTCATTCAAAAAGATGGAGAGACTCTGCATTTACATAAGCCAAGCCTAGAGATGAGGTCATTCAAAGACATGGAGTGGCTGTTGTCTGCTGTACCTAAAAATTATGTGTCCAATTTGGAATTTAGGAGGTAGATTCAGAAGGAAATTGAAGAGATTGATTACATTGCCATGATTAGATGTTCCTCCACTTCCATATGGATTATGGTATGAGAATTTTCACCAGGATGTGATTTTCTTTGATTATGAAAAATAGATCAACACAGTAAGCTTAGGTGAACTTGAAGGATTCATTGCTTTACTCAAAGAGTCATCTGATGAAAATGAGATCAAGTTCAAAAAGCTGTTGGAAGATAAAGTCAGAGAAATCAGAAGAAAGACAGGATGAAGTTGTAGTTGTTGATACTTATTTTTGAAGCCAAACTTATAGGATTTAAACCTGAGTCTTGGTAAAGCTGAATTTAGGATCGAAGATCTTAATTCATGTACATTTGTAGTTAGCATATTCTTTAAATTTTTGATTATAAGTTATTCTTATAATTTTTTGAGCTTTGACATCATCATCAACCTTGATTTATGTTTATCACTTTGATAATCATAAATAGGGGGAGATTGTTAGCTTTTATAACATTTGATGATGATTGTATTTAGAATACTTAGATATGCAAATGTACAGTTAGTGCTAATTTATAGCATTTGGATTTTTGTAGCTGGTAGTTTACTCTCTGATTCATGTAATTTATTTTTATATGAGAGTAAGTTGATCTGTATTATAAGAGACTACCAGAACCACATTAGAGAGTTCAACAAGTCAGAGATTATGTTTAGTCTGTCGGAGACTAAGGCAAAAGCTTATCAGAGACTACAGCTTAAAGCGTCAGAGACTAATCTTAAGTTGTCAGAGACTAAGATTAATCCATCGGAGACTAAGATTAAACCATCGGAGACTAAGATTAAAGCATCGAAGACTAAGCTTAAGCTGTCGGAGACTAAACAGTTGATCAGAGACTAAAGTAAAATTATTCTCTGATGCAGTACAGAGGTGTATTTGAATTAGAAGTTGATTTCTACATGGACATTGAAGAGATATTGAAGACGAAGCTGGTTAGGAAACTAACTAGAGAGAGAAATAGTTTTTCATTATGGAATGAAAAAAGAGACAACCTATTCCAATTGTATATAGAAAACATATATTGAATAGGATTAGAAGCTGAATTATAATTCAGATTTGGAAGCTGTAATTTTTTACAGGGTTGCAGAAGAAGCTGTATGTTTTTACAGTTTTGTATACAGTACAAAAATTGAAGCTGACGATCAATTTGTGATTGTTAGAATTTGTAATCGATTGTTAATCAATAAAAGCAATTGTTTATAAATTAGTCTTATTTTTGTTCTTTATTTTCCGCAAGTTATATTACTTTAAGGAACAACAAATTGAAAAGATTTCAAAAACTTGTATTCAACTCCCCTTCTACAAGTTGTAGGCTATTTCACTGGGACAACACTGGTGACAACCAAAACCTTGGCGTGCACAAAGAATTAACCCCGACGACAACCAATACCTTTATATCCATATGAGACATACTCGGGTGTGCATAGCAAATTTTCAGCCTGCAACAGCCCTACATCATCTTTTGGTGTGCTAGCGAATTTAAACAGCTAGCAACCACCCAATAATACTTGGCTTAATTAACACATCTTTTCACGTATATCGGATCAATGATCATACATTACTTAATCATGAAAACATCATCTTTGTATAAGAAATAACAACAATCATTTACGTAAATCGAATCAATAATTTTTCGTATTCAGTGAAAAGAAGTGGAATGAGTATATACTTGCCTTGGTCCTTACCTAATTCTAATTTAAATACACTGGTGCGTGAAAAGTTCTGTAAAACATAATTATTGGTATAACATGAGAGATCTATATCTTGAAAAATGAATATGAAACTGCATATAAACAGGGGATGACCATCAGGGGATGGTCATCAGGGGACATTTTGTCCGTCAGGGAATAATCCTCTGTCAGGGAATAGTCATCAGGGGATGACTTACCCATCAGGGGATAACTATCCGTCAGGGGATAAGCTACCCGTCGGGGAATACATTTTTGGTAATTAGGGAATTGTTTTCGACCATCAGGGGATGATCCTTTGGTCATCAGGGGATAAATTTTGTTTATCTCCAAACTTGTCGGGGACGATTTTGACTATCACCAAACTCTTTTGGTTGTCTCTAAACTCATCGCCAATCTATTTAGCCAGTGCTAAACTTAGCGCTGAACTCGTTAGTGGATAATTTGTTCAGCGCCAAACTCATTTGTGGATAATTGTTTAAGGCCAAACTCATTAGTGGATAATTGTTCAGCGCTAAACTTGTGGGAGACAAATCATTGATGCTTATCAGAGACTAACATCATTAGTCATCAGAGACTAACTTTTACCCATCGAAGACTACGACTGATGTTATCAGGGACTAAACTTAGCCATTCGGAGACTAAGGCCGACGTCATCAGAGACTAATCTTAGAGTTTGTCTCTGCTATGATGGAAATCTTTCATGATCAGGAGTGATGCCTAGTGATGAACAAACTCAACCTAGGATGTATCATCGTCCTTTCAGTTGTGTGAAATACTTCTTTTTATATATGCAAAAGAATGTAACCTTTTCAAAGCTTTAGCATACACAGCTAATATTCTCGGATGCACGTAAGAAAACAGAGTAGAGCACAAGGTTCTTAACTCTTTGTCTTTAAGGAAGAATTTTAAAGCTTGAATGAAAACGATTGCCCGAAAGGAAGAACTGGAAATTTATGAAGATTGTGAGTTAAAAGAGAGACTCTAGGAGAGAAGTTTTTAGAAAAGAGATTAAAATTTTACCTCAGAATGAGGTATTTATAGCAGGCTGAGATTAAGCCTTGAGATAAAATGATTAGTTAGTCTGGACGGTAAAACGGCTGCTCATCATAACTCTTTAACAGCTAACAACATATTAAGCAGTTGCTGTCATACATGCACTTGATCCTTAATCAATTATTGCCACATAACTAGTTGACTAATCAAAACTCATACGTACTTATGAGGTAATGTTCTTATGTAAGTTGTTATATGAGGTCCTCATACAAAAAAAAATAAAAAATACTATAACCGATTATACCCCATTATAAAATAATTAATTATTCAAAAGGGTACGAATCTAGTTTATACAAAATATAAATGAATAACTCGTCAAAAACAACAAAATTTTTTTTTTTTTCGGGTTGTCACAATTAGCCTACCTCAAATGGAGTTCATTCAAGAGGGTTTATGCTCAGCCTGCCAACAAGGGAAGCAAAAGAGAACATCTATGTCAGCAAGGAAGCAATAATGATCAAAGATCCAATTCAAATGTTACATATGAATTTATTTGGTCCTATCAATATCATGTCAGTATCAAAGAAAAGATTTTCTTTATTTATTGTGGATGACTACACCAGATACATTTGGGTCAAGTTCCAACATGTTAAATCAGAGGTATCTCAACAAGTCATTGACTATATAAAGAAAGTTGAAACTAAATCTGAGTCAGTGGTTAGGATTTTGAGACTGATAATGGAACTGAATTCAAAAATGCTGTTGTTGATGAGTTTTGTGTGGAGAAAGGTATCAGTCATACATTCTTAGCTCCAAGGACTCCTCAACATAATGGTGTAGTGGAAAGGAAGAATATGACCTTGATTGTAGCTGCTAGAATAATGTCAGCAGAAGTCAAATTACCTACCTATTTTTGGGCTGAAGCAATATCCACTGCTTGCTTCACTCAAAATAGGTCATTAATCAATAAGGCTCACAACAAGACACCATATGAGCTGATGACAGGGAGGAAGCCAAATATCAAGTTCCTACATGTTTTTGGTTGCAAATGTTTTATATTGAGGAACTTTGGTGAGAACTTAGGAAAATTTGTGTTAGGAATTATAACAGTTGTTGGTGCAAAATAAGCTCAAATGTTTGTAGAAGGGGGGGGGGGGGATGAATACAAACACTACAAACTTTTTTCTCTTTTTATCTTTTAAAAGTACTTGTCGAAAATAGCTGCACAGAGCAGAAAAACTATGTAATATGAACACACAGATTCAAGTTAAAATAGTTATATTAAAACTTGGGGTTTTTCTGGAAATCTGTATAATCACAAATGTGATTTATAGCTACAAATTCTGTGAATAAAATTCACAGCTTCTCACATTCACTAGCTACGAAAACTTTTCTCTGAAAAATAAATCTCTCAAGAAATATATTACAGAGCTTCCTAGTGTTGTGTACTTCTATGTTTGTTTGATCTGTTGGATAGATTCAAATCTCACACTTTTTTGTAATGAGAACTTCTTTGTTTATATGTCGAACAGTGGTTGAAATCACGTGCTTGAGATGTGTTGCTTTTCTCAACTTAGCCATAAGTATGTTACATCGTAGCTCTATGTGTCAGACTGCTGCATGCTTTGTTGCTACTTTTTCTTCTCCTGATCTATGTGCATTTAATGTGAGAGAGTTCTCATTGGATCAAAAAAAAACTTCAAGAAATATCTTTCCAATTGATATTTCTTACTTCTGTAACACGTTACGTTGATTTTCGTGTAAGTACTGATGACGGGTGCATGCTGTCATAACGATCCACTGACTACCAGCCCTGATGGACTTTGATCAGTGCTTCTGAATCCCTTGATGCTTATTGACTGGATCAGGGCTTCAACCTTCACTTGAGTTTCACTCAGTGCTTCTTGATCCTGATGGTTATGACTGACGGTATACACTGATGGCTTCCACTGATGCCATGTTGGCCATTCCCCCTGACAGGTTACCCTGATGGTTTGGCCTGACATTGACAAGTCCTGAAGTGTTTCCCTAATGGGTTGGTCTGTCTTCGTCATCCCCTGATGGTTCACCCTGATAGGTTCCCTTGTTAAGTTTCCCCTGACGGGTTCCCCCTGATAGGTTCCCCTGATGAGTTTCCCCTGACGGGTTCACCCTGATAGGTTCCCCTGATGAGTTTTCCCTGACGGTACTTAATCAACGTAACTCTGTTTAGAATATCTGATGTGCAGAATACTATGACTGTTAACAAGTAACATCAAACATTCTTCTCCACTTTGTCAAGTCCTTTGGATGTTTCTATTTTCTGACTTGTCTTCTGAAGAGATTGACCATCCACTGATGAATAAGTTTATTATCAGTGAATGCAAAACTTGTGCAGATCTTATGGTTTATAAAATACCTCAAGTATTTACAGTTGCACAATTTATTACATAAACATCATCATCAACAGTTAACTCTAACAATCTCCCCCTATTTATGTTTATCAATTTGATAACCATAAATCTTTAGATGCACTGATGATGATGTCAAAACCAATACTAAATACATGAAATAATTTTGAATGAATTAATAAAGGAATTTCTGTACAAGTATTTTCCTATAACTATTACAAAAAGAATGTTGTATTAGACATCAGGATCCCTTTTCCTTTTTACTGAGACAAAGGGCAATGGATGACTTGATTCAATAGGTTGGGAGTCACTTCCAAGGCCTTGTCTTCTTTGATCTGGGTTTTGATCAGGAATCCTTAGTCTATTGTCTTCTCCTCCTGCTTCCAATTGCTCCAGCTCCCTTTGAAGAAGTTTTCTGAAGTTGACAATGTTGACATTGCTGCTGGATTCCAAAGCTTCAAGTTGTGACCAGTAGAAGGTAATGATCTCCCCCTTTTTATCTTTGAATTGAACACCCATGGGGCTCGTAATCATTTTTGGATATTCTTTAAATCCCTTTACTGGTGGCACATCCCTTACTGCAGTGTTCCCATCATCAGCTTTGGTTTCTTCAATGTCCTTAACTACCTTCTGATTCAGCAGAATTCTGAACTGGATGACATGTTCATTTTTGTGATAAGCTATTTGGCTTAGAACATGCATCGCTTCCTCCAGGTCGAGACCATCAACGTCTTTGATTTTAATTTTTTTCTCCTGCCCATCAGTGGATTTGTAAAACAGCTTCAAAGGTCTTTCCAAGGCTGTGGGCAGACTCCTATCATCGTTGATGGCTCTCCTCAGCTTATCAATCAGTCCCCTCAAGTCTCTGTTAGCCACTGACGATTTTGAAATTAAATTCAGAACTAATCCCAGCTGTTCAGCATCCATTCTCCTAAACCAGTCCATTGTGACATTGAATTGCGACCTACTTTTAAGTTGCACTGTTATCAGTTGATCCCTTCTATTGTTGAACCTGACATCTATGCTTTTTATGGAGAACATAAATGACAGGTTTTTGCGCCTTTCTTCTTTGAGGGATTCAGCTAGAGTGGGTGGACCAAATGCTGTGGTAATAGGAGAAGGTGTTTGGTCCTTGGCTTCAGATGACTTAGATTTGGTGGCATCAGGGTCATCATTTTTGTCTTGGTTTTTATCCCCTGATGCACCTTTAGGGTTCTGAGATCTTCTTTGCTGAGAATTCCTAGAGGTCCTGGGCCTGACACTTTTCTTCTTCTTTGCTTCCACTTGTTCCTTTGCTTTTTCCCTCTCTTCATCTTCTTGAAGTTGTTGTGCAAATAGTGCATCAGCTTCCACTAGCTTTTTATCTTGAGGGTAGACCAGCTCCACTTTCCCATCAATTACAGCTTCAACGGGTGTTGGAAAGTGGGTTATCTTCATGGCATCTCCAAGTAGCTTAGGCCCTGATTGAGTGTTGGATTTCTTCTTTGGTTCCTCAATCAGGATACCCTTGCCTTTATCCTTGGATTTTGGAGTAGGAACAGGAGCAGTCACATCCCCTAATGGTTGACTTGAATTCTCAACAACATCCCCTGACGACTGCTTAGTTGATTTCTCCCCCTTTTTGATAGCATCATCAGTGGGAGTTAAGAGTCGGGATGTGACTTGAAGAACTTGTTACAAAGTGCCAGCCATGGAATGTTGTAGAGTTTCCATGCTGGTCAGTTGGGAAGTGAGATCAGCAAGTTTCTTGTCAACAGTGTCAGCTTGTTTCTTCATCCGGAGCAGGGTCTAGCTGGTGACCAGGGAGTCGACAACTTGCTGTACATTTTGTATTTTTGAAGAAAAATGTGTATACAATTTTTGATTTTCTATATCTATTGACTGACCGATCATGATCTGTGATTTTAACACTTTGATCAAGATGGGATCAATGGTCCTAGCTAACTCTTGCTTTAACAACTATACAGTGTCTGACATTTGATTTTGCTGAAAGTACAAATCAACTCCGATGAACTGGGAAAAATCATCTTGTGGAGCATCATCTTCATCACTTTCAATCTTCATCACTTTCAGAGCTTGAAGTTGTATTTACAATAACTGTGATTTCTCTCTGTTCTTTATTTACAAGGATCTCATCCTTATCTCTCTCATCCTTTCCTTTTTCTTTGCATTCTACGACATGACTCGTATTCTTTCCTTTTTCTTTGCCTACTAAGGCAGTACTCTCTTGCTCTCCTTTTGCCAAAGTCCTCTCAAGGGATTGACTTTGCCTCTCAGCACTAAGTATTCTCTCAGTCTCACTCAAAATTGTCCTAGTGGGGCTCCTATGGGCTTGGAAATCATCAATTGTGACCAGTTCAAGTGAAGTATGTACAGATTCTGGTTCGACAGTTGTGATAGGAGAAGGAGAAGAAGTAAAATGTGTATGTATAATTGGAGAAATGTATGTTTCTATAGAGGAAGTATATATAATTAGGGGTACATAGAGAGTTATTGCTTTAGTATGTACAGTGGAGTGTGTGTCCCCTGTCTAATCATCAGTGTTTGTATCAAGTAAAAACGAGTCAACCATTTGAGAGTGTTGACTACCAAACACTGTGTCAGAAAATGTTGGCTCCTCCACGTATTGAGAATGTGGAGAATCTGATTGTATGACACTTAATGTTTGTGTCATTATATCTGAAGAAATTTGAGGAACAGAGAAAGAAGGAAGTGGTGTAGATGGGAGTGTTGGCTGAATCACTGAACGAGGAGGTGATTCATCAAAAGATGTTGTAGAAGAATGCTTATGAATTATGTGGATCTTATTGAGAAGCTTCTGAACTACAACATCTTGAGTGGTGTGTGCACTCACTGTGTCAGATATCTGCAAGTGGCTCTAAGAGACCTTGATGATAGGTTCATCAGTGTCTATGGTCAGTGTATGTGCCTCACTCAACTGTGTCCCTGGTTGGGGACTGTTTTCAATAACTAATTCCTTTTAAGAGGAACTAATTAGAAATATGTTTAATTCCTTATCAAAAGCAGTATCCTTTTTGAGAGGATACTGCCTGGTCAGGCTGTTGGGTAACACTCGTGGCTCCCTTCTTCTTCTTACGCCTGTAGCCAATCACTCTCTCTCCTTGCTCCCCCTCTGTTGATGTGGTAACTTCATTGGGTTTTCTCTTAATCCCAATAGTCTTTTGGGAGACTATGGGTTGAGCTATTGAGAGTGGTTGAGTGGAAATTGGTTGTTCTACTTGGGTAGGAAGAGAGGTGGTTGTTTTCTCTACCGTAGTAGATGAAGGTGAAGAATGTACAGTTTGAGAAGTAGAAGGTGAAGAATTTTCTACCTGTAGCATATGCTGCAGAAGTGCAAATGGTTCAGCTGTATACGATTTCTTTATTATTTCTGCAAACAATTTCTTTGTTTGCTTGTATGTCTGTACAGGTATATCATTCTCAAAAGAAAAATTAGTCATTTGGTCTTTAATACTCATAAACAAAAATCTTGCATAATATACTTCAGTTTTCCTATTATTAAAATTACCTAATTTATTTACAAGGTCATCAAAAATTATTTTTCCTATATTTATATTTACATTTTTAATCATGGTCTATGTTATTTTCAAGGTTAAGGAGGTAATAACCTCAAAGTTAGAACACTTACCTGAGAACGCCTTGGTGATTGTATCAAACAGGTAAGAGATCTCCCGCTTAACATTCACCCTTTTGAGGTCTTTGAATTTTAACACTGCGTTGGGAGCAGCGTTATAGCCCAATTCCCTCAAGAAATCCAGTAAGTCTGCATCACTGGGTGCATCCACCAAATCTTGAGTAGGTAGCCCCAAAGTAGAGTTAAGTCTGGAAGGGGTTATTTTCCCTTTCTCAGATGAAACTTTGAATGAGATTCCCTTGACCACATCAAGCCTAGTGGTGGAGTACATGAACTTGGCACTCGTCCATAGTTGAGACGGTGCTTCCCCCGACATTTCTTCATCGGTAAAGATGGCTTTACTATACTCTGAGTTGAGTAGATAGTTCATTATTGGTTTAAAGCATTCATTTACCTCATCAATGTCAGAGAAACCCACATAGTTCGTGGGTGGGACTGTCAAGTTCCTCGGAATCTGTTGGCGTGCCATGGATGCTTTGAAGATTTGAAGTTCTAGGGTTTCTGTGAAAACGAGAGAGAAGAAGAAGAATACTCGAGCAAATATCAGAAAAAGATTAAAAGTTTTGAGGAGTTTTAAAAAGTAGGAGAGATAGAGTATTAATACCCGCCTATTGACGTTTGAAAACTTCTCCTGAAAACACGCCATCAGGGAGTCAGTTCAGTTTCTGTGATGACACGTCATCAGTGAGAGAATATCTTAATGATGAGTTGTCATCACTTAACTGACCGTGAATCCCGATGCAGTAAAAAAACATTTAAACTTACCCTGATGATTTACTGTATGTACATACACTGACCCTGATGCACAAGACGGACACCCTGATCCTGACGCACAGGTCGGACACCCTGACCCTAAAGTACGAGTTGAACACCCTGACCATGACGAGCGAGCCGGATACCCTGACCCTGATGCGTCCTTAAGGAAGCTCTGCCCCTGATGCATCAGTCAAAACAAAAACAAAACAACAAAATGCAGAATATACAAGTATATACATATTTACAATTTGAACATATATAACCATATATCAATTGATTTTATCAAGAACTTATGAAATGAGTTAGAAATACCAAAACTTAGGAATTTGACTCTGACCCTGACACATAATTCACCATTCCCAGCTCTCCCACAAGATTTGAAAACGTGGCTTCATCAAGAGCTTTGGTGAATATATCTGTCAGCTGCTGATTTGAAGGTACAAACTGTAGTTCAATATTCCCATTCATAACATGTTCCCCGATAAAATGATATCTGATTTCTATATGCTTGGTTTTGGAATGTTGTACTGGATTTTCAGCAATGGTAATGGCACTAGTGTTATCACACCTTATTGGAATCTTGGTATAGTTCAGGCCATAATCCATCAGCTGATTCTTCATCCATAGAATTTGTGCACAACAACTTCCAGCTGCAATGTATTCAGCTTCTGCAGTAGATGTAGATATTGAATTCTGCTTCTTGCTGAACCAAGATACAAGCCTTTCTCCCACAAATTGACAGCTTCCTGTTGTACTCTTTCTGTCAATCCTGCATCCTCCAAAGTCAGCATTAGAATATCCTAGCAATTCAAATCCTGATTCCTTTGGATACCAAAGTCCCAACTCTGTAGTTCCCTTGATATATCTCAAGATTCTTTTCACTGCAATGAGATGAGATTCCTTTGGGTCTGCTTGATATCTTGCACAAAGACATGTTGCAAACATTATGTCTGGCCTGCTTGCTTTCAGATATAGCAATGATCCAATCATTCCCCTGTAAGTCTTCAAATCAACTTTCTTTCCATTCTTATCAGGGTCAATCTTGGTTGCAGTAGCCATAGGTGTCTTTGCTACTTTTGAATCCTCCATATCAAATTTCTTGAGAAGTTCTTTGGCATATTTTGTTTGATGAATGTAGATTCCATCAGAGACTTGCTTCACTTGCAATCCCAAGAAATAAGACAACTCACCCATCAAGCTCATTTCATACTTGCTTTGCAAGAGTTTGGAGAACTTTTCACACAGTCTTGTGTCAGTGGATCCAAAAATAATATCATCAACATAAATTTGAACCAAAATCAGATGACCTTGGTGTTGTCTGAAGAACAAGGTTTTGTCAATGATACCTCTTAAAAATTTGTTTTCCACCAGAAACTTTGACAGTGTGTCATACCAAGTTCTAGGTGCTTGCTTTAGTCCATAAAGTGCCTTTTCCAGTTTGTAGACATGATTTGGAAATTTGAGCATTCAAACCCTAGAGGTTGTTGGACAAACACCTCCTGTTCCAATTTCTCATTTAGAAAAGCACTCTTCACATCCATTTGATATACTTTAAAATTTGAATGTGCTGCATAGGCTAAGAAAATTCGTATAGCCTCAAGTCTGGCTACTGGTGCAAAGGTCTCATCAAAGTCAATCCCTTCTTCTTGAAGATATTCTTTTGCAACCAGTCTTGCTTTGTTTCTTACAACAATGCCAGCTTCATCCATCTTATTTCTGAATACCCACTTAGTACCTATTATAATTATGTCTTTGGGTTTAGGTACAAGCTTCCATACTTGATTTCTTTCAAATTGATTTAGCTCTTCCTGCATAGCCACGATCCAGTCTGCATCTTGAATAGCTTCTTCAAACTTCTTTGGCTTAATTTCAGAAAGAAAGCAAGCATATAGGCATTCATTAGATGTTGCTTTCCTGGTCTGCACTCTCTTGCTTGGGTCACGAATAATCAGATCCGTTGTGTGACTTCTGGCCCATTTAGGATTAGAGATGTGTCTTGATGAGCTTGCTTGACTATCATCTCCTCCCCCTAAGCCTGTGCTCCCAGCTTCTGAGAACTCTCCCCCTGAATTAGTGGATAATTCAAGGTTCAAGTTATACCCTGATAGTGCATGTCCTGATGAATGATCCCCTGATGGAGTATCCCCTGATCTGTTGTCCAGGAAATTAACTCTATCTGCTGAAGGGGCTTCTATATTGTTTGGATTGACATCAGGAATGGATAAATTCTCCATTTGTCTGCACTCATCGGCTTCAGTTTCTTGATAATCATTTTCATCTTCATTTTCAAATCTGAACTCTTCATGAAAACCCGGGTCTTCAAGTCCAGAAATCTCTTGATCATCAAAAGCTACATTTATGGACTCCATCACCACCTGAAGTCTTTTGTTGTAAACCCTGTAGGCCTTAGATGATAGGGAATAACCTAGGAAAATTGTTTTATCTTATCAGCTTTTGGATCAAATTTCCTTACGTTCTCACCAAAATTCCTTAGTATAAAGCATTTGCATCCAAAGACATGCAAGAACTTGATGCTTGGCTTTCTCCCTGTCATTAGCTCATATGGTGTCTTGTTGTGAGCCTTGTTAATTAAGGATCTATTTTGAGTGAAGCAAGCAGTGGAAATTGCCTCAGCCCAAAAATAAGTGGGAATCTTTGCCTCTGCTAGCATTGACCTAGCAGCTTCTATCAGGGTTCTATTCTTCCTTTCTACTACACCATTCTATTAAGGAGTCCTTGGAGCAGAAAATATATGATTTATGCCTTTCTCCACACAAAATCCCTCAACAGCTGCATTCTTGAACTCAGTTCCATTGTCTGTTCTCAACATTCTAACCACTGACCCTGATTCTGTTTCCACCTTCTTAATATGGTCAATGATTTGTTAAGGCACTTCTGATTTAGCATGTTGAAACTTTACCCAAGTGTATCTGGTGTAGTCATCCACAATGACCATTGCAAATCTTTTTTTTGACACTGACATAATGTTGACAGGGCCAAAGAGATCCATATGTAACAATTGAATTGAATCTTTAATCATTATGGCTTCTTTACTGACAAAGGATGATTTCCTTTGCTTCCTTTGTTGACATGCTGAACATAATCCTTCTTGGATAAACTCCATTTGGGGTAGTCTAGTTACCAACTCTCTCTTCACCAAATCATTGATTGACATGAAGTTCAGGTGAGAGAGCTTCTTGTGCCATAGCCTGCTTTCATCAGGAGTTGCCTTGCTGTAAAAACATGATTCTCCATTTACTGAATTAAAATCAGCAACATAGAGATCTCCTTTTCTTGTCCCTGACAAAACCAGCTTCCCATCACTTTCATTTGAGATTAGGCACTGATCTCCTTTGAAGGAAGTGATGAATCCTTTGTCACAAAGTTGACTTATGCTTAGCAAATTGTGCTTGAGTCCATCAACCAGTGCTACATTTTCAAATGAGACATTCCCATTTGCTGCTTTGCCATAATCAAGAGTTAGTCCTTTGCTGTTATCACCAAAAGAAATTACTGGACCATCCTTTTCTTGGAATTCTGTGAGCAGGGCTTTGTTTCCTATCATGTGCCTTGAGCAACCACTGTCTAGAAACCAGATTTGACTGCTTTTGACCTTTCCCTACACACAAGAAAACATTTAAATTGTTTTTGGTACCCAATTGACTTTGGGTCCTCTTGGTTTAGTCACAGTAATAGGTGAAACAACTTTATCTTTATTTGTGACTTTTGGTTTTGGCAAATTTAAAACTTTCTCCTTTTTAGGATTCTAGTCTCTGATATAGTATTAGTCCTTGGTACTTCATGCACAACCGTTAACTCCCCCTCACTAATTGAGGGAACATAGTCATATAGGGATGTTTCTTCAGTCTCTAATGGATCTTTCTATGCATCCAATTCATTCTCAAATCTGAGAGTTTCATGAAGTCCTTAACCAATCATTCTTGGAATCTTGATATCATCAAATATCACTTGTATGGATTCCACATTGATCTTTATTCTCAGGTTATACACTCTATATGCTTTACTTGTTAGAGACTACCCTAAGAATACCTCGTGTGATCATCCACTACAACAAGTGCATATCTATTCCTTGAGATTGACATCATATGTTGGAGTGTATGCCTTATGAGCCAATTATTTGATAATTGTCATGGCACACTTATACTTATGTTTTGATTTAATAAATATTGTTTAGTTTATTATGCTTCAATTTACCGTGTGATATAATTGTTAAGATAATAAACGTCCCTAGAATAATGAAGACATACTATATTGGTTCAAGTATGTGACTTGGAACATGAGATCATATAGTTGAAAAATGTATCAATATTCTTAAACATCCTTAGTCAAGCATTATTGTTAATGAGACAACAATGATACATTGAGACTAGTATGTTGGTTGACTGATGACAAATCTCATTGGCCATAGATATGTGAGATATCAAGTCGATACATAGGTACGTGTTGGAGAATAGTGTACTGGATTGACCCACCATGAGAATTCTATATGTAAGTGAAGTGTCATAAGATATTCTCATAGTGACAGTAATGTAATGGTCCTTCGACCTGAAGTCATTACATTTCTACACGAGGATTCATATGGTTTGATATCACAAAAAGTCATCTTTAACCAAATGGATCATAAAAGTGACTATTGTTATATTATGAGTAGTGTGATGAATGTGAATGATCTAGATAGGATTTGTCCCTCCTATGTATAGTAGGAGTGATATCATTGGGCTTCTTAATTGAGTAGAACTATAAAATGCATGAGCATGTCAAATAGTGATTTCTCTATTATAGTTTACTCATTAATCAAGAAAACAAAGATTAAATTATAAAGAGGATGACACACTTCATGCCTTGAGTATAATCTTGGATATCAAGGGCAAAAGGAATTATATTACATTGAAACATTGGTCACAAGAAAAGGTTATGTTGAATCATCAACATTATTATTACTTGGGTAATAGTGATGTATTACTAGATGCCGCTCACTGTTTATAATTTTATAATATGATTATAAAATTATTGTCAATGTAATAATAACCTATAGGGTCTCACACTAAAAGCATAATTAAAAGGAGAATTAATTCAGATATTAGATTTTAAATAAGTGAATAAATTGGCTTATTTAAAATCGTAGTTGAGAATTAATACTAGTAACTAACTTAGTGAATTGTAACAGTCACTACAAAGTATTAAATGTTAATAGCTGCTTGCAAGATGTGGTTAGCCACCACTGTCTAGGTTTATTGTTTCTTGACACACCTATGTCCAAGTTCATTGTATCTAGACACACCTCTGTCCAGGTTCATTGTATCGAGACACAACTCTGTCTAGGTTCATTGTATTGAGATACACCCCTGTCCAGGTTCATTGTATCGAGACACACCTCTGTCCAGGTTCATTGTATCTAGACACACATCTGTCTAGGTTCATTGAATCTAGACACACCTCTGTCCAGGATCATTGTATCTAGTCACCTCTATTCAGGTTCATTGAATCTAAATATATATATATATATATATATATATATGATATATAGGAAGATCTATTGGTTGAAAGAGGTGGTGGAAGAGGAGGTTAGCCACATATGTCTAGGTTCATTGAATCTATATATATATATATATATATATATATATATATATATATATATATAT
>CM025786.1:48771060-48796890 GCA_014636745.2 Centella asiatica | reverse complement strand
GGGGGGGGGGGGGGGGGGGGGGGGGGGTGTGATGAATGCAAACACTACAAACTTTTTGCTCTTTTTAAACTTCAGTTGGCCCTGATAGGAAACAACTACAATGAACAGAAAAACTATAAAATATGAACACACAGATTCAAGTTAAAATAATTGTATTAAAACTTGATGTTTTTCTGGAAATTTGTATAATCACAAATATGATTAAACATGTGAGCGATTTACGCCCAATAAGAATGAACGATTTACGCCCAACAAGTATATAAACAAATCAGAGAAACATATCTGGAAATTTTGATGGAAGTTCAATTCTGTTTATGAGGCTTAATGAAACAATACTAATGCCTCAGAAATCTTTGAAGAGTCTTTAGGATTACTGATGATAAACAACGTGTAATCCTCCTTCAAGAAAGACAGGTATTCACCTGTGTATAAATTCCTCAAAATATCCATCGGGGGCTAAACCCGTTGGATTTGCAATCATACGGTATACAGCTGGCCTAACTGTGACCGTATGACCCCTCCTTGTGTGAACGTACGTAGTCACTTATAATTCCTCTAGGTCAGATGAAGAACAAATCAGCACCTTTCCTTTCCTCTAGCCAACCATGTGGCATAACCCATTTAAAGGACATTTCATTCTCATTTAATAGCACGGATATAAGATTGAAAATAACTGATAAATCAAAGCTTAGTTATATCCATGCACTATCATTCATATCATGCTAGCGAAATTTAAAGCATAGCATTCTCATTCACAAGAGCATTTGAAATGTATAAACAAAGCCTTGCATGCATATCGAATCAAATGATACTGCGTTAATTCAAAATAAGCATCAAACTGAATGTATATACTTGCCTCGGTCCTTTGCACACAATCAAATTCAGTTTACTTGCGAGTGTAATATTCTGTAAATCATGCATATAATATTTTAATACCTTAATAAGAATTATGAAAGAAAATGCATATGTGACGTCCTTAGACTTTTACTGTCTTAAATCTAACATAAGAACCGTTGAGGTTAAATAAATAACATCATAAAATAATTTTAAGAAAATAATGTTTTATAGTCTTGAAGATACACTGTGCATCAAGGGATGATCTTCTACATTAGGGAATAATTTACTCACCGCCAAACTCGTCAGGGACTAATATCTTTAACCATCAGAGACTAACATATTTTGCCCATTAGAGACTGCGGATGACGTCATCAAGGACTAAACTTAGCCTGTCGGAGACTAAGGATGACATCATCAGGGACTAATTAACTCATAAGAGACTGATGAAGTCATCTTAACCCATCGGGGTCTAAGGTTGACGTCATTATCAGAGACTAACATTTGCTCATCGAAGACTAACATTAACTCATCAGAGATTGATGTTATCTCATCAGAGACTAACTTTAACTTATCAGGGATTGATGACGTCATCTTAACCCCATCGGAGACTAAGGGTGACATCATCGGGGACTAACTTAAGCTTCCTTCATCAGAGACTAACAACATTTCTTTCATCGGAGACTAAGAAAATCCTTCGTCAGAGAGTAACATCTATCTCATCAGAGACTAAAGTATTTTATCAGAGACTAACATATTAGTCACCAGAGACTAACAAATATCTCATCAGAGACTGATGACACCATCCCAATCCGTCGGAGACTAAGGTTGACGTCATCAGAGACTAATATTAGAGCTTGTCTCCGTTTCGATGGAAGGCCTTACATGAACAAACTCAACCTAGGATGCCTCAAAAACATGTAAATGCAAAGGAATATATTCCTTTAAACTTTTATTCCTTCTTGAAAACTTAGCATACAAGGTTAATAAATCTTTGATGCTATGCATGAAAGAAACTGAGTAGAGTATCAGGTTCTTACCTCTTCGTTTTTAAGAGAGAAATTAAAGCTTGTCTGAGAATAATTTCCCGAAAGAAGAACTTGGAAATTTATGAAAATGGTAAAAAGTTTAGAGAAAAACTTTAGAAGATAAATTTTTAGAAAAGAGATTAAAATTTTACCTCCGAATGAGGTATTTATAGTAGGCTGAGATTAAGCCTTGAAATAAAGTGATTGGTTAATCTGGACGGTAAAACGGCTGCTCATCATGATTCTTAACAGCTAATACATGTAATAAGCAGCTGCTATCGTTCATGCACATACGCTTAATCCACTAATGACACACAAGCAGCTTATTAACCCAAACATCATACGTACATAAGAGATCATTTCCCTTACGTAAGCCATTCAAATTGTTTTGAATGAAACTAGCTAACCTCCACACTCATATTCCATAACATCAATCTTTGTTCATACTTGATTAAATTAATCTCATACAAGATTTTGAGATTAATGTATTTAAATTCCTTTGGTGATTTTACAAAGGAAATTGAGATCATTAAATTTTGGACATCACATTGCCATCGCACTTTCATTATAGGTTCGAAAAAAAAAGAAATTGAACCTCCATGCATAAAATAATTTACAAAAAGAATTAACTAAATAACAAAACTTATTTGAAATTTTAGGTTCTCATAAAATAGCTACAAGATCTGTAATAAAATTACAGCTTCAAATTCACACTCACTAGTTACTAATCTTTCTTTGAAATATTTCTCTCAAGATATATTACAAAGCTGCTCTAGTGATTTGTTTGCTTCTTTGTTTGTTGATCTTGAGATCCTTTTTCACTTTCTCTCTTTCCTCAGGAGTCATCTCTTCAGTTGTTTTTGGAACTAACCTTTCCGGAACACTGACTCCATTGACCACCTCCTGAGGAATGAGCTTCTTTGGAATGTGAGGGCCTTCTTCTAAGACTTGAAGATATTCATCATCGATTGATCTAAGATGAACTGTCATGCGTTGTCTCCAGAAGAAGTATTTTCCCCTTTCCAACACAGGGACTTTACTGTTTCTAGCTTTGTTTGCCATAGATGTTGATCGTTGTTAGCAAGTATAATCTGCTAAATGGCTCTGATACCAATTGTTAGAACAATATAAGTTCAAGTGTTTGTAGAAGGGGGGGGGGGATGAATGCGAACACTACAAACTTTTTGATCTTTTTAAACTTCAGTTGGCCCTGATAGGAAACAGCTACAATGAACATAAAAACTATAAAATATGAACACACAGATTCAAGTTAAAATAATTGTATTAAAACTTGATGTTTTTCTGGAAATCTGTATAATCACAAATGTGATTAAACAACTACAAGATCTGTAATAAAATTACAGCTTCAAATTCACACTCACTAGCTTCTAAACTTTCTTTAAAATATTTCTCTCAAGATATATTACAAAGCTGCTCTAGTGATTTGTGTGCTTCTTTGTTTGTTGATCTGTTGGATTTATTTCTGTGTAATGAGAACTCCTTTGCATATATAGAATATCAGTGGTTGAAACCACGTTCGAAGACGTGCTGCTCTTTTCAACTTAGTCGCATATATGTCACATCGTTGTCCTTTGGAAACTATGTGTCAGACTGCTGCTACTTTTGTTGCTTCTTTTTCTTTTCTTGATCTGTGAGCATTTAATGTTCGAGAGCTGTCATTGGACCATACAAACTTCAAGAAATATCTTTCTAGTTAATATCTCTTGCTTCTATAACAAGCTTCGTTGATTTGAGTGTAAGTCCTTATGACGGGTGCATGCAGTCATAACTATCCACTTATCACAAGCCCTGATGAACTTGATCAGTGCTTCTTGGATCCCCTGATGATAAGTCTTGTTAAAGATTGGATCAGGGTTTTAACCATCACTTGACTTTTACTCAGTGCTTCTTTGATCCACTGAAGTTATGACTTAAGACATATACTTAAGGCTTCCACTGATGCAGTGTTGAGCTTTCCCCCTGACGGGTTACCCTGATGGGTTAGCCTGACACTGTCATACCCTGATGTCTTACCCCTGACGGGTTGATCTGCCTTAGTCATCCACTGATGAATTCCCCTGACGGGTTACCCTGATGATTCTTAATCATTGAAGCTTTGTTTGGAATATTTGTTGTGCGGAATACTTCAATCTTTTTAGAGTAACAACAGACATTCCTCTTCACTTTGTCAAGTCCTTGTGAAGTGTTTGATCATCCCCTGATGAATAAGTTTATCATCAGTGGATGCAAAACTTGTGCTGATATTAAGGTTTATAAAGTACCTTAAGTATTTACAGATGCACAATTTATTCTCTAAACATCATCATCATCAATTAACTCTAACAAAAACTCTGGTCTATTTCCTCAACAGCTTCGTCTTCAACACAACTTATTTGTCTATGTCGAAGTGAACTTTTAATTGAATTATAGCTTTGTATTGCATCAGAGATTAATCTTTATTTAGTCTCTGACAGTTTCAACAATAGTCTCCCCCTATTTATGCTTATCATTTTGATAACCATAAATTCCTAGATGCACTGATGATGATGTCAAAACCAATACTAGATACAAGAAAGAATTATGTATGAACTTGTAAAAGAATTTCTATACAAGTATTTCCTATATCTATTACAACAAAGATGTACATTTTTCGACATCAGGACACCTTTTCCTTTTGGCTGAGACAAAGGGCAATGGATGACTTGATTCAATCGGTTGAGTGTCACTTCCAAGGCCTTGTCTCCTTTGTTCTAGGTTTTGATCAGGAATCCTGAGTCTGTTGTCTTCCCCTCCAGCCTCCAGTTGCTCCAGCTCCTTTTGAAGAAGTCTTCTAAAGTTGACGATGTTGACATTTTTGCTGGATTCCAAAGCTTCAAAGACAAATTTAATCTCTTGAATGTTGGCTGTAGCAAGTTGTGACCAGTGGAAGGTAATGATCTCCCCCCTTTTTGTTCTTGAACTCAACACCCGTGGGGCTTGTGATCATTTTTCGATATTCTTTGAATCCCTTCATTGGTGGCGCATCCCTTACTGCAGCATTCCCATCATCAGCTTTGGTTTCTTCAATCTCCTTTAGCACTCTCTGAATTAGCAGAATTCTGAACTGGATGACATGTTCATTTTTGTGATAAGCAATTTGGCTTAGAACATGCATCGCTTCCTCCAGGTCGAGTCCATCAACGTCTTTTATCTTTATGCTTTTCTCCTGCCCATCAGTGGATTTACAAAATAATTTCAATGGCCTTTCCAGGGCTGTGGGCAGGCTCCTTTCATCATTTATGGCTCTCCTCAGCTTGTCGATCATCCCCCTTAAGTCTCTGTTAGCCGCTGAAGATTCGGAAATCAGGTTCAACATTAATCCTAGTTGTTCAGCATCCATTCTCCTAAACCAGTCCATTGTAACTATGAATTGAGACCCACTCTTTAGCTGCACAGAAATTAGCTGATCCCTTTTATTGTTGAACCTGGCATTTATGTTTTTTATTGAGAACATAAATGTCAGGTTTTTGCGCCTTTCTTCTCTTAGGAATTCAGCTAGAGTGGGTGGACCAAATGTTCTGGTTACAGGAGAAGGTGTTTGATCCTTGGTTTCAGAGGACTTGGGTTTGGTGACATCAGGGTCTTCGGTTTTGTCTTGGATTTTATCCTCTGATGCACCCTTGGGATTTTGAGATCTTCTTGGCTGAGGTTTCTTGAAGGTCCTTGGCCTGACACTCTTTTTCTCCTTTTCTTCCTCCTGTTCCTTTGCCATTTCCCTCTCTTCTTCTTCTTGAAGTTGCTGTGCATAGAGTGCATCAGCTTCTAGGAACTTTTTGTCCTGAGGGTAGACCAACTCCACTTTCCCGTCAATCATAACTTCAACAGGAGTTGGAAAGTGGGTTGTCTTCATAGCATCTCCAAGTAGCTTAGGCCCTGATTGAGTGTTGGATTTCTGCTTTGGTTCCTCAATCAGGATGCATTTGCCTTTGTCCTTGGGTTTAGGAGCAAGAACAGGAGCAGTCACATCCCCTGATGGTTGACTTGTTGATTTCTCAGCAACATCCCCTGACGATGGCCTTGTAGATTTCTCCCCCTTTTTGATAGCATCATCAGTGGGAGTTGAGAGTCGGGATGTGACTTGTAGAACTTGCTTTAGAGTGTCAGTCATGGATTGTTGCAGAGTTTCCATGCTGGACAGTTGAGTGGTGAGATCAGCAAGTTTCTTATCCACATTGTCAGCTTGCTTCTTCATCCGGAGTAAGGTCTGGCTGGTAACTAGGGAATCAACAACCTGTTGTACATTGTTGATCTTATTTATAAAGTGTGTGTATAATTTCTTGTTCTCGATATCTACAGACTGACCAATCATGATCTGTGATTTTAACACTTTGATCAAGATTGGATCAGTGGTCCTTGTGAGCTCTTGCTTGAGTAACTGTACTGTGTCCACCATTTGATTTTGTTGAAAGTACAAATCAACTCCGATGAACTGGGAAAGATCATCTTGTGGAGCATCATCTTCATCACTTTCAGAGCTTGTATTATTTACAGTATCTATATTTTCTCTCTATTCTTTATTTACAAGGATCTCATCCTCATCTCTCTCAGGCTCTCCTTTTTTTGTGCCTACTAAGGCATCACTTATATACTCTCCTTTTTCTTTGCCTTCTAAGGCAGTACCCTCATCCTTTCCTTTTGCCAAAGTCCTCTCAGGGGTTTGACTTTGCCTCTTTTCACTAAGTATTTTCTCAGCCTCACTCAAAATTGTCCTATAAGGGCTCCTATGGGTTGTGAGATCAGCTTCTATGGCCAGCTCAAGTAAGTTATGTACAGTTATTGGTTCCACAGAAGTGATAGGAAAATGAGTGGAAGTAATATGTGTATGTACAATTGGAGAAGTGTATGTTTCTATAGAAGAAGTATTTACAATTGGGGGAACATAAAGACTTATTGTTGTTGTATATACATTAGAGGTTATGTCCCCTGTTTGAGCAACAGTGATTGTATCAAGGAAAAATGAGTCAACTAATTGAGAGTGGTGACTATCAATCACTGTGTCAGGGAGTGTTGGCTCCTCCATGAATTGAGAAAATGGAGAATCTGATCTTATGACACTCAATGTTTGTGTCATAATATCTGAAGAAATTTGAGGAACAAAGAAAGAAGGAAGTGGTGTAGAAGGGAGTGTTGGCTGAATCACTGAATGAGGAGGTGATTCATCAAAAGATGCTGTAGAAGAATGCTTATGACTCATGTTGATCTTATTGAGAAGCTTCTGAACTACAACACTTTGGAGAAAACCAGACGCATCAAAAGAAGTAGTGTGAGCACTCATTGTGTCAAATTTCTGCAAGAGGCTCTCAGAGACCCTGATGTTAGTTTCATCAGACTCCATGGTCAGTGTTTGTGCCTCACTCAATTGTGTCCTTGGTTGGGGACTATTTTCAATAACTAATTCCTTTTGAGAGGAACTAGTTAGAAATATTCTTAATTCCTTATCAAAAGCAATATCCTTTTGAGAGGATACTGCTTGGTCAGGCTTTTGGGTAACACTCGTGGCTCCCTTCTTCTTCTTACACCTGCAGCCAATCACTCTCTCTCCTTGCTCCCCCTCAGTTGATGTGGTAATTTCATTGGGTTTTCTTTTAATCCCAATAGTCTTTTGCGAGACTATGGGTTGGGCTATAGAGAGTGGTTGTGTTGAAATGGGTTGTTCTACTTGGGTAGGCAGAGAGGTGGTTATGTTCTCTGCCATAGTAGATAATGGTGAAGAATTTACAGGTTTGGAAGTAGAGGGTGAAGAATTTACTACCTGTACCATATGCAGTGCAAATGTAAATGGTTCGGCTGTATTGGATTTCTTTATAATTTTTGCAAACAATTTTTTTGTTTGCTTGTATGTCTATACAGTTATATCATTCTCAAAAGAAAAATTAGTAATTTGATCCTTAATAATCATATACAAAAATCTAGCATAATAAACTTCTAATTCCCTAGAATTAAAATTACCTAATTTATTTACAAGATCATCAAAAATTATTTTACCTATATTTATATTTACATTCCTAATCATTGCATACGTTATTTTTAGAGTTAAGGAGGTAATAACCTCAAAGTTAGAACACTTACCTGAGAACACCTTGGTGATGGTGTCGAAGAGATAAGAGATCTTCCACTTCACGTTCACCCTTTTGAGGTCCTTGAAATTTAACACTGCATTGGGAGCAGCGTTATAGCCCAGTTCCCTCAAGAAGTCGAGCAGTTCAGCATCACCAGGTACTTTCACCAGGTCTTGAGTAGGTAGCCTCAAAGCAGACTTAATTTTGGAAGGGGTTATTTTCCCTTTCTCAAAAGAAATCTTGAATGAGATTCCCTTCACCACATCAAGCCTTGTAGTGGAGTACATGAACTTTGCACTAGTCCAAAGTTAAGACAGTGCTTCCCCCAACATTTCATCATCGGTAAAGATTGCTTGACTATACTTCAAGTTGAGTAGATAGTTCAGTATCGGCTTGAAGCAATCATTTACCTCCTCAATGTCTGAGAAACCCACATAGTTTGTGGGTGGGACAACCAGATTTCGTGGGATTTGTTGAGAGTTGCTGGGTGCCATTGATGCTTTAGAAGATTTGAAGTTCTAGGGTTTCTGTGAAAACGAGAGAGAGAGAGAGAGAAAGAAAACTGGAGCAAATATCAGAGAAAGATTAAATGTTTTAAGGTGTTTTAGAAAGATGGAGAGATAGAGTATAAATACCCGCCTGTTGACATGTGAAAACTACTCCTGAAAACACGTAATCAGGGAGTCATTTCAGTTCTGCGATGACACGTCATCAGAGAGAGAAGAACATCCTGATGAGTTGTCATCACTTAACTGACCGTAATCCCCTGATGCAGTTAAAAACATTTTACCTTACCCTGATGCTCTTTGTATATACATACCCTGATACTGATACATAAGTCGGATGTCTTAACGCTGATTTGAAGGTTAGATACACTGACCCTGATGCGCGAGCCTGATACCCTGACCCTGATGCGCAAGTCTGATGCCCTGACCCTAATGCGTGAGCCTAATACCCTGACCCTGATGCGCGAGTCTGATACCCTGACCCTGATGCGCGAGTCTGATACCCTGACCCTGATTCGTCTTGACGAAAACCCTGACCCTGATGCATCAGTCAAAAAGAAATACAACCAAACAAAAATACATAATATACAAGTATACATATACATATTTACAATTATAACATATATTATCACATATCAATTAATTTCATCAAGAACTTATGACATGAGTTAGGAGTACCACAACTTAGACATTTGACCCTGACCCTGACGCGTAGTTCACCATTCCCAGCTCTCCCACAAGTTTGAAAAATGTGGCTTCATCAAGAGCTTTGGTGAATATGTCTGCCAGCTGCTGGTTTGATGGCACGAACTGAAGTTCAATGGTTCCATTCATAACATGTTCCCTGATGAAATGATATCTGATTTCTATATGCTTGGTTCTAGAATGTTGCATAGGATTTTCAGCAATGGCAATGGCACTAGTGTTGTCACACCTGATTGAAATATTGTTGAAGTTCAGGCCATAATCCATTAACTGATTTTTCATCCATAGAATTTGTGTACAGCAACTTCCAGCTACAATATATTCATCTTCAGCAGTTGATGTTGAAATTGAGTGCTGCTTTTTGCTGAACCAAGATACAAGCCTTCCACCTAGAAACTGTCAGCTTCCTGTTGTACTTTTTCTGTCAATTCTGCATCCTCCAAAGTCAGCATCAGAATATCCTATCAATTCAAATCCAGACTCCTTTGGATACCAAAGTCCCAACTCTGTAGTGCCCTTGATATATCTCATGATTCTTTTCACTGCAATGAGATGAGATTCCCTTGGGTCAGCTTGATATCTTGCACAAAGACATGTTAGAAACATTATATCAAGCCTGCTTGCTGTTAGATACAACAAAAATTAAATCATTCCCCTGTAAGTCTTCAAATCAACTTTCTTTCCATCGTTATCAGGGTCAATCTTGGTTGCAGTGGCCATTGGTGTCTTTGCTACTTTCGAATCCTCCATATCAAATTTCTTGAGAAGTTCTTTGGCATATTTTGTCTAATGAATGTAAATTCCATCAATGACTTGTATGACTTGCAATCCCAAGAAATATGATAATTCACCCATCAAACTCATTTCGTATTAGCTTTGCATGAGTTTGGAGAACTTTTCACACAGTCTAGTGTCAGTGGATCCAAAGATGATAACATCAACATAAATTTGAACCAAAATCAAATGACCTTGGTGTTGTCTAAAGAACAATGTTTTGTCAATGATACCTCTTGTGAATTTATTTTCCACCAGAATCTTTGACAATGTGTCATACCAAGCTCTAGGAGTTGCTTCAGTCCATAAAGTGCCTTTTCTAACTTGAACATATGATTTGGAAATTTTGAACTCTCAAATCCTGAAGGTTGTTGGACATACACCTCCTGTTCCAATTTCCCATTGAGAAAATCACTTTTCACATCCATTTCATAAACCTTGAAATTTGAATGTGCTGCATAGGCTAAGAAAATTCTTATAGCCTCAAGTCTGGCTACTAGTGCAAAGGTTTCATCAAAGTCAATCCCTTCTTCTTGAAGATATCCTTTTGCAACCAGTCTTGCTTTGTTCCTTATAACAATGCCAACTTCATCCATCTTGTTCCTGAATACCCACTTAGTACCTATTATAATTCTGTCTTTGGGTTTTGGTACTAGTTTCCATACTTGATTTCATTCAAATTGATTTAGCTCTTCTTGCATAGCCATTATCCAATCTGCATCTTGAATGGCTTCTTCAAATTTCTTTGGCTCCATTTATGAAAGAAAACAAGCATATAGGCATTCATTAGATGTTGTTCTGGTCTGCACTTTCTTGTTTAGGTCAACAATAATTAAGTCTGATGTATGACTTTTGGCCCATTTGGGATTAGAGATGTATCTTGATGAGCTTGTTTGATTGACATCTCCTCCCCCTTAAGTCTGTGCTCCCAACTTCTGAAAACCCTCTCCCTGAATTAATGCTTAATTCAAGGTTCAAGTTATCCCCTGATGGTGCATGCCTTGATGGATGATCCCCTGATCTGTTGTCCAGGAAATTGACTCTATCTGTTGAAGGGGCTTCTACATTGTTTGGATTGACATCAGGAATGGATAAATTCTCCATTTGTCTGCATTCATCAGCTTCAATCTCTTGATAATCAGTTTCATCTTCATTTTCAAACCTGAGCTCTTCATGAAAACCATGGTCTTCAAGTCAAGAAATCTCTTGATCATCAAAAGCTACATTTATAGACTCCATCACCACCTGAAGTCGCTTGTTGTAAACCCTGTAGGCCTTAGATGTCAGGGAGTAACCTAGGAAAATTGCTTCATCAGCCGTTGGATCAAATTTTCCCATGTTCTCACCAAAGTTCCTTAAGATAAAGTATTTGCATCCAAAAACATGTAGGAACTTGATGTTTGGCTTTCTCCCTGTCATTAGCTCATATGGTGTCTTGTTGTGAGCCTTGTTGATTAATGACCTATTTTGAGTAAAGCAAGCAGTGGAAATTGCCTCAGCCCAAAAATAGGTAGGAATCTTTGCCTCTGCTAGCATTGTTGTAGCAGCCTCTATCAGGGTTATGTTCTTCCTTTCCATTACACCATTCTGTTGAGGAGTCCTTGGTGCAGAAAGTGTATGATTGATGCCTTTCTCCACACAAAATCCATCAACAGCTGCATTCTTGAATTTAGTTCCATTGTTTGTCCTCAATATCCTAACCACTGAACATAACTTTGTTTCCACTTTCTTGATGTGGTCAATGATTTGCTGAGGAACTTCTGATTTATCATTTTGAAACTTCACCCAAGTGTATCTGGTGTAGTCATCCACAATGATCAGTGCAAATCATTTCTTTGACACTGACATAATATTGACAGGGCCAAAGAGATCCATATGTAGCAATTGAATTGGATCTTTAATCATTGTGGCTTCCTTGCTGACAAAGGATGTTTTCCTTTGCTTCCCTTGTTGACAAGCTGAGCATAACCCTTCTTGAATGAACTCCATTTGGGGTAGCCCAGTTACCAACTCTCTCTTCACTAAATCATTGATAGATTTGTAATTCAGGTGAGAGAGCTACTTGTGTCATAGCTTGCTTTCATCAGGAGTTGCCTTGCTGTAGAAACATGATTCTCCACTTATTGAATTGAAATCAGCAACATAGAGATCTCCTTTTCTTATTCCTGATAAAACCAGCTTCCCATCATCCTCATTTGAGATCAAGCACTGATCCCCTTTAAAAGAAATGATATATCCTTTGTCACATAGTTGACTTATGTTTAACAAGTTGTGCTTAAGCCCGTCAACTAGTGCTACATTTTCAAATGAGACATTCCCATTTGCTGCTTTGCTATAACCAAGAGTCAGTCCTTTGCTGTTATCATAAAATGAGATCACTGGACCATCCTTCTCTTGAAATTCTGTGAGCAGGGCTTTGTTTCCTGTCATGTGCCTTGAGCAGTCACTGTCTAGAATCCAGATATGACTGCTTTTAACTTTTCCCTGCACACAAAAAATATTTAATTTGTTTTTGGTACCCAATTGATTTTGGGTCCTCTAGGTTTAGTCACAGTTGTAGGTAAAACAACCTTTTCTTTAATAGTAACTTTTGGTTTTGGCAAATTTAAAACTTTCTCCTTTTTAGGAGCTTCAATATATGATTTTGATTTCTCAACAGTTATCTTGCCTTTATCCTTAGAGGAGCAAGCTTTAACAGTTGGTAAATCATCAGCATATAAAATTGTGCCAGTCAAAATTTGTGGTTTCTCTTTGCATTGAAAAGATAGATAATTATTGTTACCACAATTCCAGCACACTTTCCTAGGGGCTTCATGAATGGAAGTGTAATTACTATTCTTGTTTACACCTAGCTTACCATTCCTATTCTTTTTATTTTCCCCTGACAGGCCCTTTTCCCTTGAAGGGCTACCATGGCCTAATGCACTCTTTCCCCCTGATGACTGTGTATCCACTGATGCACAGTCTAGTTCTCTTCTGATTGGAGGTTTGAGTGCTTTGGCAAGAATAGGCTTCTTGCCACTCCTACCACTTGTGGAAGCTTCACTCATTGGGAAAACATTCCTTTTTTCTAACTTTGTTAGAGCCTTTACAAACTTGATAGGTTGTATTGGCCTTTTTCCAAAGCTAGCTGCAATTTCAACCTCAATGGGAGGTTGCTTCACTAGAGTCTCTCCATTGCCTAAACCAGATTTAGGACCAGATTTTTGATTGGTTAATTGATCCTCCAGTTTTTTGCTAGACTCATTCTATCTCTATATGACTTCCCTTTCTTGACTTACAGGATTTGAGGTCCATTCCTCTCTTTTGATAGTACCGTCAAGAAGATTTTTTGTCCTTGAGAGTTCTTTTTCAAAATTCTCAATTCTGGAGAGTTCTGATTCTAAAAGAGTGTTCCTAGCAGTCAAATGTTCATTTATTTTCTGCACTCTCTCAGTTTCAGCTACAGTACTCCTCAGGGTGTCATAGAGATCTTTTATCTCACAAGCCATTTCCTTAACAGTTTTAACACAATCAGTTTTAGACATGTTAGAGGAAATTTCAAGACTTACTTGTGAGCTGCTACTGTCAGTAGATGAGGCCATCAGGGCTAGGTTGACATATACTTCCACATGTTCTTCATCTGAGTCAGCCCAGTCCTTTCCCTCTGCAATATATGCTTTTCCCTTCTTGTTTGCATTAAGAAGGTCAAAGAATTTCTTGTTGTAGTCCACTTCAGCTTCCTTATTTCTGGATTCACCTTCTTTTGTGGCCTTGCGGCACTCATTTGCGAAGTGGCCCATCTCATTGCACTTGTAGCACTTTATTCTTGATTTGTCAATAAAGTTTTTCGTGCTACTAGGCTTCCTTGTCGAAAATCTTTTGCATCCCGCAGGTTTTTGGAATTTCAGCTTGGAAAACCTTTTTGCAAGAAAGACTATGGTTTCATCCAGCTCCTCTAACTCTTCAGGAGTATATTCATCTTCCTTGGAATCAGTTTCGTTGTCCCCTTAAAGATTAGCATCCCCTGATTGCTGCTTCATCAAGACACTGGGTCTTGTTTCTTCTTTGTCCTTTTTAGCAGCCATCAGGGCTACAGATTTAAGCTTCCTAGCATCCCCTGACATTTCAGATCTTTGTTGAAACTCAAGTTCATATGTTTTTAGGGTGCCATAAAGCCTATCCAAGTCAAGGAGATTCATGTCCTTGGATTCCCTGATGGCTGTTGACTTAGGATCCTATGATATAGGAAGAGCTCTCATGAACTTTCTGTTCACATCTTTATTTGCATAGGCCTTCCCATATAATCTCAGGTCATTTACCAACCTGTTAAATCTGTCAAACATTTTAGTGAGTGTTTCACCATTTTTCATGGTGAACCACTCATACTGTTGTGTCAACAGCTGCAGTTTATTCTCCCTCACTTCCTTCGTACCATCACAAAGGATTTGTATGGTATCCCATATAGATTTAGACGTTGTATGATTCACTATACTATTCAGCATATCATCGTCTAAACCATTATATAGGATGCCTATGATCTTGAGATCATTTTTCACTTTCTCTCTTTCCTGTGGAGTCATCTCTTCAGTTGTTTTTGGAACTAACCTTTCCAGAACACTGACTCCATTGACCACCTCCTGAGGAATGAGCTTCTTTGGAATGTGAGGGCCTTCTTCTAAGATTTGAAGATATTTATCATCAATTGCTCTAAGATGAACTGTCATGCGTTGTCTCCAGAAGAAGTATTTTCCCCTTTCCAACACAGGGACTTTACTGTTTCTAGCTTTGTTTGCCATAGATGTTGATCGTTGTTAGCAAGTATAATCTGCTAAATGGCTCTGATACCAATTGTTAGAACAATATAAGTTCAAGTGTTTGTAGAAGGGGGGGGGGGATGAATGCGAACACTACAAACTTTTTGATCTTTTTAAACTTCAGTTGGCCCTGATAGGAAACAGCTACAATGAACATAAAAACTATAAAATATGAACACACAGATTCAAGTTAAAATAATTGTATTAAAACTTGATGTTTTTTTGGAAATCTTTATAATCACAAATGTGATTAAACAACTACAAGATCTGTAAAATTATAGCTTCAAATTCACACTCACTAGCTTCTAAACTTTCTTTAAAATATTTCTCTCAAGATATATTACAAAGCTGCTCTAGTGATTTGTGTGCTTCTTTGTTTGTTGATCTGTTGGATTTATTTCTGTGTAATGAGAACTCCTTTGCATATATAGAAGATCAGTTGTTGAAACCACGTGCGAAGACGTGCTGCTCTTTTCAACTTAGCCGCATATATGTCACATCGTTGTCCTTTGGAAACTATGTGTCAGACTGCTGCTACTTTTGTTGCTTCTTTTTCTTTTCCTGATCTGTGAGCATTTAATGTTCGAGAGCTGTCATTGGACCATACAAACTTCAAGAAATATCTTTCTAGTTAATATCTCTTGCTTCTGTAACAAGCTTCGTTGATTTGAGTGTAAGTCCTTATGACGGGTGCATGCGGTCATAACTATCCACTGATAACAAGCCCTGATGAACTTGATCAGTGCTTCTTGGATCCCCTGATGATAAGTCTTGTTAAAGACTGGATCAGGGCTTCAACCATCACTTAACTTTTACTCAGTGCTTCTTTGATCCACTGAAGTTATGACTTAATACATATACTTAAGGCTTCCACTGATGCAGTGTTGAGCTTTCCCCCTGACGGGTTACCCTGATGGGTTAGCCTGACACTGTCATACCCTGATGTCTTACCCCTGACGGGTTGATCTGCCTTAGTTATCCACTGATGAGTTCCCCTGACGGGTTACCCTGATGATTCTTAATCATTGAAGCTTTGTTTGGAACATTTGATGTGTGAAATACTTCAATCTTTTTAGAGTAACAACAGACATTCCTCTTCACTTTGTCAAGTCCTTGTGAAGTGTTTGATCATCCCCTGATGAATAAGTTTATCATCAGTAGATGCAAAAGTTGTGCTGATATTAAGGTTTATAAAGTACCTTAAGTATTTACAGATGCACAATTTATTCTCTAAACATCATCATCATCAATTAACTCTAACAAAAACTCTGGTCTATTTCTTCATCAGCTTCATCTTCAACACAACTTCTTTGTCCATGTCGAAGTCAACTTTTAATCGAATTATAACTCTGTATTGCATCAGAGATTAATTTTTATTTAGTCTCTGACAGCTTCAACAATAGTCTTTGATAAGCTTAGTCTCTAGAAAGCTTAGTCTCTGGTAAGCTTAGTCTCTGGTAAGCTTTTTTCCTTAGTCTTTGACAGGCTTTCTCCTTAGTCTATGACGGGCTTCACCTTAGTATCCAATAAGCCATTTAGTCCTGACTAAGAACTATCCACTGGCTTTACTAAATTCCCCAATATAATTCTGGTAGTCTCTTACAATACAATTTAACTTACTCTCTTACAAAAATATATACTACAAAAATCAGAGAGTATACTACCAGTTATAAAAACTCAATTATTATAAACTAACACTAAATGTACGTTTGTATTTCAAAGTAGTCTAAGTACAATCATCATCAAATGTTATAAAACCTAACAGTCTTGAACAACCACTGTCTAGAAACCAGACTTGCTTGCTTTTAACCTTTCCCTACATACAAAGAACATTTTATTTCTTTTTGGTACCCAAGTGGATTTGAGTCCTCTAGGTTTAGTCCCAATTTTTGGTATAACAGCCTTTCCATTGACTTTCATTTTTGGTTTAGGCAAAAGACACACTTTTTCTTGTTTAGGAGCTTCACATAATGCTTTAGATTTATCAACTACATTCTTTTCTTTACCCTTAGGGGTGCATGCATGAACAAAGTTCACTTACGTAAGTCATTAGCCTATAAAATTGTGTCCGTTAATATATGTGGCTTATCCTTGCATTGAAAAGATAAATGATTAAAATTGCCACAGTTCCAACACACTTTTCTAGGGGCTTCAGAATTAGGAGCATAGTTATTGGCTTTGTTCACTCTTAACTTTCCATTTTTGTTCTTTTTCTTATCCCCTGACAGGCCTTTATCCCCCTGAAGAACTTCTAAGGCCTAATGCACTCATCCCTTAATGACTGTGTATCCACTGATGCACATGCAAGCTTCTTCTTGATGGGGACTTTGGGTGCTTTGGCAAGAATAGGCTTCTTGCCACTTCCACCACTTGTGGAAGCTTTACTCTTAGGGAAAACATTCTCTCTCTCTAGCTTGGTTATTTCCTTCACAAACTTAACAGGTTGAACATGCCTTTTACCAAAGTTAGCAGCATTTTCAACATCAATTGTAGGTTGCTTCACCTAAGTCTACTCATAGCCTAAACTAGACCTGGGAATGAATTTTCTATTGTTTAATTGATCCTCTAGTTTCTTCCTAGACTCATTCCACTTTCTCATGACTTCCTCATCTTCCTTTAGCTTTTTGGAGGTCCACTATTCTCTCTTTATGGCACAATCAAGGAGCTTCGTAGTCTTAATGAGTTCTTTTTCTAGATTCTCAAGCCTAGTAAGTTTTGATTCTAAAAGAGTGTTTCTAGCAGTTAATTGTTCATTGATCTTCTGCACTCTCTCAGTCTCAACTACAACACTCCTTAAAGTATCATATAGGTCCCTAATCTCACAGATCATTTTCTTAACAGTTTTAAAACAATCACTTTTAGACATGTTAGAGGAAATTTCAAGACTAACCTGTAAGCTGCTACTGTTAGTGGATGAGGCCATCAGGGCTAGGTTGACATATTCCTCAGTTTCTTTTTCATCTGCGTCAACCTAGTCCTTTCCCTCTGCTATATATGTTTTGCCCTTCTTGTTCGCATTAAGAAGGTCAAAGTATTTTTTCTTAGAATCCACCATAACTCCCTTCCCTTTGGGCTCACCTTCATGGTTGGCCTTACAACATTCATTTGCAAAGTGTCCCATTTCACTGCACTTGTAACACTTGATTCTTTCTTTATCAATAAAGTTGTTTGTGCTACTAGGTTTCGTTGCTAAAAATTTCTCTACCCCTTTTTGCTTTTGGAATTTTAGCTTGGAGACACTAGTACAGATACCGACATATGCGTTGCCTTATTTGCGTCGGTTCTTTAATAGAACTGTCGCATATAGTAGAACGGTGGCATTATGGTAAATAAAACAAACTTTATTTGCATCGGTTCTTTTAAAAGACCGACGCAAAAACTATAAAAAAAATTAAAAAATAAATTAATAACACATTTGCGTCGCTTGTTTAACGAACCGACGCAAATAGTGTTAGGTATTTGTGTCGTTTTTTTTAAAGGATGGACGCAAAAACTAAAAATATAATTAAAAAATAAATTAATAACACATTTACGTCGCTTGTTTAAAGAACCGACGCAAATAGTGTTCATTAATTGCGTCGTTTGTTTTAAATGACCGATGCAAACACTATAAAAATAATTAAAAAAATAAATAACTAAAAATAATTATTTTTTAATTAAATAATTAAAAAATATTTTTTGAGTATTTGCGTCGGTTCTTTAGTATAACCGACGCCAAATATAAGAAATAATTAAAAAAAATAAACAAAAACACATTTGCGTCGCGTCGGTTAAAGACCCGACGCAATACTCTCATCTATGTGCGTCGGTTGATTTAAATATCCGTCGCAAATGTTTATGTTATTTGCATTGGTTTCTTATTTGTCCGACGCATATTTAAGTTATTAAAAAGTGTAATATAAGTTAAAACTTTTGCTATTTTGGCCTGGTAAAAGAGGAGAGAGAGCGAGATCGTCTTTGGCGGGAAACTTGGCTGAGATTTTGCAAGTTTCTTTCTTCAGTATTTCCGTCCGAGAGCTCAACTTTGTTGTGTAAGTAATTGTTAATTAAAATAATACATTCATCACAGGCATTATTTAAAATATCAATATGTTTGCTTGAACTATTGTTTGTCCGCATCTTATGTATGATATCTGTACAATCGATGTGCTTACTTAGTTAATCGTTGTGGTTATTTAGTTATACATGGATCATCAAACATAGATGTACAATATATTGCGTAATGATGACGCATATGTGAGAGGGGTTAACGAGTTTATTATATGTGCGGTTCAACACCAAAAAATCAGAAAGGAACATGGAAAAGAAGACATGATTGTGTGCCCATGCCGCCTTTGTGGTAATTTAAAAAAATATTCGAGCACAGAGACAGTGCGTGAACATTTATTTCATCAGAGTTTTAAGAAGGGTTATACGAAGTGGATTTGGCATGGCGAGGGAATAGACTCTGATATGACTGGTAGCTCAAGGTCGAATTATGCAACCGAGTGTGATAATTCGGTCGACAATGACGAAGATGATGTGGACATTGATAGGGTGGAAGATATGATACAAGATCTCTAAGACCATATGATGCCACAACTAGATATATTTGAGAGCTTGGTCCGCGATTCTAAGAAACTTTTGTATCCCAGGTGCAATGACGACTTGACAAGGTTGTCAACAACTTTGAAGTTGTGCAAGTTGAAAGTCAAGAATGGATGGAGTGACAAGAGTTTTACAGAATTATTAAAACTTTTACGAGAAATACTTCCGGTGAATAACGAGCTTCTCACTTCCACGTATGAGGCAAAGAAGATGTTGTGTCCTATAGGTATGGACGTAAAGAAGATACATGCATGTCCAAATGACTGTGTGTTGTTTCGAAATGAGAATGAACATTTACACACATGTCCTAAGTGTGGAGCATATCAGTAGAAGCGGAAGGGTAATGATTCTTCTAAGGATGATAAAAAAAAGGGCTCCTAGCAAGGCAGTTTGGTATTTACCCATAGTGCAACGATTCAAACGCCTATTTGCAAATGCAAAAGATGCAAAATATTTGAGGTGGCATGCGGAAGGGAGGAAATCAGATGGGATGCTTAGACACCCGGGTGACTCTCCACAATGGAGAACCATTGATTATAAGTTTCCTGAATTTGGTGGAGAAGTTAGGAATCTACGACTTGGACTTTGTACGGATGGGATGAATCCTTATGGCACTCTAAGCTGTCAACATAGCACATGGCCAGTTGTTTTGGTGATTTATAATTTGCCTCCTTGCTTGTGTATGAAGCGCAAGTATATTATGTTGTCCTTGTTAATCTCAGGACCTAAACAACCTGGGAATAACATAGATGTTTATCTTCAGCCGCTTCTTGAAGATTTAAAACTTTTGTGGGATAAAGGTGTTTCGGTCTTTAATGCAAATACTCAAACGGATTTCACATTACGTGCCATGTTATTTTGCACCATAAATGATTTTCCTGCTTATGCAAACTTGTCAGGGTACACTGTCAAAGGAGCTAAAGCATGTCCAATTTGCGAAGATGCTACTATTGACCACCGTCTAAATAATTGCAAGAAAAATGTGTTTATGAGTCACCGAACATTTCTTCGCCGTGATCACCTTTATCGTAAGATGAAAAAGGCTTTTGATAGGCATATCGAGACTCGAGAAGCCCGTTTGCCTTTAACTGGGAAAGAGGTCTTTGAGCGGGTTAAGGATATTGATGTTGTATTTGGAAAGTTGTATCAACCTCCTAAGCCGAAGAATCTGTGGAAGAAGAGATCCATATTTTAGGATCTCCCGTATTGGGAACACATACAAGTTAGACATTGTCTTGATTTTATGCATATTGAGAAAAATGTCTGTGATAGTATTGTTGGGACATTGTTGAATATACCGGGAAAGACAAAGGACGGAATCAAAGTCAGAAAAGATATGGAAGAAATGGGTATACGACTAGAGTTAGCACCACAAGAATTAGAGAAGCGTACATATCTACCTCCAGCTTGTTATACTTTGTGTAAAAAAGAGAAAATTGCATTGTGTGAGTGTTTGTTTGGTGTGAAAGTTCCATAAGGATATTCTTCAAACATCAAAAGGTTTGTGTCGATGAAGGATTTGAAACTTGTGGGTTTGAAGTCACATGATTGTCATGTGTTAATGCAACAACTATTACCAATTGCAATTCGAGGGATATTGCCGAATCACGTGAGACTTGTCGTTATGAAACTTTGTTTTTTCTTCAATGCCATCTGCAGCAAGGTGATTGAACCCATCACGTTGGATAAATTACAAGCTGATATTGTTGTGACACTATGTCAGTTTGAAATGTATTTTCCACCTTCATTTTTTGACATTATGGTACATTTGGTTATTCATTTGGTTAGAGAGATTAAGTTATGTGGCCAGGTATATTTGCGGTATATGTATCCTTTTGAGAGATTCATAGGTATATTAAAAGGATATGTGAGGAACCGATATCTATCGGAAGATAGCATAGTTGAAGGATATTTAGTTGAAGAGGCTATTGAATTTTGCACAGAGTATTTAGCAGCTGTCAATCCTATTGGAATTCCCAAATCTAGTCACGAGGGAAGACTTCATGGGAAAGGTACATTGGGATCGAAATGGATCTCTCCTGGGTGTGAACTGCGCAATAGAGCGCATCTCTGTGTCCTGCAACACATGACTGAAGTTCATCCTTACTTAGATTGTCATGTCAGTTTGATTAGGAGGCAGAATCCTTCAAAAAGTGGCATTTGGGTTACAACTGAACATAATCGCTCATTTGTTGGATGGTTTGAAGACCGTGTAATGTGCCAGTTGTCAGATACACCAAATGTCATTTCTAATACGATAAAATGGTTAGCATATGGCCCCAACACGCTTGTTCGATCTTATGAAGGTTATGATGTTAATGGATATACTTTTTACACCCAGCGTCAAGATGGAAAGAGCACTATGCAAAATAGTGGTGTTACCGTGGAAGCTTCATTAACAGAATTTTTCAGAGGCAAATCTTCAGGATCGAAAGATGTGAAAAAGTCATATTATGGGGTGATTGAAGATAATTGGGAGCTTGAGTACAGAGAATTCAAGGTTGGTCTCTTTCGTTGTAATTGGATTGATATACATCGTGGTGTTCGAAAGGATGACTTAGGATTTACTTTGATAGATTTTAGTCAGTGGAGTCACGTGGACGACCCATTTATACTCGCAACGCAAGTAAAACAAGTATTTTATATCCAAGACCCTGTTGATCCTAAGTTTTCAACTGTTGTTCAAGGCAAGAGAAATATTCTTGGTATTGATGATGTTGTTGACGAAGACGAGTATAACCAATTTGATGAGAATTCTCCTTTCTCTGTAGGTCTACCTACCCCATATGGTGACGATAATGGAGAAACAAACTACCTACGTAATGATCATGGTGAAGGGTTATGGATTGATCATGGAAAATAAGTGCAGGACTTGAAGGTTTTAATTTGTTTTATTCCAATAGTTGTATATAAATAAATATTTGTTTTATTCAAATTATTGTAAATATTTGTTAATTGTAAATAATTGTTACTTGTTTTAATTTGTTTTTATTCCAATAATTGTAAATTTTAATTTGTTTTTTATTGCAATAGTTGTAGCTAATTGTTTGCTGAAGTAAATTTTATATATTTCTGGTTGAGTATGTGAAGTAGTTCTTGGCAACAATCATACAGCAATCCCCTGTTTTTGAGTATTCAAGTCCCCTGTGTGTCCCCTGTTTTTGAGTATTTGCGTCGGTTTTTTATAACACATGACGCAAATGTTCATTATTTGCGTCGGTTTTCGTAAACAACCAACGCAAAATCTATAAAAAAATAAAAAACTTAGTATCTGACAGTCAAAGGTTTAGTCTTTGATTGTTCAAAAACTTAGTCTCCGACAGTTTAAAAACTTAGTCTCCGACAGTTCAAAGTTAATATTAGAGAATTCAAGTGTATTCATTACCAATGTAACTTTAAATTAATATTTTACTTATATTGAAAGTCGTTAATAACATATAATATAAGTATGAAATAAAAAATAAGTAAAAAATATTAATGATCGACTAACTAAAAAACTACAATATATAACACATTTAATATATATCACATATGGTATTAATAAATTTCAATATGAGTAAAATATTAATTTTCTTTTAGATTATTGTGTAATATACTAATATAAATAGTATTTTTAAAAAAAAAATTTCATTTGCGTCGGTCCTTTTAAAAGACCCGACGCAAATGTTGGATTTAGGCGTCGGTGGTTTAAAATCATCGACGCAAATACCCGCTTTAAAAAATAAATTATTAACACATTTATGTTTAAGAGTTAATTATAATATAGTATAGTATTTATATAATACAATAATGATTATCATACTACGTATGCTCATGTATTTTTTACATTAACATAGAAACATATACCATTTAATGTATTATATATTAGTTTATATTATATTATAGTATAACATATATATTATATATATGATATATGGTATATGATATATTATAATATATATATATATATATATATATCACATTTTTTAATTAATCACTATAACATTTGGTATTAATGAATTTCAATATGAGTAAAATATTAATTTTCTTTTAAATTATTGTGTAATATATTAATATAAATAGTATTTTAAAAAAAAAAATTCATTTGCGTCGGTCCTTTTAAAAGACCCAACGCAAATGTTTGATTTAGGCGTCGATGGTTTAAAAGAACAGACGCAAATACCCACTTTAAAAAATAAATTATTAACACATTTATGTTTAAGAGTTAATTATAATATAGTATAGTATTTAAATAATACAATAATGATTATCATACTGCGTATGCTCATGTTTTTTTTACATTAACATAGAAACATTTGCCTTTTAATGTATTATATATTAGTTTATATTATATTATAGTATAACATATATATTATATATATGATATATGGTATATGATATATTATAATATATATATATATATATATATATATATATATATATATCACATTTTTTAATTAATCACTATAACATTTGGTATTAATGAATTTCAATAAGAGTAAAATATTAATTTTCTTTTAGATTATTTTGTAATATATTAATATAATAGTATTTTAAAAAAAAAATTCATTTGCGTCGGTCCTTTTAAAAGACCCGACGCAAATGTTGGATTTAGGCGTTGGTAGTGTAAAAGCACCGACGCAAATACCCGCTTTAAAAAATAAATTATTAACATAATTTTGTTTTAGATTATTATGTAATATATTAATATAAAAAGTATATTAAAAAAAATAATAACTAATTTGCGTCGGTCCTATTATATAACCGACGCAAATATTAGGTTTATGCGTCGGGTTTTTGAAAGAACCGACGCAAATACCAGATTTAAAAATAAATCATTTGCGTCGGTCCTCTTAAAGACCCGACGCAAATGTTGGGTTTATGCGTCGGTTTTTAAAAGAACCAACGCAAATGTGTATAATTTTTTTATTTTATATTATTATTTGTTTTCGCGACATATTTTTCATTTGCCCCTCTTTTTACCGCCTATTCATTTCCTTTGCGCGGCATAACATTTTCTTTGCCCTAAATCTTCAGAAGCTGCATACACTGCATACGAGCTGCATACATTTCCATTTTAAGTTCTTAATCGATAAAGATACATTTCTATTTCAGTTTCTGGCGAATACACTGTAATCGACCTCGGATTTGTTACAAGTGAAAGAGGTACATAATTTTTTTTCAACTGAACTGCGAGATTTACATTCTTTTTCTGTTTTTTTTTGTTTTAATACAACATTTGTTTAAAGCCCCAAAGTGTGTCTTGTGATATATGTGTTCTATTTGTTTTTCTATGTGTTCTGTTTGTGTTTGTTTTGAATGGAAGCACTGCGATATACTATGTGTTTTGTTTGTGTGTCTTTTATTTTTGTTGTTGGGATGCACTGTAATTTTTGGCAATACTTTTGCATTTTTTATGCCGTGTTACAAATTGGTACCTTCTCATTTTTTTGATGATTGAACAATACATACTGTTAGTTGGGAATTTTTTTTCGCCTAAGTTGCTTGTTGAAGCATTTTGTACTTCATTGTTGGGATTCACTGTAATTACAGTGCACTACGAATGCACTATAATAAATTTAATCCTAGTAAATATAATCCTATAAAATTTCCTATTGAACTGTAATTGTAAAGTTAACTCTGTAGTTTATTTTTAAATGTGATGTTTTTGACATTTTCTGATGTACTTTGTAGTTTACAATTATCATGGACCACTGAAGTTCGAGTGAGAGACCTACTTAAAAAACTAGAGGTCCAACATCTTGCAAAACATTGAAAGAAAAGTCCACAAATAAACAAGTGCAGAAAGTGATTGAGTTTGATGATCTTTGTGTTCCCATTGGAACATATGCTGCTGCATTCAAGTCGTACATTGGAGTACTAGTTAGAGTTCAGGTTGACATTAATATTCAGAGTTGGCAAGAAGTCAGTGATGGACTAAAGGATACGATTTGGGAAGATATTAAGGTATGAATTGAAAAGAATAATTAGTTGTTTTAACATATACTGCCGTTCAAATTTTATTACATGTTACTTATATGCATGATTTGACTCAGACTGAGTGGAATATAACGGATGATGCAAGACGGAAGGACGTTTTAAAATCTGCAACGAAAATTTGGAGGGATTTCAAGTCAAGGTTAGTCTGCCGATACTTGCGTTTAGACAAGGACCCTCGCGAGAAATATGAATACATAACTCGAGAGCAATGGGAAAAATTCATTCATGATCATCAAAGTGAAGAATTTCAGGTATATAATTTATGATATTTATATTATTATTTGTGAGAACCCGAGAATTTTTAAAATGTATTTTATGATAAATAATAATAATAATAATTTTATTTTGTGCTATTATATTTTTGCATGGAAGATTTCTTTTTTATATATGAATGATAAATTCATATCTACAATGAAAATATCTATGATGATGAGGTTAAGTTCCTTAAAAAGGTATCAAAAAAGGGATTAGCAAATCCCATATAAGATTATATTGTACAGCATGGAGGAAGAGGAGAGGGTTA
>CM025786.1:48726514-48762705 GCA_014636745.2 Centella asiatica | reverse complement strand
TAAGTATTCTAAAGACAATCATCATCAAATGTTAATAAAACCTAACACTAACTACGTTGTCCATTAGTAAATGTTTGTTTGTGCAAATATACTAAGACTCATAAAATGTCTTGAGTATTTACAAGTGCACGGTTATTAAATAACACTTATATCATCATCAACATCATTATACCTATCAAATTAACATAGACATATCCATATCGTCTTCACACTCTAGAGAAAAGATTTGTAATTGTATTTGAGAGAAAAATTATAGAGAGATTGTAGCTAGAAATGTAAACAAAATGAAGTTGTATTTACTTACAGTATTATACTTGTTTAATCACTTTGTAATTATACAGATTTCAAAAAACCCCAAGTTATAATACAACTATTTTAACTTGAATGTTTGTGTGTTCATTTTAACAATAGTACTTTTTTTTTTGGGTTCATTCTCATCGGGGGATAACATTCTAGCTATTTCAGTTTTTGTTTATTGAGTTTTAAAGAGCGAAAAAGTAGTGTTTATATTAGATCTCCTTTCTACAAACACTTTAGCTTATTTAGTATTAACAAAGTATCGCCCAAAGGAGAACTCCAATATACATTTATGGTTGTGTATGTATGAGTCCAAATCATTTTGTGTTTAATGTTATAATTCAAAGCATGATTGATGTGAGCATATTATAAATTGGCAGCAAATACACCTTTATCTTTACTTTTTCAAGCTAGTGTCATACGAAATTTAAGGGGCTAAACTATAATGAATGGAGGGAACAAGTCCAATTTTATCTTAGAGTTTTGGTTCTTGATTTTGCACTTACTAAAGATAAACTTGTTGCTCTAACGGAAACGAGCACTAGTGCGAAACAATTATCGTATAAAGTTTGGGAAAGATCTAACTCGCTTAGCTTGATGTACTTAAAGATGATGGTGGTTATCAACATTAAGTCGCGGATTCTAGAAACTACTCAGGCTAAAAAGTTTTTTGAATTTGCAAAGAATGTGTCTCAAACCGACATGAAAGACAAGTCTTTCTTCGGAGCACCATGTTTGCCACCATGAAATATGATGAATCACGTAGTATGTATGATCATACGAATGAGAGGCTTTCCATTGCGGCAAAGTTAGATGACATGAGAATGAAGGTTGATGATAGTTTCCTCATTACGTTTATCTTGCACTCATTGCCATCAAAGTCGTATGGTAGCTTTCAAGTTGACTAGAATATGAATAATGAGAAATGGAGTTTAAATGAACTTCAATTGAAACTTATGCAAGAATAGCCAAGATTTAAGTGGCAGAGAATACATCATGCTAATCTCGTAGAATCTTCTCAGGGCCCTAAGGAGAAGAAGGTATATAAATAAGCTTTAAAGCGAATCGGTCTTCCCAAGGCATTACGAAGGATAAAACGAAAGATAAGTGTCATTTCTGTAAAAAATTTGGACACTATCAGAATGAATGCCTCAAACATAAGGCTTGCTTCGATAAGAAAGGTAAAACTTTTTCTTTTGTATGTTTCAAACTTAATCTTACCGAAGTTTCTTCTAATAGTCGGTGGATAGATTTTGGATGTGTCACTCATGTTTCTAATGCCTTGCAAAGATTTTTTACTATCCAAACCATATAGCCAAACGAACGATTTGTGTACATGGAAAAAAGTGTCTAGGTACAAGTTAAAGGCATTAGAACTTATCGTCTTATTTTAGATTTAAGACCATTTAGATTTGTTCCAAATTTTGTATATACGGACTTTATCTAGAAATTTAATTTTATTAAGTAAATTTGATTGTAATGGATATTGTTGTAAGTTTGACAATGGATAATTTAGTCTATATAAAAATAATTGTATTATTGGTTCTGGTGTTCTTTGTGATGATTTATAAAAGTTAAAGCTTGATAAATATTTTGTGATGATTTATAAAAGTTAAAGCTTGATAAATATTTTGTGATGATTTATAAAAGTTAAAGCTTGATAAATATTTTGTCGAGACATTAATGACTATGCATTTTAGTGTTGGAATTAACCGTGGTACAATTAATGAAAGTTCTACTTGTGGCATAAATGATTGGGACATGTTTATAAAGAAAGAATCTAAAGGTTAGTAAAGAATGGAATCCTTAATGACTTAGATTTTACTAATTTAGAGTTTGTATGGATTGTATTAAAGGTAACATACAAACTACACAGAGTTTGTATAGTTTGTATAGACTGTATTAAAGGTAACATAAAAACTATATAAATAAGAAGTGAAAAGCTATACAATCTACATAGAGTTTGTATAGATTGTATTAAAGGTAACATACAAACTACATAAATAAGAAGTGAAAGGCTTCTACACAAATTGTATAATACATTTTACCCTTAGATTTGAATTGATTTTAACATGTATAGATTATTTAATTAATTTTGATTTCATAATAATTTGAAATTGTATATTCATGTAAAATTGATTATTATTATTCTATATTTAGAATATAAGATGAGATAGTTTGAATATATATTCAAATATATAATAACAATAATTTAATAAATATTAGTTATACTTTATTAATTAATAGTATTATACAAACACAGAGAGATAATTCCAAATTGGACTACTTAAACTTCTTGATCACCAATATATGTACGTCCTCCGCAAAACAACGGTGGTGGTATTCCAAATCCACGAGATATGTTGTTTGAAACAAAACATTATATATTTTATATTTTATTTCTCTAAAATTTAATATATTTTTATCAATTTCAGAATGAATTATTGCCTTCGCATCTTTGACTGTTAATCCATACCATAGACTAGATATAGATGTGGGTAAACATTATGAACATATTCACGAACTCGGGACATCATCTTGTCCTTATTTGTGTCGTCATTTTCCATGTAAGATGTTACAAATACATTTGTGTTTCGTTCAATGGGTTTGTCTTACAAATGTTCGTAACATACATAAGAACAAAAAACCTCACAACACAAAACAAAAAAACATACAAAAAACAAAAAACAAAAACAAAACATCAAAAGAGCACAAAACCCACAAATAATTAGTCTTTATTTTTGTGTTTTTTGCCTTTTACACAAGACCTCACAAACTGCTTTAAGCCCCCCTTCTTTCCTTTATTATGTTCAGTTATAATCGGACTACTAATCGTTTGCCCTTCTCTTTTCTTCTTCTCTTCCTCCAACTCCTCCTCTAGCTTCAAACACAGCTGACAATACAATACACATAAGGTCCATCAAATAAACCTACGCATGCAGTTTTCGACTTTGAAAAATTTGATCGGACGGTTGTAATTGGTTGTCTTACCTTTAGCACACGATCTTCTACATCAACCAGCCTCTCGATGAGTGTGCCCTTGCGCTCCGCTTCCATGATCACATCGTCAATCGGACGGCAGCGCTTTTCCAAGATGTTTGGGGAATGGAAATCAACGGATGATGATGATTCTTGGCCATCGCTTGTTAGGGTCCCACTTGAAGGTGTTGATGCACACGAGCTCTTCGGAGTCCTATTGCTGCCCCTTATGTCTTCCAATTGTCGCAACTGAAATGCCAATAGAAGTCATGTAAGTGCCCAAAAAAAATAAAATAATAATAATAAATAAATTTTGAAAATTACAAATAGATATCTGCAGAGATGTTAAATATTTTCACACCATCTTTGATGATAGAGATATTCCATGTTTCAAATCTCCATGTATCAAATCTTCAATCCACTTGTGAAGGAACAAAAAAAAATTATTTTTTTATGTTAGGAAATTTTTTAATTTTACAAAAAAAAAACATTCACACACGCTCTAACCTCCAGAATTGGAGATCTATTTTAAAATCTCTCTCTTCAATCTGTTTGTAAATCCAAAAACTGATATATCGGTGTGAAAATTTAGATCAAAAGGTACACAATCCTCTAACTGTTAGAACAAAAATAGTTTAAATCATGCATATCATAGGACAAATATAAGACATTTTTGTTTTGACTTAAATTTTAAAATCTCTAAAATTACATTATGAGAATTTAAAATTTCTAAAATTTAAAATCTCTAAAATTACATTATGAAAATCTAAAATCTCTAAAATTTAAGTTAAAAGAAACTGTTCATTAGTAATTAATACCCAAAACAAAATAAAAAAGTAAAAAAATGAAAACATAGTCCTACTATTCTCAAAATTAATATAATAAGGCCAAATTATAGAAAAATTCTTCCCCTTTTCGAACTCATATTATTATACATTGACAAATATCCGATTTGAGAGATTAAAAAATTCAAAACGACACTTACAATATTGTCAAGACGATCAAGTCTAGAGAGTATGGGTTCTTCCATTACTGTCTTGCCCTTTAGGCTAGCTGTGATGTTTCCTGCAGGTGGGGTTAATATAGTAATATTACGTTTTCCCCTCTTGTTTTTTTGTTTTTCCGAAAGTGGTAAAAGTTATTGCTGGGATGAATTGAAGAGCTGAATATAAAAGTGGAAGCGGAAAGGCGGTTGAGTTGATGACATGTCAGTAGTTGTGCTACGTGTCAGAAGAAGGAAATGACCACGTTGCATGGATGAAGTGACGGTATATGTAAGATAAAGATTTGTTTGGGAGGGACACGTTGTATACGCAGGAGAGGGATAGGAATAAAGGGACTACGTTACTATTGCTCCATGTTATGGGGAGGAGCGAGGCATTTTAGACGACTTTTTTGACGTACGTGGTCCACTAAAATACGCGAGGGAAACATAGTGTTCATCACTATTTTATTATATATTTGACATATATTTTTTCTTTTTCAAAAAAATAATAATATTTGAAAATAAAATTTATTAAAAAAATAATATTTATAAAAATATCTCATTATAAAATCATATTTTTTAAAAATTATTATGATAATCTTCTTATAACGATCTTTAATTAGATATTTATAACAAATTTAATAATAAAAAAATTATTATTGCTATTTGTAATTTTTTTTGTCAAATATGCAAAATTAAAAATTATCAAAATTTTATATACTATTCTTTTTGTGAAACGTAGGGAGTGATATATAATTTTAAGCAAAACTTTTATTAATTTTATTTTAATATTAAAATTTTAATTAAAATTCCGTTTGATTGAAACAGAATTTTATTTTTATAGGATGCACTAAAGTGGCCTTTTTCCTATACTCCATGTATTCCAAACTAATTTTAATAATAATTTTTATGTTTTAAATTCTTATTATATATCATTATGTTATTTAAAGTAATAATGCTAGTGATAATTAGAGTAGATATCATTAAGTAATAATAAATAGTGGAATTAATTTAAATAGTTAAATAATATAATAATATTTAAGAAATTTCATGTTTTTTATTTTATAATATAAAAATAAAAATATATTTTTAATTTTAAAATATCTAAACAAATAAATATGTATATCTAATTTTAAAATAAAATAAATTTATTTCAAATAGTAAACGTTTAAATTGAAGAAGGATTAGCATGTTATAAGTCATAAAAGAGATTCACAATAATATTTATTATAAATTAATGATAATTGACGAAATCCAAATATTTAACTTGCCGAGAACATTTACGTTATATGTAGGAGAGAAATAATAATAAATTAAAGATGATCGTCAATATTCGAACTCTATTTTTTTTTTATAAATACCCACAAAGTCTTATCAATTAGCGTGAACTTATATATTACGTTCCTCTATATAAAATTCAGAATCTGCACGGAAATTGAGAATGGATAAATAATATTTTTTCAATTTCAAAATACACGATATTTAATATTTTGTATTTAGTTTTAGATAAAATTTAATATTAATTTTATCTCAAAAAGAATAACAAAGGCACTGCAGCGGCTTGTAATTTTATGTAAAATTTAGTATATGTTAAGTATTTTAATTTTTTTTTTATTTTTTCATAATATTAATCTTTATCTATTATATTTTTATTTTATAATTTTTATTTAATTTATTAACATATCTAATATGTACTAAATTATACATAAAAATAAGTGCAAGAAATTAATTAAGTCATCTTTTTTGGACAAAAAGAATATATATTAAATATTTTATTTTTTAAAATTAAAAATTAAAAACCTAAAATATTTTAAGTGAAAATTAATATGATATAATTATAATTATAAAACATATTTAACATATACTAAATTTTACTTAAAATTACATTAAAAAAATCAAACATCGTTCGTGATGGAATGGAGCCAAACGAGGCTTAAAGTTTAGCTTTATTACATACATATGCCACTACCATCCTCTACAAGCAGACTGGCTCCAAGATTATTACATGTTCTGCTTTCATGTGCCTGTAGAGTTTTATCCCACATCACCAAGATGCTGAGCTAGGAAAGACTTCCTCAGTATATATATTATATAAAGATATACATATATATATGTATGTATGTATATAGCATACATCTCTAATCGCCCTGATGCGTTAAATTACATACCTAGGGTTAGAGTTAAGAAACATCCTAACTATCAAACGGCTTCATTCAGCCCTTTGGAAGACCCTCGGGTGTGAGTGTTAGTAAGGGCTTTCGTTAGTAAGGGCTTAAAACCCAGATTATCAGAGTCCTGCATGGATTAGTCTTCCAAGTCCTTATCAGGATGGTTTCCAAATCCTATCAGGATTGCCTTTTCAAATCCTATTGGGATTCTATTTTCAAAGAGATCTCAATCCTTTCTTTATTTTTCAAATCCTATTGGGATTCTATTTTCAAAGAGATCTCAATCCTTTCTTTATTTTTGTCCTATCTTGGGTTCATTGAATATAGACGAATCAGCTATGGTGGGCCTTTCGGGCCTTATTATTAATTATACTTAGGGCTCATTATTTTGGCTCATATCACTTGCCCCCTAATTTTTGGTTATCAGTTATTGAAATCAAAAATTAACTTTTTTTTTTTTTTTTTTGGCGGGGAGTCCATTACCTCGTCAACTTTGGAGTACCTCCAAAGTTGACGGGCGATAACAGTTCGTACCCCGTTAAATTTTACCCCGCTAACTTTAGGAGTTACCAGGGTAAGTTTCCTCTCGTCAATTTTCGAAATCGATGGGGACACAATACTATATTAAAATTCACCCTGCCACCTTAACAAGTTACCGGGCCAAACTGGCTAACACATCGCTAGGAAACACCCCGCTAACTTTCAGAAGTTAACAGGCCAAATTGGCGAGCACGTCACTAGGAAACACCCCGCTAACTTTCAGAAGTTAACGGGCCAAATTGGCGAACACGTCGCTAGGAAACACCCCGCTAACTTTCTTGATTTTCTGGGCTTTCTCTCCTTTCTCTTTCTCTCTTTCTTCGAGATTCAGGGTGCTATCTTTGTACATATCGGGTCAATTGCCCCCTTCTTATGAGAAATTCTATCTTATCCTTCAGCTGCTTGCAGTCATTGGTGTCATGACCATGATCTTTATGAAATTGACAATATTGAGAAGATACCCTTTTTGATGGATCAGTCCTTAACGGCTTTGGCCATCGAACATACGACTCTGAGACAATCTCCATCAATATTTGGTTTCTTGGCTGGGTCAATGTGGTGTATTCATTGAACCTTTGGCTTATGATTTCCTTTGGGAAGGAAGTCTCCCCTTTAGGTTTTTTTGTTGAATCTGGGCTTTTTACCTCCTTCATTCCTCGCTTTTTGTCATCCTTCTTTCCAACTTCTCTGACGAGCGACTCTTCCACCACCATATATTTTCCAGCTCGGCCTTGCAGCTCGTTCATTGATGTTGGAGGCTTCTTGGCTAGACTTATCTTTAAATGCTCGTTGGTCGTCCCGTTTATCGGTGCCACAATTGCAACAGATTGAACTAGGCTTGGAACCTTCAAGGCTTCCTTAGTGAACCGAGAAACATATTCCCTTAGGCTTTCGCCTTCTCTCTGTCGTACGTTCATTAAAGAGGCCGAGCTCTTTCCATGCATCTTTCCTCCTATGAATTGGTTGACAAACAATTGGGCAATTTCTGTAAAAGACCCAATTGATGCCGGAGGAAGTTGTCTGTACCACTCTCGAGCAGGACCTTTCAAGGTTTGAGGAAACGCCTTACACTTGATGGCATCGGAAGGATTCAAGAGCAAGAGCGTTGCCTCAAACTGTTGTTCGTGACTAGTGGGATCACCCATACCGTCATATTTTTCTACAGCGGGCATCCTAAAGTTATCCGGGAATGACTCTTCCATGATAGCTTGAATAAAGGGTGGAGCAACTGCCCTATAGACCGCTGCAGATGTGATTGTAGGTTGGGCCAATATACGAACTTCGGGGGTAATCGTAGGCTCACGATATCCTTGATTGGCTAGCCTTTGCTCCAACCTACGTTGTACTTCCCTTTCGATGGCTTCCTCAGCCTTGTTATTTTGTTGAGGTTGGGAATTTATTGAGGGTTCCCTTCCTTGGCCCCTTTCAAACTCCTCCAGTCTATTTTGCAGTTGCACAAGACTTTCTCGTATTTCCTCATACCCCTGTGGAGGTGACTGGTTTCTGCGGGCATCTTCCCTTGAGAGATGGCCCCTTGAATCTTCCTGTGGGGTCGGGTCTCGAGCGGCTGACCTTCTCCTCACCAGAGCATTGCGTAGGTCACGCGGATTTCTGCGCTCATTATCTTCAGCCTCTGAATCGGCATCGGAAGGACCACTATGAGTCCTCAGTGCATTCTGCGTTCTTCTTATGGATCTGCGTCTGACCTCTTCACGGGTCGGTTGGGAGTTGATCCCCGCTCTTCTTTCATTCTATTGTACCTCTTGTTCAGGGAGGGGAGGCATACCCAATTGCCTTTCGGGCATAGATCCTCCTTCTCTCTCACGAGCAATAAAGCGAGTGTTCACCATGACTTTTTGTAAAAGTTTCCCACAAACGACGCCAATTTGATGCGTCAAATTACGTACCTAGGGTTAGGGTTGAGAAACACCCTAACTGTCAACTCCATTTGATCGTGAATTTAATACATTTGCTAACCTGCAAAGAAAATCTTCCAAGAATGGTGGTGGGGCTTCAGCCCTTTGGAAGACCCTCGGATGTGAGTGTTAGTAAGGGCTTAAAAAAGAAGCGAAAGCTATATGAAAAGAATTAGTTACCTCATATGTTGTTGTCTGGCCTTTATTTATAAACACCCAGATTATCAGAGTCCTGCATGGATTAGTCTTCCAAGTCCTTATCAGGATGGTTTCCAAATCCTATCAGGATTGCCTTTTCAAATCCTATCGGAATTCTATTTTCAAAGGGATCTCAATCCTTTCTTTATTTCTGTCATATCTTGGGTTCATTGAATGTAGACGAATCAGCTATGATGGGCCTTTCGGGCCTTATTATTAATTATACTTAGGGCTCATTATTTTGGCCCATATCATGCCCCATGTGAGCAGTTGCGCAGTTTAGGTACAAGCAGCGAGGCGATCGGCATTTGAGTAAACCAGTTTTTATTTGACCAACTTATGTTGACCGAACAGATTCCAAATAGTTACATCAAGCATTTGCATAAATAATTGGAAATTATTTACATAAATCGATAATTGGAAATTATTACGAACATTTGCATATGGTTATTACGAATGTCTGTAATTTAAAACATTCGCCGTCTTTCCTTTACAATTCTAGAGTTCACTTTAATGTGAATATTTAACTGGTACTGATAACGAAAACCAAAAAATTGCTCAACATCGAGAATGTTTGTAATTTTATTGTATGTTTCGTACCACAGCTTTTTAACGGCCTTTCCATATTGTATGTTCCCCACATACATCGCCAAACATAAAAAACATTGGAAATCTTGTATTGACGTTAGTCCAGTAGCATTGGTCAGTAGTAATTTAGATTTCCTTATGTTAGCTCTTATCAATGGATATAACCCTTTTGGTATGAATAGTTTATCGGTTTGAGCGTGGATGTTCTTATTTGGACATCTTGTTTGGGCGACTGGATTTATGTTCTTAATTTCCTGACGTGGCTATTGGCAAGAATTAATTGAAACTTTAGCATGGGCTCATGAACGAAAAAAATACTAGAAGGGGTTAAATAGTGTTTTTTAAAAATTTAAACGTTGCTAGTAAAATTAACAGTTTTAAATATTTCTTACTTATCAAAGATCTTTCTTATATTTTGAAAAGAGTTGACAGCGAAAATTATAGCATAATACCTCTAAACTTGTAAACGAATGGTTTGAGGCAACAATGTCACACTAGTACAAAACTTATCATATGCGTCGGTTAATTAATGTATTTTGCGTCGGTTAAGAGAAGACGCATATGGCGAAAACGCAAATATCATAAATATTTTGCGTCTGTTAAAGATATGACGCAAAAAAAATCATTTGCGTCGGACATTTATAAAGCTGACGCAAATAATAGTGTCATTTGCATCGGTTCTTCAAGATACCCGACGCAAATGATTGGTTTATAAAAAATTCATTTTAAAAATGAATAAATAAATTTGAGTCGTACTTTTAAAAGAACTAACGCAAATAATATTGTCATTTGTGTCGGTTCTTCAAGATACCCGACACAAATAATTGGTTTATAAAAAATTCATTTTAAAAATGAATTAATAAATTTGCGTCGTACTTTTAAAACAACCGACGCAAATTAGAGGATCATTTGCGTCGGTGCTTAACTAAACCCGACGCAAATGATTGTTTGATAAAAATTCATTTTAAAAATAATTTAATCTATTTGTGTCGTACTGTTAAAAGAACCGACGCAAATGATTGATTTTTTTTTTTTAATTTTTATTTTAAAAATAAAATATCCAACCTGTACAAGCCAAAATAGTACAAAATTCAACCACTTCAATATTTGCGAAACAGAAATATATACAAATCTAAATTTACAAACTGTTCAAAACAGGAATATTTACAAACTATCCAAATGTACAAACTGTTCAAATATGCAAAGGTCACATACAATGACTCATAAAATATTCTGCAAACAGGTCTCTAATTTCATCTATATCAAACTGAGTATATGTCTCTTTTGCACTCAAACCCTGTAGAATATTATAAAAAAGAAACAATTAAGCATATAATTAAAACCAATATACAAGGTACTTTGTTATTATATTGAAATAGTTAATTGCATGCATATAATTAAAAACAATATACCTCATTCCATTTTGTATATGGAGCCCGTTGATGTAACTTGACGATGTCATACATGTACCTCATGACATAGTAGCCGCATTCAGCACTTCCTTGTTGTTGAGGACACTATATAAATAGTCAAGTTGATTAAAAATTTAATAAGAAATTATATTATAGGAACTAACAAACTCAACTTTGTTTGGATAAGTTAGTAAGTATTTTATACCTTAACCTCTTTCGTATACCAATGCAACTTATTATTTCTCTTCTTGCCACCGTGAGCAACATATAATTGAAATGCCCTACAAAATTATATATAGTAAATATATGAGTAAATAAATATGTTAAAAGAGTTTTACACGTTTAACTTATATTAATAACTTAGGAATTAATATATAATTTACTTACACTGCAAATGTTGTCTTGATTGGCATATTCCTTTCTTTCTTCAATGAGTCGAACACATATATTGCATTTTCCTCATAAAATATAAGAAACAACATCCAATGTTCCCTACATTTTTACAAATTAAATAACAATGTTAAATTATATCAATGAACAAGCTAGCTATAATAAATTAAGCCCACTATTTTTATGTTCTTACTGTTGGAAGTACGGCCCTAAAATGAATTTGGATTCCCGGCAACGTAGAAAAATATCCGCAATGTATCGACTTGCGTCATCTGGATCATTTACTGCATTTGCCACTTTTTGAGGACACAAGAATCCAAAGGCATTAGATCCCTTAGTCATCTCCTTCAGGTCCCTTAAATATAATATACAAATTACTCATTAGTTAGTTTATAAAATAAACTTGTATAAAAAAATAGATAAATGAGAATGTATGAAAATTATAGTCTCACCTCATGAAAATTTGTACGACACTTATATTCAACCATTCCATTTTACAGAATTGGATTATATCTTCGCTCGCGACGTATATCATGTCTTCAACTTCCTTCGGAGCATCAATGCATGAATCATAATCTAATGACATTGAAATTACGTCGTTCGAGGAAGGGAACGCCATAAACAATTGATGTAAATATTATATTTTGGACTTAAGTTCTGATCCACATTAGTAGCCGACCTTTTGCTACAAACTTGATTATTTTTTTTTTGGGGGGGGGGGGGGGCGAATCCGGTAAGATGGGATCCTAATTAGATATAAAGTTAAACAATAACATTTACATGAATTAACAACAATCATTTATAATGTTACTTGTTAATTTGAAATTGTTACTTGCCCCAACATTACAAATTGTTTAGGCCACTGAACAAAGCTACTCGCTGCATCACCTACTCTTGTATGTTCATGCGTAGGCATGGGAAGCGGAGCTTGTTGAAATTCAGGACAAACGTCATCAACGGATACTCTAACATTGTTGAGCTCCATTTGGTGACCATGAACAACATCACCCAACGCATTCAGTGGAAAAACAGTCCCAATAGCCACAATCACTTTGCCGGTCTTAACAAGGATCACACAGAGACGACATGAAGTCGGCTTCTATGTTAATTATATAAAAAAAATTCAGTTAGGATCACATAGGGCACTTATATTTTAACTTATCATTGAAAGACATAAAAAAGAGTAAAAATAAGTATACCTTTATTTCAAAGAATGGATCCACCGAGTGGGAGCTACTTTGAATCACGTCAGTTGTTGGAGTTTGTTGGGGCATAGGCATTCCCATCTAGCTCATGTGATTGAAAATGCCCGCAATCTGAGCATGCAGTGAACCAATCTGGTCTTTGTATTTCATATTCATTTCATTCATTTGAGTTTGGTACTCCTCCCGAACTCGATTGGCCACTTTTCTTTCAATTTCTTGAGTTATCGTAGACAACTCATCCATTGATATTACACCTTTATGGGAGTTGCCTCTATCCGTCCCGAATACATCTTTCATGCGCACTGTTCCGCCAACCCCTCTTACACGCCCGTCGTGCTCCTTCTTTCCAAGTGCACATGACAATATGTCATCATGCCCGTGAGGAGTCCACAAACCTTCGGAGGCTTTTTCTTTCCATTTCACCTGTTCCAAAATCAATTTAACGATTAATATTTTAAGCATAACTGTAAATATAAATATTTTTAAATGAAGAAAATACTCTTACCATTTTTTGAACAACATCCCTAGTCTCGTCCTTGGAAAAATAATAACCTTCACCTTGATCCCTCTTCCTAACTCTCGCCCAAATCCAATCGTAACTACGATCAGTTCGATCATTTGATACAATTGATGAATTAACTGATTCGGACGAAGGTAGAGAATCAATTGGATTATCAACCATCCACTTAGCTTTTTTCGCTGCATATCCAAGTCTTCCCAGATAATGTGCTCATTAAAGTTCTGGTTTTCACGTGCCTTCTCACTTTTAGTCTATTAGAAAATAAAACAATAATATGATTAAACAATCTCTGTTCTAGTCAGTGAAATTAAACAATCATATCTGAAAACCAATAATAATATAAATATCAAAATAATATACCTGAAATTCTTCACTTTGATGATCATGAATGAATTTATCCCATTGCTCTCGAGTTATGAAGTCATATTTCTCGCAAGGGTCCTTGTCTACATGCAAGTATCGGCAAACTAACTTTGACTTGAAATCCTTGCAAATTTTCCCTGTAGATTTTAATACGTCCTTCTGTCTCGCATCATCCGTTATATTCCACTCAGTCTGAAATAGTCAAATCATGCATATACGAAACTTGTAATAAAATTTAAACGACAATATATGTTAAAACAATTAAATATTCTTTTCAATACGTACCTTAATATCTTCTCAAATCGTATCCTTTAGTCCATCACTGACTAGATCCCAACTCTGAATATTAATGTCAACATGAACTCTAACTACTGCTCTTATGTACGACTTGAATGCAGCAACATATGTTCCAATGGGAACACCAAGATTATCATCAAACTCAATAACTTTCTGCAGTTGTTTATTTGCAGATTTTTCTTTTAATTTTTTGTAAGATGTTGGACCTCTAATTTTTTTAGTAGGTCTCTCACTCGAACTTTGGTGGTCCATGATAATTGTAAACTACAAAGTAGAACAGAAAATGTCAAAAACATCACATTTAAAAATATAAATTAATAATATAAGAATTACAGTGCATTACAATGCATTTACAGTGCATTAGAAAACACTTTGGGGCTTCCATTTTAATTTCAGGTATAGTGCATTCGTAGTGCCAAAGGAAATCTTTGAATTAAATTTACAGTTACAAGATAGAATAGAACACATATATCACAAACAGAACACATATATCACAAGACACACTTTGGGGTTTTAAAATATTTTATGTATTAAAACAAAAAACAGAACAACAATGAAAATTGCAGTTCCATTTCAATTTCTCAATCGACAAAGATTATTTATTACCAATACATAGTGGTATAAGTTTACACATTTGCAACACCCTACAACGCAGAAATAGAAAAATAGCAGAAATAGAACAAACGCAGAACAACATGTTTAACCCTACAACATAGCTTCCATTTAACATTACTGAGCTTCCAATGTACATTTCCATTAAAACAAAAAACAAAAAAATAACTTGCGCAGTTCGCGTAGTACCTCTTTCACTTATAACAAATCTGAAGCCGAAGAGTTTTTATTCACGAGAAACTGAAATGGAAATACTTGTTTTCCGATTTGCCAGAAGCCGAAGAGTTTGTATCTTGATCGATTGAGAAAAGCAAATGGAAATGTATGCAGCTAGCTTGTGAAGATTTAGGGCAAAGGAAATGAAAAGGATTAAGAATTCGTCTTCAAAAAGATGGCAAATGAAAATATGCCGCGCAATGGAAATAAAAAGGCGCTAAAATGTATTTTTTCCCAAACGGTGACATATTCGTAATTAAACTAAACTCATTTGCATCGGTTCTTTTAAAAATCCAACGCATAAAATCAACATTTGCGTCGGGTGTTTAAAAGGCCCAATGCAAATGAATTAATTTTTTTATTTTAATATATTATTTATTTTAACTCATTTGCGTCGGTTCTTTTAAACAACCGACGCACACAAGTTTTTATTTTAATATACTATTTATATTAATATATTACATAATAATATAAAAAAAACTATTATACTGATTAATTCAAAAATAATTAGTTAATTAAAACTATATATATATATATATATATATATATATATATATATATATATATATATTAAATGTGATATATATTGTAGTTTTTTAGTTAATCATTAATATTTTTTACTTATTTTTTATTTCATAAGTATAATATATGTTATTAACGACTTTCAATATAAGTAAAATATTAATTTAAAGTTACATTGGTATATAATAAATTAACATAAATAATAATATAAAATAAAAATATTAAATGATTTGCGTCGGGTGTTTAAAAGGACCAACGCAAATACTCAAAAACAAGGGACTTCTTATGACTTGAATACTCAAAAGCAGGGGATGACTTAAATACTCAAAAACAGATGACAACTGTAAGGTGTGCCCACACCTTATGAAATATTATAAGCTAAAATGTGTTTTTATTTATAGACCACTTTAATTGTTGTATGATTGTTGCCAAGAACTACTTTCCATACTCAACCAGAAATATATAAAATTACTTCAACAAACAATTAGCTACAACTATTGGAATAAAACAAATTAAAATTTACAATTATTGGAATAAAAACAAATTAAAATATACAAATAACAATTATTTACAACTATTGGAATAAATCAAATTAAAATTTACAATAATTGGAATAAAACAAATTAAAATTTCCAATTTACAAATATTTACAACTATTGGAATAAAACAAATTAAAACCTTCAAGTCCTGCACTTATTTTTCATGATCAATCCATAACCCTTCACCATGGTCATTACGTAGGTAGTTTGTTTCTCCATTATCGTCACCATATGGGGTAGGTAGACCCATAGAGAAAGAAGGATTCTCATCAAATTTGTTATACTCGTCTTCATCAACAACATCATCAATACCAAGAATATTTCTCTTGCCTTGAACAACAATTGAAAACTTAGGATCGGCGGGGTCTTGGATATAAAATACTTGTTTTACTTGAGTTGCGAGTATAAATGGGTCGTCCATGTGACCCCACTGACTAAAATCTATCAAAGTAAATCCTAATTCATCCTTTCGAACACCACGACGTATATCAATCCAATTACAACGAAAGAGACCAACCTTAAATTCTCTGTACTCAAGCTCCCAAATATCTTCAATCACCCCATAATATGACTTTTTCACATCTTTCGATCCTGAAGATTTGCCTCTGAAAAATTCTGTTGATGAAGCTTCCACGGTAACTCCACTATTTTGCATAGTGCTCTTTCCATCTTGACGTCGGGTGTAAAAAGTATATCCGTTAACACCATAACCTTCATAAGATTGAACAAGCGTGTTGGGGCCATATGCTAACCATTTTATTGTATTAGAAATGACATTTGGTGTATCTGACAACTAGCACATTACACGGTCTTTAAACCATCCAACAAATGAGTTATTATGTTCAGTTGTAACCCAAATGCCACTTTTTGAAGGATTCTGCCTCCTAATCAAATTGACATGAAAATCTAAGTAAGGATGAACTTCAATTATGTGTTGCAGGACAAAGAGATGCGCTCTATCGCGCAGTTCACACCTAGGAGAGATCCATTTGGATCCCAATCTACCCTGCCCATGAAGTCTTCCCTTGTGACGAGATTTGGGAATTCCAATAGGATTGACAGCTGCTAAATACTCTGTGCAAAATTCAATAGTATCCTCAACTAAATATCCTTCAACTATACTAGCTTCCGGCTGATATCGGTTCCTCACATATCCTTTCAATATACCCATGAATCTCTCAAAAGGACACATATACCTCAAATATACCAAGCCACATAACTTAATCTCTCTAACCAAATGAATAACTAAATGTACCATACTGTCAAAAAATGAAGGTGGAAAATACATTTCAAACTGACATAGTGTGACAACAATATCAACTTGTAATTTATCCAACGTGATGGGTTCAATCACCTTGATGCAGATGGCATTGAAGAAAAAACAAAGTTTCATAACAACAAGTCTCACGTGATTCGGCAATATCCCTCGAATTGCAATTGGTAATAGCTGTTGCATTAACACATGACAATCATGTGACTTCATACCCACGAGTTTCAAATCCTTCATTGACACAAACCTTTTGATGTTTGAAGAATATCCATATGGAACTTTCACACCAAACAAACACTTACAAAAAGCAATTTTCTCTTTTTTACACAAAGTATAACAAGTTGGAGGTAGATATGTACGCTTCTCTGATTCTTGTGGTGCTAACTCTAGTCGTGTACCCATTTCTTTCATATCTTTTCTGACTTTGATCCTGTCCTTTGTCTTTCCCGGTATATTCAACAATGTCCCAACAATACTATCACAGACATTTTTCTCAATATGCATAAAATCAAGACAATGTCTAACTTGTATGTGTTCCCAATACGGGAGATCCCAAAATATGGATCTCTTCTTCCACAGATTCTTCTGCTTAGGAGGTTGATACAACTTTCCAAATACAACATCAATATCCTTAACCCGCTCAAAGACTTCTTTCCCAGTTAAAGGCAAATAGGCTTCTCGAGTCTCGATATGCCCATCAAAAGCCTTTTTCATCTTACGATAAGGGTGATCACGGGGAAGAAATGTTCGGTGACTCATAAAGACATTTTTGTTGCAATTATTTAGACGGTGGTCAATAGTAGCATCTTCACAAATTGGACATGCTTTAGCTCCTTTGACAATGTACCCTGACAAGTTTCCATAAGTAGGAAAATCATTTATGGTGCAAAATAACATCGCACGTAATGTGAAATCCGTTTGAGTATTTGCATCAAAGACCGAAACACCTTCATCCCACAAAAGTTTTAAATCTTCAAGAAGCGGCTGAAGATAAACATCTATGTTATTCCCAGGTTGTTTAGGCCCTGAGATTAACAAGGACAACATAATATACTTGCGCTTCATACACAACCAAGGAGACAAATTATAAATCACCAAAAGAACTGGCCATGTGCTATGTTGACAGCTTAGAGTGCCATAAGGATTCATCCCATCCGTACAAAGTCCAAGTCGTAGATTCCTAACTTCTTTTACCAAATTCAGGAAACTTATAATCAATGGTTCTCCATTGTGGAGAGTCACTCAAGTGTCTAAGCATCCCATCTGATTTCCTCCCTTCCGCATGCCACCTCAAATGTTTTGCATCTTTTGCATTTGCATATAGGCGTTTGTTGCACTATGGGTAAATACCAAATCGCCTTGCTAGGAGCCCTTTTTTTATCATCCTTAGAAGAATCATTACCCTCCCACTTGTACCGAGATGCTCCACACTTAGGACATGTGTGTAAATGTTCATTCTCATTTCGAAACAACACACAATCATTTGGACATGCATGTATCTTCTTTACGTCCATACCTATAGGACACAACATCTTTTTTGCCTTGTATGTGGAAGTGGGAAGCTTGTTATTCACCGGAAGTATTTCTCGTAAAAGTTTTAACAATTTTGTAAAACTCTTGTCACTCCATCCATTCTTGACTTTCAACTTGCACAACTTCAAAGTTGTTGACAACCTTGTCAAGTCGTCACTGCACCCGGGATACAAAAGTTTCTTAGAATCGCGAACCAAGCTCTCAAATATATCCGGTTGTGGCATCATATGGTGTTGCAAATCTTGTATCATATCTTCCACCCTATCAATGTTCACATCATCTTCGTCATTATCGACCGAATTATCGTACTCGGTTGCATAATTCGACCTTGAGCTACCAGTTATATCAAAGTCTATTCCCTCGCCATGCCAAATCTACTTTGTATAACCCTTCTTAAAACCCTGACGAAATAAATGTTCACGCACTGTCTCTGCGCTTGAATATTTTTTTAAATTACCACAAAGGTGGCACGAGCACACAATTATGTCTTCTTTTCCATGTTCCTTTCTGATTTTTTTGGTGTTCAACAGCACATATAATAAACTCGTTAACCCCTCTCACATATGCATCATCGTTACGCAATATATTGTACATCCATGTTTGATGATCCATGTATAATAAATAACCACAACGATTAACTAAGTAAGCACAACGATTGTACAGATATCATAAATAAGATGCGGACAAACAATAATTCAAGTATACATGCTGATATTTTAAATAATGCCTTTAATGAATGTATTATTTTAATTAACAATGACTTACACAACAAAGTTGCCTGCCAGAAAAAGCTCTCTGCCGGAGACACGGAAGAAAGAAACCTGCAAAACTCAGCCAAGAAACCCGCCAAAGACGATCTCGCTCTCTCTCCTCTCTTACGAACCAGGCCAAAATAGCAAAAGTTTTAACTTAAATATACTTTTTAATAATATTAAAGAATATGCGTCAGACAATGAAGAAAACCGACGCAAAGAACATAATCATTTGCGACGGATATTTAAATCAAGCGACGCAAATGTTTGAATAATTTATTTTTCTAAAATTTTTTAAAGAATTTGCGTCGGTTCTTTTAAAAACCGATGCAACGACATATGAGTATTTTTGTCGGATCTTTAATCGACGTGACGCCAATGTGTTTTTGTTTATTTTTTTTAATTATTTGTTATCTTTTGCGTCGGTTATATTAAACAACCGACGCAAATACTCATCATATTTGCATCGGTTCTTTAATCGAGGCGATGCAAATGCGTTAAAAATTTATTATTTAATTATTTTTATATATTTTTTGTCGGTCTTTTAAAAGAGGTGATGCAAATACTCTTACAATTTTTTTCACAAATGTCACCGTGTTACTATATGTGACAGTTATATTAAAGAACCGACGCAAATACGGAGACACATATGATCAGTTTTGTACTAGTGTCAGTATGTTTTTGCTAAATAAATTTAGCAGGGACAGAGCAAAGCAAGAATAAAAGGAATAAGCAATGACAAAGATAAGCAACATAGTAAAGTGAACAGGAAAATTTTTATAATGGTTCAGACTAAACTTACTCCACTCTTCTTCATTTTACTTGAGAAAACACTCAATAAGAATATCACGAAACAAAATACAGTAGGACACTTAGTCCAAAAATATAATAGATCACAAAGATCAGATTGAGTCACACAGACTAAAAGAAGATAAAATATCTTGTTTGCTATCTTTAAGCAATAAGCTCCTTGTTGAGTAGATTAGATAGCACTTGTTTAGATGAAAATTCGTGTCTTGTTTAACTTTTAAGATGTCAGATTGTCAGAGCAATTTTTTGGTTGTTTAGTTGTCATAAATGAAATTTATGACTCCTATTTATACTACTCCAAAAATCTATCTGTTGAGAATTTGAAATAGATCCATGGAGTTATACTGACTGTCTTGATAGTGACTTGTACCTTTACAGTTGTTCATTGCTTAGTTCAAATAGATAGCCATTATTTTGTTTTCTAGTGCTTTTTGAAAAACTTTCTAGAAATTGACTAAGTAGAGCAAAATGTAGTGTTCTTTTTTGACATTCTTGCTTGCATTAAGGTGAGGGATATTGCTACATCAGACCTTAGTTTTTTCTATTATAAGTAAGATTCTCCTTGAAAGTTTCTTCACGTCTTCAACATCCTTCCTGATCAGTGAGCAGAGTTTTCACTTGTGATCAAAATCTTTGCTTAACGATAGTAGAATATATCCACCTAACAAGTTGGATATTTTTCTAAGTCATTTCACATCACATAAGTAAGGACTATATTATATCATCAATTCTAATAAAGGTTAAGAGAAATCTATAAGTAAGAGTAATATAAGTAGGGGTCTCCCCTTAATTGATAATGCCAAAACGAGTCATTTTGATCACTTTAGCAAGCAACAAGATATATTTCATTTAAAAAAAATGAGGTACATGAATAAATGAAATTATAAAAAAATGAAAGACAACAAGAAAATAAAATACTATTCTTGCTTCCCTTCATCATCTGCAGATTCTTCAAACCCTTGTTGTTGTTCCATTCCGGAGTTTAGCAGCTCCAGCATTCTTCTTTCTTCAGCCTCCTTATTTTCTCTCTTCAAAGCTTCTTGCTCTTGTTTCCTCCTTTCCATCCTTTCCTTCTTGCGGTTGTACTCCCTTTCATTTTGTTGATCCCTGAGTTTCTTCATTTCCAACTCGTACTGCTTGATCTTGGATTCAGAATCTTTGATGCTAGCAAGTAGTTTGACTCTCAGTAGGCCCTGACTTCTTCAACATTACATCAACTTCTGTAAGTGCCTTCTAAAGTCTCATGTAGGGAGAAGGATTCAGAATTTCCACATCAGAGTCAGGGATAACTTTAGGAACTTTTCTTTTAACAGCAGAGACCGGAGCAGCAGGAGTAGCAAAAGGAAGAGTTAGAGATAGATCTTGTTGCTATTGAGTTAGAGTTAGATCTTGTTGCTGCTGAGTTTCTTCTCTCTCCCCCTTTTTGATATCATCAGCCATTAGAGAGAGGAAGTCAATGATCTTGTTTAGGGTCAGCAAGATCTGATCCTGCTTACGCTCAATTTTGTTGATCCGATCTTCAAGCTCAGAAGCAGCAAGAGTAGCCTTGGAACATTGCGCAAATTCAACAGGTTGAGAGTTAAGACTGGACAACACTTTATCCATTTTGGAATCATGTTCAGCAAACCTTTTCTTGGTCTACTTGGAGTGTGAGCGAGCTGATTTGGTAGGCTTGAAGGCAGCAGATGGAAGCTTGGAAAGATTGGAAGGATAAGAGTCTTCAAGCTTGACTGGAATAGTAGATTTGGAGCGAATGTAAACTCTATGGCGTGCACAAGAGAAGTCTTCAAAAGAGGGGTCAGCAAGATGAACATAAACTTCAGTAGCAGGTAGGTTGGTAGTAGGGATCACAGAAAACTTATACTTGCGTATATCTATCTGAAATCTACTTGCAAAGTTTGATGTGCTTCGATCAGAGTGAGGAGTTGACATAAGTAGGTTCCAAGCAGTTCTCGATGGATTTTCAATAAGAGCAAGGGAGTTCGTTACCCTTATGAAGGAAGCTAAAATTATGTGCATCCCCATTCCACACTTGTAGGCATGAAACATGGATAGGAAAAGTAGGAAGTCAGTAGGGAGCATGTATAAGAAGAAATCATCATTAAGTCCAAGTCATAATCGTCTGCTCTTTGCTGATACTTTAGAGGGAATGATTTCTTCCCGAAGATCTCTTCTTTGGATGGCCTCCCTCTTGGTTAAATTCACATTTCTGCACCAACAATTTTAATATCATAATTGAAAGAAAATTTATTGAAAATTTTTTTGGACTTCGAGGGATTAATTGTACAATTATTTTCGGTGTACTATTTGCTTTGGATGAACCAATTATTGAGAGGCGTATTCCAACGACCTTTTCGTATTATAAGGCACACATATTTAAGGCACACATGTACCCATTTTGGATTATTATCCGCTTGTTTAATTCAAAATAGGAGACTTTCAATTTATGTAAGTTCTTTTGTTGACTATCTACGACATAAGGACTTTTTTTTCTCTTTTCTTTTGGATAAGTAGCCAATACTAACATTTACCACTTGGCTGCTTATAGCTAAAACAATCTTCCATATTTAATATGACTCACACTATGTACTTGTGCATGAGAATTACAATTTTATTATAAACATACATTTCCACCTTTTTATGTATTTCTAAATATTATATTCCCACTAAACTAACAAGTTTGACAAATAATTCGACCATAATACCAGTTATCAATGGATGTGCAAGCATTATAATGAATAGAATGATATTTTATTTCTATGTGTTGACCTTTTGAACTATTTGCGCCACTATAAATCAAATTAATTATTGTCTGATTATCACAATAAATCTCAATAGGCCACTTAATTAAATTGAGATTTACATTTAGTAAGAAATGTCTTATCCAAACTACATGAGTCGCAACCATACTACAGGCTATTAAACTCAGCTTCTTGTGTTTATCTTGCAACACATCCTTGTTTCTTACAACCCAAGATACAACAATTTTACCAAAAATAAATATGTGGCCTAAAGTCGACTTCCAGTCATCTTTATCGCCTTCAAAATCAGCGTCGGAGTAACCAAAAATCTCACGCTAGCTTGTTCGCTTGTTAAACTAATTTGTGGTGTAAATTACTTTTACACATTTCATAATTTTCTTAACGGCTTCTCAATTTGCTGGACCAGGATTACTCTAAAACCTACTAATTAGACTCACCAACTTTGATCGAGTACACAACATAATATTCATCAAACTCCCGACCGCTTGGGCATACAGAACATCTAGTGACTTTTGCTATTCTTCAAAGTTCTTATTCTTTTTTAATCGTTTTTCCATTAACAATGAGGTTGGTGCCGAATTACAAATTTGCATTTCAAAACGATGAAACACTTTATGTAATACCTTTTTTTTTAGTAGAAACTCAATGCTTTAGATTTTTGTTAGAGTTAATTGATGATGATGTTTAGAGAATACATTGTGCATCTGTAAATACTTAAGGTACCTTATAAACCTTAATATTAGCACGAGTTTTGCATCCATTGATGACAACATTATTCATTAGGGGATGATCAAACACTTCACAAGACAAGTCGTTAAATGGATCATCTAAAGGACTTGACAAAGTGAAGAGAAATGTTTGTTGTTACTATAAAAAGAATAAAGTATTCCGCACATCAGATATTCCAAACAAAACTTCAATGATTAAGAATCATCAAGGGAACTCGTCAGGGGATGACTGAGCCAGACCAACCCGTCAGGGGAACGCGTCAGGGTATGGCAGTGGCTGACCAAACTCATCAGGGGAACGCGTCAGGGCATGAACAATATATGTCGCCTGTCAGGGGAAGACATCAGGGTATGATAGTGTTAGGCTAACCCATCAGGGAAACCCGTTAGAGAGAATGCTCAACACTATATCAGTGGAAGCCATCAGTGTATGTCGTAAGTTATAACATCAGTGGATCAAGAAGCACTGAGTGAAACTCAAGTGAAGGTTGAAGCCCTGATCCAGTGTTTAACAAGACTTGTGATCAGGGGATCCAAGAAGCACTAATCAAGTTCATCAGGGCTTGTTGTCAGTGGATGGTTATGACTGCATACACCCGTCATCAGGACTTACACTCAAATCAATGAAGCTTGTTATAGAAGCAAGAGATATTAATTAGAAAGATATTTCTTGAAGTTTGTATGGTCCAATGACAACTCTCGAACATTAAATGCTCACAGATCAGGGGAAGAAAAAGAAGTAACAAAAGTAGCAGCAGTCTGACACATAGTTTCCAAAGGACAACGATGTGACATATATGCGGTTAAGTTGAAAAGAGCAGCACGTCTTCGCACGTGGTTTCAACAACTGATCTTCTATATATGCAAAGGAGTTCTCATTACACAGACATCAATCCAACAGATCAACAAATAAAGAAGCACACAAATCACTAGAACAGCTTTGTAATATATCTTGAGAGAAATATTTCAAAGAAAGATTAGAAGCTAGTGAGTGTGAATTTGAAGCTGTAATTTTATTACAGAACCTGTAGCTGTTTAATCACATTTGTGATTATACAGATTTCCAGAAAAACATCAAGTTATAATACAACTATTTTAACTTGAATCTGTGTGTTCATATCTTATAGTTTTTCTGTTTCTTGTAGCTATTTCCAGTTAGTGCCAACTAAAGTTTAAAAAGAGCAAAAAGTTTGTAGTGCTTGTATTCATCCCCCCCCCCCCCTCCCCCCATCTACAAACACTTGAGCTTATATTGTAATAACAATTGGTATCAGAGCCTCTTAGCGGATTTCACTTGCTAAAAACGATCAATATCTATGGCAACAAAGCTGGAAACGGTAAAGTCCCCATGTTGGAAAGGGGAAAATACTTCTTCTGGAGACAACGCATAACAGTTCATCTTAGAGCAATTGATGATGAATATCTTCAAATCTTAGAAGAAGGCCCTCACATCCCAAAGAAGCTCATTCCTCAGGAGGTGGTCAAAGGAGTCAGTATTCTAGAAAAGTTAGTTCCAAAAACAACTGATGAGATGACTCTAGAGGAAAGAGAGAAAGTGAAAAAGGATCTCAAGATCACAGGCATCTTATATAATGGTTTAGACGATGATATGCTGAATAGTATAATAAATCTTACAATGTCTAAATCTGTATAAGATACCATACAAATCCTTTGTGATGGAATGGAGGAGGTGAGAGAGAACAAACTGCAGCTGTTGACATATCAGTATGAGTGGTTCACCATGAAAAATGGTGAAACACTCACTGAAATGTTCGACAGATTTAACAGGTTGGTAAATGACCTGAGATTGTATTGGAAGGCCTATGTAAATAAAGATGTGAACAGAAAGTTCATGAGAGCTCTTCTCATATCATGGGATCCTAAGACAACAGCTATCGGGGAATCCAAGGACATGAATCTCCTAGACTTGGATAGGCTTTATGGAACCCTAAAGACATATGAACTTGAGGTTCAACAAAGATCTGAAATGTCAGGGGATGTTAGGAAGCTTAAATCTGTAGCCCTGATGGCTGCCAAAAAGGACAAAGAAGAAACAAGACCTAGTGCCTTGATGAAGCAACAGTTAGGGGATGCTGAACTTGAAGGGGACAACGAAGCTGACTCCAAGGAAGATGAATATACTCCTAAAGAGTTAGAGGAGCTGGATGAAACCATTGCCTTTCTTGCAAAAAAGGTTTTCCAAGCTGAAATTCCAAAAGTCTGTGGGATTCAAAAAATTTTCAGCAAGGAAGCCTAGTAGCACTAAAAACTTTATTGACAAATCAAGAATAAAGTGCTACAAGTGCCATGAGATGGGTCACTTCACAAATGAGTGTCGCAAGGCCGCAAAAGAAGGTGAATCCAGAGCCAAAGAAGCTGAAGTGGACTACAAGAAGAAATACTTTGACCTTCTTAATGCAAACAAGAAGGGAAAAACATATATTGCAGAGGGAAAGGACTGGGCTGACTCAGATGAAGAAGATGATGAAGAATATGTCAACCTAGCCCTGATGGCCTCATCCACTGACAGTAGCAGCTCACAAGTAAGTCTAGAAATTTCCTCTAACATGTCTAAAACTGATTGTGTTAAAACTGTTAAGGAAATGGCTTGTGAGATAAAAGATCTCTATGACATCCTAAGGAGTGCAGTAGCTAAAACTGAGAAAGTGCAAAAAATAAATGAATAATTGCAAAGAACACTCTCTTAGAATCAGAACTCTCCAGACTTGAGAATCTTGAAAAAGAACTCTCAAGGACAAAAAATCTTATTGACTGTGCTATCAAAAGGGAGGAATGGACCTCAAATCTTCTAAGTCAAGAAAGGGAAGTCATAAAGAGATGGAATGAGTCTAGCAAAAAACTGGAGGATCAATTAAACAGTCAAAAATCTAGTCCCAAATCTGGTTTAGGCTATGGAGAGGCTCTAGTGAAGCAACCTGCCATTGAGGTTGAAATTGCAGCTAGCTTTGGAAAAAGACCAATACAACCTATCAAGTTTGTAAAGGTTGTAACAAAGTTAGAAAAAGGGAATGTTTTCCCAAAGAGTGAAGCTTCCACAAGTGGTGGGAGTGGCAAGAAAACTATTCTTGCCAAAGCACTCAACCCTCCAGTCAGAAAAGAACCAGACTGTGCATCAGTGGATACACAGTCGTCAGGGGGAAAGAGTGCATCAGGCCTTCGTAGCCCTTCAAGGGAAAAAGGCCTGTCAGGGGATAGTAAAAAGAATAGGAATGGTAAGCTAGGTGTAAACAAGGATAGTAATTACACTTCCATTCATGAAGCCCCTAGGAAAGTGTGCTGGATTTGTGGTAACAATAATCATCAATTTTTTCAATGCAAAGAGAAACCACAAATTTTGACTGACACAATTTTATATGCTGATGATTTACCAACTGTTAAAGCTTGCTCCTCCAAGGATAAAGGCAAGATAACTGTTGAGAAATCAAAAGCATATATTGAAGCTCCTAAAAAGGAGAATGTTTTAAATTTGCCAAAACCAAAAGTCACTATTAAAGAAAAGGCTGTTTTACCTACCACTGTGACTAAACCTAGAGGACCCAAAACCAATTTGGTACCAAAAACAAATTAAATATTTTTTGTGTGCAAGGAAAAGTTAAAAGCAATCATATCTGGTTTCTAGACAGTGGCTGCTCAAGACACATGACAAGAAACAAAGCCCTGCTCACAGAATTTCAGGAGAAGGATGGTCCAATGATCTCATTTGGTGATAACAACAAAGGACTGACTCTTGGTTATGGCAAAGCAGCAAATGAGAATGTCTCATTTGAAAATGTAGCACTAGTTGACGGGCTTAAGCACAACTTGTTAAGCATAGTTCAACTATGTGACAAAGGATATATCATTTCTTTCAAGGGGGATCAGTGCTTGATCTCAAATGAGGATGATGGGAAGCTGGTTTTATCAGGAATAAGAAAAGGAGATCTCTATGTTGCTGATTTCAATTCAATAAGTGGAGAATTATGTTTCTACAGCAAGGCAACTCCTGATGAAAGCAGGCTATGGCACAAGAGGCTCTCTCACCTGAATTACAAATCTATCAATGATTTAGTGAAGAGAGAGTTGGTAACTAGGCTACCCCAAATGGAGTTCATTCAAGAAGGGTTATGCTCAGCTTGTCAACAAGGGAAGTAAAGAAAAACATCCTTTGTCAGCAAGGAAGCTACAATGATTAAAGATCCAATTCAATTGCTACATATGGATCTCTTTGGCCCTGTCAATATTATGTCAGTGTCAAAGAAAAGATTTGCAATGATCATTGTGGATGACTACACCAGATACATTTGGGTGAAGTTTCAAAATGCTAAATCAAAAGTTCTTCAGCAAATCATTAACCACATCAAGAAAGTGGAAACTCAGTCAGGGTCAGTGGTTAGGATATTGAGGACAGACAATGGAACTGAATTCAAGAATGCAGCTGTTGATGGATATTGTGTGGAGAAAGACATCAATCATATACTTTCTGCCCCAAGGACTCCTCAATAGAATGGTGTAGTGGAAAGGAAGAATAGAACCCTGATAGAGACTGCTAGAACAATGCTAGCAGAGGCAAAGATTCCTACCTATTTTTGGGCTGAGGCAATTTCCACTACTTGCTTTACTCAAAATAGGTCATTAATCAACAAGGCTCACAACAAGACACCATATGAACTAATGACAGGGAGAAAGCCAAACATCAAGTTCCTACATGTTTTTGGATGCAAATGCTTTATTCTAAGGAACTTTGTTGAGAACTTAGGAAAATTTGATCCAAAGGCTGATGAAGCAATTTTCCTAGGTTACTCCCTGACATTTAAAGCCTACAGGGTTTACAACAAGAGACTTCAAGTAGTGATGGAGTCTATAAATGTAGCTTTTGATGATCAAGAGATTTCTAGAATTGAAGACCCTGGTTTTCATGAAGAGCTCAGATTTGAAAATGAAGATGAGACTGATTATCAAGAGATTGAAGCTGATGAGTGCAAACAAATGGAGAACTTATCCATTCCTGATGTCAATCCAAACACCGTAGAAGCCCCTTCAGCAGATAGAGTCAATTTTCTGGACAACAGATCAGGGGATACTCCATCAGGGGATCATCCATCAGGGCAGGCACCATTAGGGGATAACTTAAACCATGAATTAAGCACTAATTCAGGGGGAGGGTTTTTAGAAGCTGGAAGCACATATTTAGGGGGAGGAGATGATAATCAAGCAAGCTCATCAAGATACATCTCCAATCCCAAATGGTCTAGAAGTCACACAACAGATTTAATTATTGGTGACCCAAACAAGAAAGTGTAGACCAGAAAAGCAACATCTAATGAATACCTATATGCTTGCTTTCTTTCACAACTAGAGCCAAAGAAATTTGAAGAAGCCATTCAAGATGCAAATTGGATAATGGCTATGCAAGAAGAGCTAAATCAATTTGAAAGAAATCAAGTATGAAAGTTTGTGCCTAAACCCAAAGATAGAATCATAATAGGTACCAAATGTATATTCAGAAACAAGATGGATGAAGCTGGCATTGCTATTAGAAACAAAGCAAGACTGGTTACAAAGGGTTATCTTCAAGAAGAAGGGATTGACTTTGATGAAACTTTTGCATCAGAAGCCAAACTTGAGGCTATAAGAATTTTCTTAGCCTATGCAACACATTTAAATTTAAAGGTTTATCAAATGGATGTGAAAAGTGCTTTTCTCAATGGGAAATTAGAACAGGAGGTGTATGTCCAACAACCTCCAGGGTTTGAATGTTCAAAATTCTCAAATCATGTCTACAAACTAGAAAAGGCACTTTATGGACTGAAGCAAGCTCCTAGAGCTTGGTATGACACATTGTCAAAGTTCTTGGTGGAAAACAAATTCATAAGAGGTATCATTGACAAAACATTGTTCTTTAGACAACACCAAGGTCATCTGATTTTGGTTCAAATTTATGTTGATGATATTATCTTTGGATCCACTGACACTAGACTGTGTGAAAAGTTCTCCAAACTCATGCAAAGCAAGTATGAAATGAGCTTGATGGGTGAGTTATCATATTTTTTGGGATTGCAAGTCAGACAAGTCACTGATGGAATTTACATTCATCAGACAAAATATGAGAAAGAACTTCTCAAGAAATTTGATATGGAGGACCCAAAAGTAGCAAAGACACCAATGACCATTACAACCAAGATTGACCCTAATAAGAATGGAAAAAAGTTGATTTGAAGACTTACAGGGGAATGATTGGATCATTGCTATATCTAACAGCCAGCAGGCCTGACATAATGTTTGCAACATATCTTTGTGAAAGATATCAAGCTGATCCCAGAGAATCTCATCTCATTGCAGTGAAAAGAATCTTAAGATATATCAAGGGCACTACTGAGTTGGGACTTTGGTATCCAAAGGAGTCTGGATTTGAATTGATAGGATATTCTGATTCTGACTTTGGAGGATGCAGAATTGACAGAAAAAGTACAACAGGAAGCTGTCAGTTTCGAGGAGGAAGGCTTGTATCTTGGTTCAACAAAAAGCAGCACTCAATTTCAACATCAACTGCTGAAGCTGAATATATAACAGTTGGAAGTTGCTGTGCACAAATTCTATGGATGAAAAATCAGTTAATGGATTATGGCCTGAACTTCAACAATATTCTAATTAGGTGTGACAACACTAGTGCCATTGCCATTGCTGAAAATCCTATGCAACATTCCAAAACCAAACATATAGAAATCAGATATCATTTCATCAGGGAACATGTTATGAATGGAACCATTGAACTACAGTTTGTACCATCCAATCAGCAGCTGGCAGACATATTTACCAAAGCTCTTGATGAAGCCACGTTTTTCAAACTTGTGGGAGAGTTGGGAATGGTGAACTATGTGTTAGGGCCGGGATCAAATGCCTAAGTTCTGGTATTCCTAACTCATCTTAAATTTCTGATGAAATTAATTGATATGTGATTATATATGTTATTATTGTAAATATGTATATGTATAATTGTATATTTTGTATTTTTGTATGGTTGTTTTTGTTTTTGACTGATGCATCAGGGTCAGGGTCTCTGTTAAGGCGCATCAGGGTCAGGGTATTCGACTCGAGCATCAGGGTCAGGGTATCCGGCTCGCGCATCAGGGTCAGGGTATCTGTCTTGTGCATCGGGGTCAGGGTATCTGTCTTGTGCATCGGGGTCAGGGTATGTAAATACAAAGAGCATCAAGGTAAGGTAAAATGTTTTTTAACTGCATCAGGGGATTACAGTTAGTTAAGTGATGACAACTCATCAGGATGTTCTTCTCTTACTAATGACGTGTCATCATAGAACTGAAATGACTCCCTAATTGCGTGTTTTCAGGAGCAGTTTTCAAACGTCAACAGACGGGTATTTATACTCTATCTCTCTTACTTTCAAAACACCTTAACTTATTTAATCCTTCTCTGATATTTGCTTGATTTTCTTTCTCTCTCTCTCTCTCTCGTTTTCACAGAAACCCTAGAACTTCAAACAACATCAATGGCACCCAGCAACTCTCAACAAATCCCAAGGAATCTAGTAGTTCCACCCACAAATTATGTGGGTTTCTCAGACATTAATGAGGTGAGTGATTGTTTCAAGCCTATTATGAACTATTTACTCACCTTCGAGTATAGTCAAGCAATCTTCACCGATGAAGAAATGTCGGGGGAAGCACTGTCTCAACTGTGGACAAGTGCAAAGTTTATGTACTCCACCACAAAGACTGATGTGGTAAAGGGAATCTCTTTCGAGATTTCTTCTGAAAAAGGAAAAATAACCCCTTCCAGGATTAATTCTACTTTGGGGCTACCTATCCAGAACCTAGTGGAAGTACCAGATGATGCTGAGTTGCTCAGTTTCTTGAGGGAACTGGGCTATAATTCTGTTCTTAACGCAGTGTTAAAGTTCAAAGACCTCAAGAGGGTGAACGTGAAGCGGGAGATCTCTTACCTCTTCGACACCATCACCAAGGTGTTTTCAGGTAAGTGTTCTAACTTTGAGGTAATTACCTCCTTAACTTTAAAAATAGCATATGCAATAATTAAAAATCTAAATATAAATATAGGAAAATTAATTTTTGATGACCTTGTAAATAAATTAGGTAGTTTTAATTCTAGGAACTCAGAAGTTTATTATGCTAGATTTTTGTATATGATTATTAAGGAACAAATTACTGATTTTTCTTTTGAGAATGATAGTACTGTATAAACATACAAGCAAACAAAGAAATTGTTCGCAGAAATAATGAAGAAATCATACACAGCCGACCCATTTGCACTTCCACTGCATATGGTACAGGTAGTAAATTCTTCACCCTCTACTTCCCAACCTATAAATTCTTCACATTTATCTACTATGGTAGAGAACACAACCACTTCTCTGCCTACCCAAGTAGAACAACCAATTTCAACACAACCACTCTCTATAGCCCAACCCATAGTCTCCCAAAAGACTATTGGGATTAAAAGAAAACTCAGTGAAGTTACCATATCAACTGAGGCGGAGCAAGGAGAGAGAGTGATTGGCTATAGGCATAAGAAGAAGAAGGGAGACATGAGTGTTACCCAAAAGCCTGACCAGGCAGTATCCTCTCAAAATGATACTGCCTTTGATAAGGAATTAAACATATTTCTAACTAGTTCCTCTCAAAAGGAATTAGTTATTGAAAATAGTCCTCAACCAGGGACACAATTGAGTGAGGCACGTACACTGACCATAGACTCTGATGAAACTAACATCAGGGTCTCTGAGAGCCATTTCCAGAAATCTGACACAGTAAGTCCACGCACTACTTCTTTTGATGCGTCTGGTTTTCTCCAAAATGTTGTAGTTCAGAAACTTCTCAATAAGATCAACATGAGTCATAAGCATTCTTCTACAGCATCTTTTGATGAATCACCTCTTCATTCAGTGATTCAGCCAACACTCCCTTTTACACCACTTCTTTCTTTCTCTGTTCCTCAAATTTCTTCAGTTATTATGAGACAAACATTGAGTGTCATAAGATCAGATTCTCCATTTTCTCAATTCGTGGAGGAGCCAACACTCCCTGATTTAGTGATTTATAATCACCACACTCAATTGGTTGACTCATTTTTCCTTGATACAATCACTGTTGCTCAAACAGGGGACATAACCTCTAATGTATATACAACAACAATAAGTCTTTATGTTCCCCCAATTGTAAATATTTCTTCTATAGAGAAACACACTTCTCCAATTGTACATACACATATTACTTCCACTCCTTCTCCTATCACTTCTGTGGAACCAGTAACTGTACATAACTTACTTGAGCTAGCCACAGAAGCTGATCTCACAGCCTATAGGAGCCCTTCTAGGACAACTTTAAGTGAGGCTGAAAAAATACTTAGTGAAAAGAGGCAAAGTCAAACCCCTGAGAGGACTTTGGCAAAAGGAAAGGATGAGGGTACTGCCTTAGAAGGCAAAGAAAAAGGAGAGTATATGAGTGATGCCTTAGTAGGCACAGAAAAAGGAGAGCCTAAGAGAGATGAGGATGAGATCCTTGTAAATAAAGAACAGAGAGAAAATACAAAAACTGTAAATAATACAAGTTCTGAAAGTGATGAAGATAATGCTCCAACAGATGATTTTAAATGTATTTTACGATAAGAAAATTTTAAATGTATTTTACGATAAGAAATAATGTTATTTTGTGTTATTGTATTTTTGCATGGAGGTTAGCCTTTTTAAATATGAATGATGAATTCAGACCTACAATGAAAATTTTTATGATGATGTGATATCCATGATTATGAGGTTAAGTTCCTTAAAAAAAATATTAAAAAGGGGACTAACAAATTCCACATAAGATTATATTGATTAGCTTGGACGAGGGTGAGAGAATTACGTAAGTGTTATACTTACGTGTTAATCAAAGAGTTGTTTAAGTGGCAGTAGTCGATCAAGGCATTGTGCATGTAGGACAACAGTTGTTAGCTGTTAAAGAGTAATGATAAGCAACCATTTTACCGTCCGGATTAACCAATCATCTTATCTTAAAGCTTAACCTTAGCTTATTGCTCTTGAACTCTATAAATACCTCATTTCAGATGAAATTTTAATTCCTTTACCAAAATTTCTCTTTTAAGAGTTTCGTTTAAACTTATCATCTCCATAAATTTCCAACTTCTTCTTTTGGAAAATTATTCTCAGATAAGCTTTGATTTCACCCTTAAGAACGAAGAGGTAAGAACCTGGTACTCTACTTAGTTTCTTTCGTGCATAGCAACAAAGATTTATGCTAAGTTTATATTCATTTGCATTTTCATGATGCATCCTAGGCTGAGTTTGTTCATGATAAGCCTTCCATGGTAGCAACAGCAAGCTCTAATGTTAGTCTCTGATGAGATGTTGTTAGTCTCTGATGAGATGTTCTTTAGTCTCTGATGCTTTAAAAATCCTAGTCTCTGATGACGTCATCCTTAGTCTCTGACAGGCTAATTAGTCTCTGATGACGTCATCCTTAGTCTCTGATGGGCAAAATATGTTAGTCTCTGATGGCTAAAGATATTAGTCCCCAAGGAGTTTGGCGATAGCCAACTGAGTTTGGTGCTGAAGAAATGATCCACTGATGAAGTTCAGTGATGACTTACTAAGTTTGGCGATGAACAAATCATCCCCTGTCAGCCAAGAGAGTTCGGCGATAGTCAAAGTTACCACCCGACGAGTTTGGCGGTGAGAAAATTATTCCCTGATGGGTAAGTCATCCCCTGATGACTATTCCCTAATGAGTGAATGATACCCTGATGGTCGAAGGCTATCCCCTGATGGCCGAGAGACATCCCCTGATGGGCGAGACATTCCCTGACGGGTAGTTTTTTCCCTGATGACCAGTTATCCCCTGATGCGTAGTCTGTCATCAAGACTATAAAACATTAGTTTCTTAAAATTATTTTATGATGTTATTATTTAAAACAGTAAAAGTCTAAGGACATCACATACACATTTTCTTTCATAAATTCTTATTAAGGTATTAAAATATTACTTGCATAATTTACAGAATCTTTCACTCACCAATAAGTTGAAATTGAATCTTTGTTGCAAAGGACTGAGGCAAGTATATTCTCACTTTTATGCGTATTTCAGTTAAGTTCATGATCAATTGATTCGACATGCGTACAAGACTATGACTTTTATGTCTTGATTTCTTTGTGAATCAGTATGCTATGCTTTATTTTTCCGCTAGCATGATATGAATGAAAGTTCATGGATACAAAGAAGCTTCACTCTATCAGTTATTTTCAATATTATATCTGTGCAATAAATGAGAATGATATGTCCCTTAAATGGGTTATGCCACATGGATGGCTAGAGGAAGGGAAAGGTGCTGATTTGTTCTTCACCTAACCTAGAGGAATTTTATGTGACTACGTACGTTCACGCAAGGAGGGATCATGCGGACACAATTAGGCCAGCTGTATACCGTATGGTTAGCAGATCCAACGGTTTTAGCCCCCGATGGATATTTTTTTTTTACTTCAAAGAAGTTATGCTTTGTTCTAAGAAGGATTACATAATTGTTTATCATCAGTAATCTTGAAGATCCTTTAAAGATTTCTGAGGCATCAGTATTGTTCCACCAAGCCTCTTAGCATAATTGAATCTTTTGAAACATTCCAGATTTGTTTTTCCAAATTGTTTATATACTTGCTGGGCGTAAATCGCTCATTCTTATTGAATTTTAATGTCTTGCAGGGCTGAATATAAAGGCTGAGCCCTCTGAATATAAACGATGAAAGGAGCCTGCCCACAGCCTTGGAAAGGCCATTGAAATTAGTCTATATATCCACTGATGGGTAAGAGAAAAGCATAAAGATCAAAGACATTGATGGACTCGACTTGGAGGAAGCGATGCATGTTCTAAGCCAAATTGCTTATCACAAAAATGAACATGTCATCCAGTTCAGAATCCTGCTGATTCAGAGAGTGCTAAAGGAGATTGAAGAAACCAAAGCTGATGATGGGAGTGCTGCAGTAAGGGATGTGCCACCAGCGAAGGGATTAAAAGAATATCCAAAAATGATCACAAGCCCCATGGGTGTTGAGTTCAAGAACAAAAAGGGGGAGATCATTACCTTCCACTGGTCACAACTTGCTGCAGCCGACATTCAAGATATTAAATCTGTCCTTAAAGCTTTGGAATCTAGCAAAAATGTCAACATCGTCAACTTTAGAAGACTTCTTCAAAAGGAGCTGAAGCAACTGGAGACTGGAAGGGAAGACAACAGACTCAGGAAAGATGACGTAGGGAGTTTAAGCCTACAGCCTTGGATAACTAAATCAACCTATTGATATACGCACAATAAGCTAATTTAGGGTTCCTGAACGAATCACACGTTCAAGGCTATTCGAATCTCACGAATAGGTTCTTGTTTATATCACACAAACAATAAGAAAAATTACAGAACACTCTGAATTTTATTAATCCCCGATGGGCAAATTAATCCCCGATGGGTTAAATTAATCCCCGATGGGCAAATTAATCCCCGATGGGCAAATTAATCCCCGGTTAAATTAATCCCCGATGGGCAAATTAGTTGCTAGGCTAATCAAATT
>CM025786.1:48715880-48726504 GCA_014636745.2 Centella asiatica | reverse complement strand
CCGTCTCTGAAGATAAATCTGTTTCGTTGCATTTTATGCCCACATCAAAAGATATTTCTTGAAGTTTGTATTTCAAGAGATATTAACTGGATAGATATTTCTTGAAGTTTGTATGGTCCAATGACAGCTCTCGAACATTAAATGCTCACAGACCAGGGAAGAAAAAGAAGCAACAAAAGTAGCAGCAGTCTGACACATAGTTTCCAAAGGACAACGATGTGACATATATGCAGCTAAGTTGAAAAGAGCAGCACATCTTCGCACGTGGTTTCAACCACTGATCTTCTATATATGCAAAGGAGTTCTCATTACACAGACATCAATCCAACAGATCAACAAACAAAGAAGCACACAAATCACTAGAGCAGCTTTGTAATATATCTTGAGAGAAATATTTTAAAGAAGGATTAGAAGCTAGTGAGTGTGAATTTGAATCTGTAATTTTATTACAGAACCTGTAGCTGTTTAACCACATTTGTGATTATACAGATTTGCAGAAAAACATCAAGTTCTAATACAACTATTTTAACTTGAATCTGTGTGTTCATATCTTATAGTTTTGCTGTTTCTTGTAGCTATTTCCAGTTAGTGTCAACCAAAGTTTAAAAAGAGCAAAAAGTTTGTAGTGTTTGGGTCCCAATTCAATGTTACAATGGACTGGTTTAGGAGAATGGATGCTGAACAACTAGAATTGATGCTGAACTTGATTTCCAAATCTTCAGCGGCTAACAGAGACTTAAGGGGGATGATCGACAAGCTGATGAGAGACATCAACGATGAAAGGAGTCTGCCCACAGCCTTGGAAAGGCCATTGAAATTAGTCTATAAATCCACTGATGGGTAAGAGAAAAGCATAAAGATCAAAGACGTTGATGGACTCGACCTGGAGGAAGCGATGCATGTTCTAAGCCAAATTGCTTATCACAAAAATGAACATGTCATCCAGTTCAGAATCCTGCTGATTCAGAGAGTGCTAAAGGAGATTGAAGAAACCAAAGCTGATGATGCGAGTGCTGCAGTAAGGGATGTGCCACCAGCGAAGGGATTAAAAGAATATCCAAAAATGATCACAAGCCTCATGGGTGTTGAGTTCAAGAACAAAAAGGGGGAGATCATTACCTTCCACTGGTCACAACTTGCTGCAGCCGACATTCAAGAGATTAAATCTGTCCTTGAAGCTTTGGAATCTAGCAAAAATGTCAACATCGTCAACTTTAGAAGACTTCTTCAAAAGGAGCTGGAGCAACTGGAGACTGGAAGGGAAGACAACAGACTCAGGAAAGATATTTCTTGAAGTTTGTATTTCAAGAGATATTAACTGGAAAGATATTTCTTGAAGTTTATATGGTCCAATGACAGCTCTCGAACATTAAATGCTCACAGACCAGGGAAGAAAAAGAAGCAACAAAAGTAGCAGCAGTCTGACACATAGTTTCCAAAGGACAACGATGTGACATATATGCAGCTAAGTTGAAAAGAGCAGCACATCTTCGCACGTGGTTTCAACCACTGATCTTGTATATATGCAAAGGAGTTCTCATTACACAGACATCAATCCAATAGATCAACAAACAAAGAAGCACACAAATCACTAGAGCAGCTTTGTAATATATCTTGAGAGAAATATTTTAAAGAAAGATTAGAAGCTAGTGAGTGTGAATTTGAAGCTGTAATTTTATTACAGAACCTGTAGCTATTTAATCACATTTGTGATTATAGAGATTTGCAGAAAAACATCAAGTTCTAATACAACTATTTTAACTTGAATCTGTGTGTTCATATCTTATAGTTTTTCTGTTTCTTGTAGCTATTTCCAGTTAGTACCAACTAAAGTTTAAAACGAGCAAAAATTTTGTAGTGTTTGTATTCACCCCCCCCCCCCCTCCTTTTCTATAAACACTTGAGCTTATATTGTACTAACAATTTTCTATCTCTTATGATCTAAATTTTTAGAACATAGGATGTTTTACCCATATCTTTCATCTAAAATTTACTACTACGTTCCAACTTGATTTTATTAACATATCAATGTCATTTCCAGCCAATAAAATTAAAGTCATGTCATATAAATGAAAGATTATTAGGTTTATCCTTTATATGACTTTAGTTTTGATAATGATAAAATTAATTAGAGCTACTTAAATTCTAGTTAATTAGGAAGAATCCTCTCCTAGGACTTATGTGCTATGTGACCTATGTGTTTGTGTGGTTTGTTTGTTTCGAAATTAATTCTTAAGCTCACCATACACACACACACAAAAAAAAAATACTTATGAAAAAATTAATATTGTAATAAAAAATTAATATTGTAATACATTGGTTTTTTAAAATTACTTTGTAGTGCAATTGGCTTTTTACTTATGATATTGAGCTCAAAAGACTAAGTATTTGGTTTTGGTTTTATACGTGGATTAAAATATCACTTTCTTTAAGCTATAAAACTAATAAAAATTATCTTAGCATATCACCTATGAAAATATAATTTACAAATTAAAGAATTATTTCAAAAGTATGCTTTGTATCCATGGTATAATTAACGACCATAATTCACCCAACACAAACCTAATTAATCAATATTAGTGAAAATTAGTGATTTACGGGTTTCATCGCCACATCATTTGTCACATACGTCAAAGAAAGGCCTCATGGGCCATGCTAGGGCGCCACATCATCCTAGAACCTCAAGAGAAACCATGAGCTCCTAAGAATGCCCAACAAAGTCTATGATCAACATTGAAGGCAACTAAAGCCTATGAAGATGAAAATTAACTAAGCATTGTCAAAGACATTACAAGACCAAAATAATTTTAAGTCTAGAAGTCATGAAATACGTGGCAAAGCAAACATCTAGTGAAAAACACTACCAAGTTAATACAACCTCCTCACACATATATAAGATGATAGGAGAAGATTTGGTAATAAATTTTGGGAGCCAAGCATGGGGACTCCCCAACTTAGCCTAAATTTGGCCAAGTATAGACTCAATGACTAGCAAGACAACTTGAGCATAGTTATACACAAGGATACCATGAGGCATATGACCCCTAATTCACATATACATGGACCTTTAAATACTAAGAAGACAAGTCAAGGGCCAATACGCCCAAGGAATGCAATTAGGAAGAGTTGGAGATCTCTTAAGGTGCCTTCTTCACAAGCAAATTAATAAGTGAGGCCAACAATCTCTCTATTTCTACATGACTTAGGTCTTCAAATGATGCCCAAATTCCTTAGAACATCAAGGAATGACCTGAAGGATAACTGTTAGATATAAATGTTGATAATGATAATTATATAATAAAGGAATAAATGTGCATCTGCAAGTACTCAAGGTATTCTACAAACCTTAGTATATTTACACAAGTTTTGTATCCACTGATGGACAAACCAGTCATCAAAGGATAAACTACTACACTAGGCAAGTCATCAATGAATACTTCAACGGACTTGACAGTGTCAGGGAATGACTATTGTTACTTAAAAGGACTCGAGTATTCTACACATCAGACATTCCAGGTAAAACTAACAAAGTATCAATGATTAAGAGTAAAAGTATTTTTAATAAGGCATTAGTGGAAAACCCATCAAGGGAAGACTAAAATACTGTGTCAGGGGATGACCTCATCAAGGGAACCTATCAAGGGATGAACTCGTCAGGGGAACCCATTAGGGGATGACATCAAAGGATCAAACCGTCAAGGGATGACATCAAAGGACCAACTCATCAGGGGAACCCATCAGGGGAGAGAGAGTTGTTACGCGAAACAACTAAGAAGCCACAATACTTACACACTAGAAGGAAGCTTTGTAATAGATCTCGAGAGATATATTCAAAGAAAAACCAGTAGCTAGTGAGTGAGAAAAAGAAGGTGTAATTTATTACAGAATTATAGTTGTTAATCACTTTGTGATTAAACAGATTTCCAGAAAAACACCAAGTTATAATACAACTATTTTAACTTGATTGCATATGTATTCATTTTAATTTCAGCAAAGTTTTTCTGATCATTGTAGTTATTCTAGCCATTGTAGTTTAAATTTTAAAGAGCGAAAAGTTTGTAGTGTTTGTATTCAACCCTACCCCCCCCCCCCCCCCCAAAAAAAAAAAAAAAAACACTTGAGCTTATTCAGTTCTAACAATAACACCAAGCTAGCCCAAAGAGAAAGAAGGGAGCCCAAGACGTGGCCCTCAATTGGGGCGTCCTGTAGGCCCCCCCAAGGAGAAAATTTCAAGGTTCTCCAAATTATACACCAAGCAAGGGGCACTCAAAGGGATCCAAATAAAGGGCTATGCACATGAAATCAAGTAACAAATGATAGGGACAAGGACACTTCGTAGGGGCAGCATCTACCCCTCTATACTTAGCCATTGTTTTGCTTTTTAAGCTATCTCCTACTACACTTGCAACCCAATTGGTGGTCTTAGAGTTCTCATAGTCCTACAACAAGCTAAAGTTGTTCAAAGGCATCCTAAAGGGAAAAAATAATCATCTAAAGGAGGGTTAAGTGGGAGCCTAGAGGGAATCCTATCATAAGGGTGGCCTCTAGGTGCCAACACTTAGCCAAATTTTTCCTCTTTAAATGATCATCTCTCACAAAGTTTGGAAGAAAATTTGGGAATAATCTAAAATGTTTCGCCTTCTCGACTGTTGTGGAATCTGAAACGTTTCATCTTCTCTATCGTTGTAATTTTGGTAGTTACTGGACATTCTCTCTCCTTAATAAATGGAAAAACTATCATTACACACGCATGCATCCGTTTTTACTGACAATTATTTTCTTAAAACCATAACATCTTATCACATTAATTACCGCAAACCACAAATCATTCAACTTTTTTTCACCCTCTATATAAACCAAAATTTACCTCATTCACTTTCTCACTTTCATTTTCCTCTTAACTCAAAAATTCTCTCTCTAGAAATCTCTTATAAACTAACCTTGCCAAGCCAAAACACCCTATAGAGAAAACTCGACCACCCTTCTTAACACTTACAATGGCTGACAACCTACAGAAAATTGAGTATGAGTCTACTATTGATCTTAATTCCTTTGTTGAAATCACTGAGCAAAGAATTAGTGAAATCATAGATATGCAAAGTGCTTGTGATATATTATATGTGATCTCAGTTGAAACTCCTATATATGAATATCTGCTGAGGGAGTTTTGCAGCATTGTTTTAGTTAATGGAAACATAATCACTGGTACTGTTGATGGGAGAACTGTGATCATTAACCAAGCTAGCATCAACAAAGTTCTCTAGCTCACTCAGTAAGGTGAATTGCTCAATGATGATGACTTGGAAGCAAAAATTGAAGACTTGGATTATAGGATGACTCATAGGTATAGTAAAAAGGAGAGATTTCCCTAAGAAATATAGCTTTCTCATAGATGTGTTGCACAAGACATTATTGTGCAAGTTTTCTACCCAGGATGATACACCTGTAAGAACTATCTTGCTGACATACATACTAAAAAATGGAGTGGAAATAAGGTGGAGTAGAATCTTCTTTGATGTGCTACTGGAGTTTTTACCAAGAAAATGACTAAGCTCAAGAATGGAAGGACCTTGTCCTTGCTGATCAAGGATGCTTTAGGCAATAACTTCCCAGTTGACACTAAGGGAAAGAAGATTCAAAGAACCAAGGTAATGACCTCCACCACCCTTGCTAACTATGAAAGAAATGTTGCTGAAATAGCAAGGATGGCTATTGAGAGAAAGGCCCAAGGTATTCCAGATACTCTCAAGACCAAGAAGCCTACTGTAAAGAAAAGGAAGTTTGCAGGAAATCCTATTGAAGTTGCAACACCTCCTACTGAAGCCTCAACTATTGTTGATTGAAGCGTAGCTGCTGAAATGGTGATCCCTGCTGAGAAGATCACCCAATCTAATGTTCCAGCAGCAACCCAGAAACCAAAAAGAATAAAAATGAAGGTGAGACTTCAAAAGACAAGGAGTACAGTGGCTCCTGTTGGAAGTGAAGAGTCAAAATGTGTTGAAACTTGACCTTTAAATTCAGTAGAGATGAAGATAGCCAACTATGGGGAGTATTTAGTCCAAGATGATGAAGGAGAGAGCTTGATGAAAGAAATTACTGAAAAAAAAGATCCTGCTGAATCCCCTGTCACTACTGATGTTCAGCGAATGATGTGAACTATTGGGATTTCCTTGAGCAAGAAGATGAAGCAGAAGAATTGATAAAGAAGATTGTTAAATAAGATGCTCCTGCTAAATCCCCAAGAACCCAACTAAAGTTATCAGTGGTGCAACCTTGATTATTGATTTAGTAGGAAATGTTCAATGAACTGTTGTTTTTTCTACTGTTGAAAACATTGCTGATCCAGAAGTGGAGTATTTGGGCACTGTGCATGATGAAGATGTCATCCCAAAAGCCATTATAGAGGAAATGCCTACTGCGGAAGAATTCCCAGAGAAAGTAGTTGTTGAAAGGAGAACAACCTTACCTGTAGCAGTGATTCAAGAACGAAGTGTTGCTAAAAAGAAGAAACCTACTAAGGTTAAGGGTAAAGGAAAAAGAAAGATAATCTTTGAAAGTGACAACAATAGTGATGATGATGAAAATGAAGTTCCTCCAACAAACATGGAAAAGAAGCTATCTATGAGAGCCATCCAGAACTTGCTGAGGGAAGAGCCAGAAGAGTTAGGCATTCCTGTTTATCAGTACTTGTCAGCATGATGACCATTGAAGGCATATCACACTCCCCTGCTGAAAGGAATGTATTTGTTGAGGGTGAACCCATAGTAAAGGAACTAGGAGTGAAAGAAATTCAGCAGGAACACACTAAACCTACTAAAGAAAATATGAAAAGGAAAAGGACTGCTACAAAGGCTTAGTCTGCTAAGAAGCAGAAAACCAAAGAATCCAAGCTTGCTGAAGAACATGGAGTTTTGGGATACGGTGAAGAACTTTTAGCAGCAAAAGCCATGTTCATGAGAAGGCTACTACTGATATGACTCAAGGAGATGATATTTAACACTCCCACCATGAGCAGAACTTATTACGAGAGAGTTGATGAAAAGATCGAGGACTATGATTTGATTCAACAATGGATGTCACAACATGTAGGAACTATGACTGCTACTGACATTGCAAGATCAATCTATGGAAGGAGAGTGTTTGACTAGAGTTAAAATTTTATCTCCCTCTCCATACATAAAGTTGAAAAAAGCAGTTGAAGAAGCAGAGTTTCTTGAAAGGAAGTCTGGTCCTGTTGAGAATTTGAAACTGCTTAGCAAGATCAAGGAATCTGAAGCAAAGATCATGGAGATAAAGCTCCAAAGACTTAAGGAAAAAAAATCAGCAAAGAGAATGAGAATACCAGAGAAGGAAAGAAAGGCTGCTGAGGAAACAACAAGAGAAGCAACAGAATAAGAAGGAAGAAGAGAAAAAAGATTAGACTTAGGTTAGGTTTATCTTTGTACTCTTCTTTATTTCTATCTTTGAACATTAGTGCTTGTAATTATTATTCTGCTAAATTAAATGAAATATGTTAATGGTTGTTTTAGGTGATCAAAATATCTCGTTTTGACATTATCAATTAAGGGGAGATTGTTAAGTCAACCCCCACTTATTTGCATTGTTTAAAGTATTTATACTTAACATTTATTTGAAATTGATGATGTAATATAGTCCTTACTTAAATATGTTGTAAAAGGATTTAAAATAAAATCCAACTTGTTAGGGGTTTTTTAGCAAAGTAGTTTAATTAAGGATAGTTCGAGCAAGGAACTTTTCAGCAAGATCGATCATTAGCAAGACTTCATCGGCAAGTAAAGATGTGTCACACCCAAGAAATGACCAAGCACTTTTAGCAATACCAAATGTTTGCTGAGTAGGTCTGCCTATGGACAATTTAAGAAAGGGTTCCCTCAAGCAAGGATTTTCAGCAATATCCAGCTTAAGCAAATCTTGAAGATAAGCAAGGGTAAAAAGCTTAAGCAAGGGACTTCTTAAGCAAGGTTCTACTATTACTTCTTTGCTAAATGAGTTACATCATGAATCCCTTAGCAATGTATCACTTTTTAAGCAAGGCTTAGGAAAAGCTTTGCTGAAGTTAGTTTACTTTATAAAAGACAAAAATGTGATATTTGGACTCTTTCTTAAGACAATTGTTAACCTTCTAGATGATCACTATAAGACAAAATAATTGCTAGCAAAGACAAATCTCCAACAACTCTATAAGTACAACTTTTCAACAGCTAGAATATACAACTTTTCAATAGTTATTTTTTCAAATTAGCAAGGGTCATATTTTTTGAGGAACTATAAATACTAGTCATAAATTTCAGCAACCAAGAAATTGCACTAACATCTCACATCCTAACCTTTCAGCAAGGCACAAACTTTTACAAGCTTGAACAAACTATTAGCTATCTACTCAAGAAAGAGGCTTACGTAAAGCTAACGAACAAGATTTTTACATCTTTAAGAAAGTCTAAGTGACCTGTCCGACCCAACCCTTTTTATTTATTTATTTTTTTCTTTCCTAAGGCCCAATCCAATTTTAAAAAATAAAATAAAATACATATACAATTTAAATGGATAAATGAATAACTTACGAATATTTGTTTTGACATGTAAATAAACTTTTTAAATGATTGAAAGCTTTGTGATTTAGAAATAAATTAATTAATGAAGAAAGAGTCTCTTAATTACTAGAATTAAGTGACAAATTATTAAATTTATAAATAATTAAATTAAGAATATTATTTAATTGAAAGAATTAAATAATAATTAAGGAAGAAATTCTAAATTATAATAAATGATTAATAAATCATTTAAGCTAAGAATAATTAAGGAGTAATTATTATTTAATTAAATTTAATAAATCAAGAGGAATTATTATTTAATTAAAACAATTAGTGAATAAATTCTAAATAAATATTAAATGATCAATAAATTATTTAAGTCAAAAGTAATTAAGAAATAAATTACTTGATTGAGAAATAATAATTAATTAATTAAAGAAATTAAATAATAATTTAAGAATAAACGTTTAATCAATGATAAAAGATCTATAAATCTTTTATGTAAAGATTTAATTAAGAGATGATTATTGTTTAATTAAAACAATTAAATAAGAATCAAGGAATAAAATTTTGATGAATGATAAATGACTAATAAATTATTTAAGCTAAAATTAATTAATTAATCTAAGGCCCCCAACAAATAAATTAAACTTTCAAGAGCTTACGAACAATGTCTTATCAGTCCAAAAATCTCTAAACTCCGATTCGGTTTCAACTGAATCCCAATTCAACGAATGACGACCCAATTAGTCAATCACAGACTTGAGAATTTTACAAAGATTTTGCATATGCATCCTCATGTGTAATTAAGTTGAGATTTCTCATGTTACAGAATGTACATATTTTCACAGAGTTGTTTTCTACGCAAGTTATAAAATCTATGTTTCACTAAGGACTATAGGCAAGTATATACTCATTCTACCTTCTTTCAATCAATACCTATGATCATTTTTTTGATATTTGTAATGTATCCAATATATTATTATGTCAATATTCATGCTTCAATTTCTTCAAAGTTAAGTAACGTACGATCCCTTGATCCGATGTACGTGAAAAAAGTTGTACTAGAATCAAGTATTCTTTGGAAAACTGTTAGCTATTCCGTTAGAACTGAATAAACTCAAGTGTTTGTAGAAGGGGGGATTGAATACAAATGCTACAAACTTTTTTGGTTTTTAAAACTTAATATACAAAGACTAGAATAATTGCAGTGATCAGAAAAACAATACTAAAACTAAAATGAACACACAAGCATTCAAGTTAAAATAGTTATATTATAACTTGGTGTTTTTCTGGGAATCTATATAGTCACAAAGTGATTAACAGCTACAACTGTGTAATCAATTACAACTTCTTTGTCTCACATACTAGCTACTGATTTTTCTTTGAATAATTATTTTAAGATATATTACAAAGCTTCTCTTGTTGGGTTTCGTAGAACAAAACGCAGCGGAAAATTACGATTTAAAATAAAACAAAACGAAACCCAAACCCGAGGATCTATGCGAAACAATTTAATACAGATAGTTTAAGATTTTACCGATTAATTGTGCGAATCTGAAGCTTTGGTGAAGGTGTTGATCGTCTCCAAATCTTTAACACAATCCAACAGAACTACATCTCTACGGTATCCACACGAACACCCACGAATCATCTCACGATTCGAACGAGAAGAGTTACAGTACTAGCTGTACGATCTGTATCTCTCTTTTCTCTCTATATCTCTAAACTCCAGTTTCTCTCTTATGAGCAACTAGGGTTCTTAGAATACGTGAAAACGTTGGTTTGGAGAGAATAGCTGATATATCATATATATAGCCTTTCATAGAGTAATTCCAAAACCTAATCTAATTAGGAGACTTAAAATCCGAATTTTATATTTATTAGATATATATATTTAATCAAGTCTCACTTAATTAATATATATATGCACAAATAAATATATATTCGTATTTCCTTCCAAAGGACCCTATTTCATATAGATTACATATATTAATATATATGTATATAATTTAAAGCCATGACTTAATTAAATCAATCTTATTGATATATTAAAATCATTGACATTTAAA
>CM025786.1:48695180-48715870 GCA_014636745.2 Centella asiatica | reverse complement strand
ATTCTCATGGTGGGTCTGTCCAGTACTATGTTCTCTAACATGTACCTGTGTATCAACTTAATATATCTCGTATATATTTATGGCCAATGAGATATGGCCATCAGTTAATCCACATATTAGTGTCAATGTATTATTGTTGTCCCACTGACAATGATACTTAACTAGGGACATTTAAGAATATTGATACATTACATACTTATATCATCTCATATTCAAGTCACATACTTGAATCCATATAATTATTATCATTCTTCTAAGGACATTTTATTACGTTAACATTTATATAATGCAGTGAATAAAACATAATAAAAGAAATTATCATTTAACCAAAAACATATCATAAATATAGTGTCACAATCATTACATAATTGGCCACTAGGGCATACACTCTAACATCACTTTGATGTGTAAATGTTGTGTGTAATCGCTAGTTTCGTGTAACAACTCTTTCTGTATATGTAAGAGATCAGTTGTAGAATCCACGTGTTAGACATATTACTTTTTTCACGTAGCCATAGTATGTCCCATCATTGTCCTTTCAGAGATATGTGTTAGACTAGTTTTGGCTAATGTTGCTTCTTTTTCATCCCCTGATTCTCATGCATTTAATGTTTGAGAGTTGTTATTGGACCACCAAACTTCAAGGAATATTTTTCTTGTTCTATCCCTTGCGTCTAAGACAAGTATTAGTAATTTACGTGTAAGTCTTGGTGAAGAGTGGACTAAGTCATAACCATCCCCTAATGAGAAATCCTGATGTCGATTTGATCAATGCTTTTGGATCCCCTAATGACAAGCCCTAATAAAGACTTGATCAGTGCTTCACTATTCACTGATGTTAATCCTTGATGTGGAATTAGATAAGTTCTTTTTGATCCATTGATGTTAAGACCTATTTTGATCCACTGATGACTTCCACTAATTCAGAGCTTAGCATTCCCCTTGATGGTTCCCTTGACAGGTTTTTCCATCTATGCTATTCCCTGATGTAGTGGTCAAACTTCCCCTGATGGGTTGGTCTTGTTCGATGTCACCCCTAATGCCGAGTTTTAGGATTCCCCTGATGGGTTTCCCTATCAGTGTCATCCACTGATGCAGTTATTTAGGCTTCCCCTGATGGTTTTTTTTTTCATTGATCCCTTTTCAAATACTGTCAACTTTAATCACTTATGCGTTGTTGGCTTTGTCTAGAATGCCTGATGTGCGAAATACTTGAATGTTTAAGTAACAACAGACATCCTCTGACACTATCAAGTCCTTTCTAAGTATCCATTGATGACTTGCCTAGTGCAGATAAGTCCATCCCCTGATGACTGAGTTGTCCATTAGTGTATGCAAAACTTGTGCAAATATACTAAGATTTATAGAATACCTTGAGTATTTACAGATGTAGATTTATCCCTTTATAACTGAATTATCATCATCAACATTTATATCTAACATATTCAAATTTGTTAACACGCCAAAGTAAATTGTTAAGCATAAAGCTAAGAATGATGATGATGATGTATTTATTCTTTAGTTATCTTAAATAATTGCGCACTTGTAAATACTCAAGGTTGTTGCCAAAGCTTAGTATATTTGCACAAATAAGCATTCAATGATGAACAACTTAGTCTATCAGGGAATAGTAGGTATCGCACTAGGAAAGTCATTAGTGGATATATCAAGGACTTGATAGTTTCAGGGAAGGTCTGATTGTACTTAATAAGTAAAATATTTTGTACATCAGACATTCAAGAAAAGGCCAACAAAGTATTAGTAATATAAAATGTTAGCGTATGAAAAACCATCAGGGGTTAGCTTGACTGTCGGGGGATACCTTGAACGTCAGGGGATACCATCAAGAAATAGTTTGATTATCATTGGAAACCATCAGGGGATACCTTGAACGTCAAGGGATACCATCAGGGAATAGTCTGACTGTCAGGGAAAACCATCAAGGGATAGCCTATACACTACATCAGTGGATAATATTAGTGGACAACATTGGGTCTTAACATCAGGGGATCAAAAAGCACTGATCAAGTCTATATTAGGGCTTGTCATCAATGGATAATGAAGCAATGATCAAGTCTACACCAGGGATTGTCATTAGAGGATCTAGAAGCACTGATCAAGTCAACATCAAGGCTTGTCGTCAGGGAATAGTAAAGATCTATCTCGCATGTCAACAGGGATTAAAAGACATTCACTCATACTTGGCTAAGCAGCAAAGGGTATAACTGAGAAGATATTCCTTGAAATATAGTGGTCCAATAGCAACCTTTATACCAGAAAAGCATGGAGAACATAAACGGAAACAAAAGCAACAATAGCCTATAGTGGTGTGACACGTGTATCTCTAAAAGGACAATGATGGGACATACTGCGGCTACGTTAGAAAAGAAGCATGTCTTGCACATAGGTTCTATATATGTTCTCCTATATATGGAATGGTTGTTACAACTACAAGGAAGTTGAGTGAGAAAAACACGAGAAACAGAAAATCTTAGAAAAATCCCAATCAACATTCATACACTAGAAAGAAGCTTTGTAATAATTGTTGAGAGAAATATTGAGAAAGAAAAACGTAGCTAGTATGTGAAACAAGAACCTATAAACTTTTACAAAATTGTAGTTGTTTAATCACTTTGTGATTGTACTGATTCCTAGAAAAACACAAGTTATAATACAACTATTTTAACTTGAATATGTGTGTATTCATATTAAATATCTTTATTATTTTTCTAGATATTGTAGATATTCCAATTTGTGCTAGTTAAGATTTTAAGAATGAAAAAGTTTTTAGTATTTGTATTCAAACCCTCCCCCCCCCCCCCCCCCCCCACAAACACTTTAGCTTATTTTGTTCTAACAATTGGTATTAGAGCCTACTAGCATATTACACTTGCTAGAAGATCCAAGTCTATGGCTAACAAAATTGGAAAAAATAAGGTTCCCATGTTGGAATGAGGGAACTACTTCCTCTAGAGGCAACGCATAATCGTTCATCTCAGATCCATTGATGATGAATATTTACAAGTCCTGGAAGAAGGTCCTCATATACCAAAGAAGCTCATTCCACAAGAAGTAGTGAATGGAGTCAACATCCCCGAACGCCTAGTCTCAAAGACTACTGACGAAATGACTCAAGAGGAAAGGGAGAAAGTGAAGAAGGATCTAAAAGTTACTGGTATCCTTTATAATGTCTAACATGATGATATGCTCAACAACATCATGAATCTCACCACATCTAAATCAATATGAGATACCATCCAGTTCCTATGTGATGGTACATAGGATATTCTAGAGAACAAACTGCAGCTGTTAGCACAACAATAGGAGTGGTTCACAATAAAATTTGGTGAATCACTCACTAAAATGTTTGACAGATTCAACAAGTTGGTAAATTAGCTGAAGATGTATGGGAAGACCTATGCCAACAAAGAAGTGAACAGAAAATTCATGAGGGCACTTCCCATATCATGGGATTCAAAGACAACAACCATCAGGGAATCGAAGGACATAAATCTCCTAGACTTTGATAGGTTTTATGGTACCCTAAAGACTTATGAACTTGAGGTTCAATAGATATCTGAAATATCAAGGGAAACCAGGAAGCTTAAATATGTAGCCCTGGTGGCTAGAAGGAAGAACAAGATAGAAGCAAGACAAAGTGTCTTGATGAAGCAGTAGTCAAGAGATGCTGAGGAAAGTGGACAAGAAAGTGAAAGGGAAGAAGCTAGCTCAAAGGGGACTGAATACGCCCCTGAAGAGTTAGAGGAAATGGATGAAACCATGACCTTCCTTGCAAGAAAGTTCTCTAAGCTGAAATTTCAAAAGCCAAAAGGAACAAAGAAATTTATAGCAAGGAAGCCAAGTAGCACTAGCAACTTCATTGACAAATCAAGAATCAAGTGCTATAAGTGCAATGAATTAGGAAACTTTGCCAATGAGTGCCATAAAGCCAACCATGAAGGTGAGCCCAAAGGGAAATAAGTTGTTGTGGATTACAAAATGAAATACTTTGACCTCTTAATGCTAACAAGAAGGGAAAAGCTTATATTGTTAAGGGAAAGGACTTGGTTGATTCAGATGAAGAAGAAACTATGGAATATGTCAACCTAGCCCTGATGGCCTCATCTACTGACAGTAGCAGCTCACAAGTTAGTCTTGAAATCTCCTCTAACGTGTCTAAAAATGATTATTTTAAAACTGTTAAGGAAATGACTTGTGAGATTAGAGACCTTTATGACACTTTAAGGAGTGTTGTAATTGAGACTGTGAGAGTGTAGAAAATTAATGAACAACTAACTACCAGAAACACTCTATTAGAATCATAACTCACTAGGCTTGAGAATATAAAAAAGGAACTCTCCAAGACTAGGAACCTCCTCGGTTGTGCAATAAAAAGAGAAGAATGGACCACCAAAAAGTTAAAAGAAGAAAAGGAGGTCATTAAAAGGTGGATTGAGTCTAGCCAGAAACTAGAAGATCAACTAAATAGTAAAAAATCTGATCATAGATCTATTTTAGGCTATGAGGAGACTTAGGTGAAGCAACCTCCAATCGAGGTTGAAAATGCAGCTAGTTTTGGTAAAAGGCATGTGTGATCGAGAATAGTAGAACGAGCAGTGAAAAATAAGAGTATACTTGTAACTTTAGTTTAAATGAGGCGCTTAAGAGGTGTTATGTTGGCTAATTAGTCGGTTGTATAATTTGCGAGTAGAGAAGAGGTTCTTGTATGCTACTTGCTAACCGAGCTGAAAAATATTTGTGGGTGACTTTGAAAGTAAATAAGAACATTATTATATATTGATTTGGGTGTCATATTTGAAGTATCATGATTTTTATTCGCTTTTGCTCGAGGTCTAGCAAATCTTAAGTGTGGGGGAGTTGATAATTGTTATTTTTATATATTTTATACTCTCCGATTATTAATATTTTGGCAATATTTTTATGGGTTAAACACACTTTTTGTCTGATTATTGTAGGTTTAATGAGTTATGCTCATATAAAGGAAAACACGGAGAAAAATCATTATTTTCGGATATAAAAGTCAAAACCTTTTCCGCAATTTAGCAAAAAAAAAAAAAAAAAAAAAAAAAAAAAAAAAAAGTCCAAACCCGCTGGATTTGGGCAGGATTCGGTATTTTGCCCATAACCTTGTCTCTAGAGCTCCATTTGTTGCGGTTAAATAGGCGTTGGAAAGTTTGAACGAAGGGCTACAACTTTTATTTATACACCAAGCTACGATTTAGCCATTTATTATGCTGAAATTGGGCAACAAAACTACAGCTGAAATCTGATCTATTGAAACAACATTAATTGTCAAGTATAAATCATTGGGCTTGGCCCATGTGCTGCACCAAATAAACCAATGCAAGCCCAGCTAAGACAAGGGGAGTCCACTTGTGTTTTTTCGTGGGAGCTGCAGACCTAGTAATAAGAAGGGAAAAGAACGCAGCAGGAGGAGACGACTTGGTTCTTTGGAGGAGAAGGCTGCTGACCTAGAAAAGGGGCAGCGGATGAGGAAAACAACGCAGCAGAAGAGGAGACCTAGAGAAGGGGAGGCGCAGAAACGGAAGAGAGAGAGAAGCCACTGCAATGAAAGAAATGCAGGAAAAAGGGGCTGCAGCCATAGAAAGAAAGAAAGGAGAGCAGTCCACAGGCAGTTTTTGAGGGAGGCTGCTGCAGCAAGAAAGGGCTGCAGAAAAATACGCTCATCTAATTTGGTTTTTCTTTTTCAATTTTTTGCTATTAATCTTTAAGTTGTTATTCTTATTTAGATGATGATTTTCAGATTTTATGCAATTGATTTTGAGGTTGTTTTCAATATTATGTTTGGCTAATTTCTCTTATTCTAGGACAAGGATGTAGTCTTTTGATTTTATTTCAATGGAATAAATTGATTGAATTATTTGAGTTTATCTAGTTACAATTTGATAGTCTTGTTATTTTTCTTGTGATTATTCTGGCCAAGTAGTTACATATTCAAGGTATTGAATGATGGAGCGAAAGTGGAAGTTCAATACTAGTTCGTAGGATTATCAAACTTCTTGTAGTATAATTTTAGAGATAGTTATACACTTGAAGTGGTTTTATGTAATTGCGAATTTCACTGTTTTTAATGAGTTTATATTAACTGTTGTGATCACGAAAGTAAACATAAGGTTTTTATAGACATGCGTAGTTTACCTTGAGAAAGGAAATTATATAAATTCGGAAATTCGACCATTGTAATTACTTGATTCTCAAACTTGAGATTAGTCTATTTCCATTGGAGTAAGTTAATTGGCAAAGTCCTAGTCCTAGAATCTTTACCCATATATTTTCTTGTTATCAGTTTCTCATGTTTGTTCAGTTTTAATAATAATTTTTGTTAGGTTTTATAATATTTGATGATGATTGTTTTTAGATTACTTAGAGTACAAATGTATAAAAAGTGTTAATTAGTAACACTGAAGTTTTATAGCCAGTAGTTATCTCTTTGATTGTAATTTATTTATTCTTTGTAAAGAGATAAAGTCATTGTTTATTTGTAAGTAATTGCTGGAAAGTTGTATCAAAGCTTCAGCAAGTCAAAGTGTGTATTTGATCCGTTGGAGTTTACAAAAAGGCTTATCAGAGACTAAGGATTTTATTTATCAAAGACTAAGTTTTGCCTATCGGAGACTAAAGCTTACGTCATCGGAGACTAAGTCTAAAAACATCGGAGACTAAAGCTTACGTCATCAGAGATTAAGTCTTAAAGCATCAGAGACTAAATAACTCTATCGGAGACTATGCAATCTGACATCATCAGGGACTAAAAGATCAGAGACTAGTGATGACGTCATCAGAGACTACAGATGAAGTGTGAGAACCCGAAAAATTTTAAATGCATTCTATAATAAGAAATAATTTATTTTGTGTTATTATATTTTTACATGGAGGTTAGTCTTTTTAAATATGAATGATAAATTCATATCTATAATGAAAATTTTTATGATGATGTGATATCCATGAAGATGAGGTTAAGTTCCTTAAAAAGGTATCAAAAAGGGGATTAGCAAATCCCATATAAGATTATATTGAACAGCATGGAGGAAGAGGAGAGGGTTACGTGGGATTTGTGATTACGTGTTTGATTAAAAACTGTTTATGTGGCTAAGTTTTCATGTATGTAGGACAGCAGCTGTATGCTATCAAGAAGTCATGATGAACAGCCGTTTTACCGTCCAAATTAACCAATCGTTTTATTCTAATGCGTAACCTTAGTTTACTGCTCTTGAACTCTATAAATACCTCATTCGAGATGAAATTTTAACTCTTTTACCAAAATTTCTCTTTTAAAGAGTTTCGCTTAAATATATCATCTCCATAAATTTCCAAGTTCTTCTTTTAGAAAAATTATTCTTAAACCAGCTTTGATCTCACTCTTAAGAACGAAGAGGTAAGAACTTGGAACTCTACCTAGTTTCTTTTATGCATAGTATCAAAGATTTATGCTAAGATTAATATTCTTTGCATCTTCATGAGACATCATAGGTTGAGTTTGAGCATGATAGGTCTTCCATCGTAGTAGAAGCAAGCTCTAATGTTAATCTCTAAAGAGATGATGTTAATCTCTAATGAGATGCTATTAATCTCTGATGATGATGTCAGCTTTAGTCCCCGACAGGCTAAAGTTTAGTCTCCGATAACGTCATTAGTCTCCGACAGGTTATTTACTCTCGGATGACCACAGCTTTAGTCTCCGACAGGCTAAAGTTTAGTCTCTGATGACGTCATCAGTCTCTGGTGAGCCATTTAGTCCCCGATGACGTCAGCCTTAGTCTCCGATAGGGTTAAGATGACGTCATCAGTCTCTGATGAGTTATTTAGTCCTCGATGACGTCAGCCTTAGTCTCCGATAGGATTAAGATGACGTCATCAGTCTCTGATGAGTTATTTAGTCTCTGATGACGCCAGCCTTAGTCTCCGACAGGCTAAATTCAGTCCTTGATGACGTCATCAATAGTCTCTGATGAAGGAAATTCCGTAGTCTCTGATGAACTAATTATTAGTCTCCGATGGAGGAATTTCCTAGTCTCTAATGAGATATTCTTAGTCTCTGATGAGATATTGTTAGTCTCTGATGGCTAAAGATATCAGTCCCTGACGAGTTTAATAATGAGAAAATTATTCCCCGACGTATAGTCTGTTATCAAGACTATAAAACATTATTTTCTTAAAATTATTTTATGATGTTATTCTTTAAAACAGTAAAGTCTAAGGACATCACATACATATTTTCTTTCATAAATTCTTATTAAGGTATTAAAATATTACTTGCATAATTTATAGAATCTTCACTCACGAGTAATTTGAGTTTGATTTTGTGCAAAGGACTGAGGCAAGTATATACATTCAATCTGATGCTTATTTCAATTTAACGCAGTATCATTTGATTCGATATGCGTGCAAGACTTGATTATATGTTTCAATTGTTTGTTTAAGAATGAGCATGTTATGCTTTAAATTCCGCAAGCATGATATGAATGATAATGCATGGATATAACTGAGCTTTGATTTTCAGCTAACTCTAAATCTTATATCTGTGCAAATAAATGAGAATGATATGTCCCCGAAATGGGTTACGCCACATGGATGGCTAGAGGAAGGGAAAGGTGCTGATTTGTTCTTCACCTGACCTAGAGGAAATTTATGTGACTGCGTACGTTCACACAAGGAGGGATTATACAGGCACAGTTAGGCCAGCTGTATACCGTATGATTAGCAGATCCAACGGTTTTAGCCCCGATGGATATTTTTACTTCAAGGAAGTTATGCTTTGGTTTAAGAAGGATTACACAATTGTTTATCATCAGTAATCCTAAAGATTCCCTAAAGATTTCTGAGGCATTAGTATTGATTCACTAAGCCTCTTAGCAGAATTGAATTATTTGAAACATTTAAGATTTGCTTTCCCAAATTGTTTATATACTTGCTGTGTGTGAACCGCTCATTCTTGTAGAATTTTAATGTTTTGCATGGCAGAATATTAAGGTTGAGCCCTCTGACAAGGGAAAGGCAAAGATGATCGGTTACTGAGTTTAGCTAACCCTTCGTAGTGCCGACAAGGAAGGAAGGAAGAGGATCTAAAAAGTTATGTTTTGAATTATAGTATAAAAACAGAATAGCTTCCGCTGTAAATGTAATATTTTGGGTTGTAATAACTCTTTATTATCGTTTCTTTCAGTAATTATTATATGAATGGATGTGTGGTTATCTTTTCCTTCTTTTGACGAAGCCCTGATCCAGTGAGGGATTTTGGAGTTGTCACATGAAGCGTCAGGGACTAAGTCGTGATTTATTCCCTGATGAGATACAGAGTTCGAATTGAATAAGGATTGTCTTCCATGAACTTCAAGATAATATTGAAGACGTAGCTAGTAAAGAAACTAACCAGAAATCTGTTCCTAATCAAAAAGGAAAGATTATGTTTGATTCGAATAAGGAAGCTGAATCATTATTGAATTAGAATAGAAATTGAGTAATTCAGTTTTTAGAGAAGCTGTAATTAGGTTAACAGAGAATTGTAATTCGAAGCTGTATAGGTTTTCATAGTTTTGTATCTTTACTATACAGAAAAGAAAAGAAGCTGATGATCACATTGTTGTGATTGTTAGAATTTGTATTAAATTGTCAAAATCAATAAAAGCAATTGTTTATAAATTGATTTGAGTTCTTGTTCTTTTTATTCCTCAAGAAAAGTTAATTTCTTAAAGAACAAGTAATCGAAAAGAATTCAAAGAATTTGTATTCAACCCCCAAGTAAAAAGATCTATTCAACCCCCACGCCCCCCACCCACCCACCCCTTCCCACCCCCCTTTTACAAGTTCTAGGCTATCTCACTGGAAAAATAATTGGTATTAGAGCCTGTAATTAAATTTATTCAATTAACACGTTCCAAGAGATGGCCAACGATGAAGCAAGCAGCCAACGATGAAGCAAGCAGCTCTAGCATAATTGCTTATGCGGTAAGTCGTGATGGTGGAACCAGGATTCCAATTCTTAAAAGAGAAGAATATCCTATCTGGAAGCAAAAGATGTACATGCACTTGAGAGCAACAGATCCAGATTATATTGATAGGATTGAGAAGGGTCCATAACTACCCAGGAAATTTATTCCTGCTAAAACTATTGAAGGATCTGTTGTGGCTGAACACTTTGAACTTGCACCTGAAAGTGATTATACAAACGAAGACAAGTTGCAAATGTTAAAAGATGCTAAAGTGATGAACATACTCTACAACGTTATTGACAAAAATATGTTCACAATCGTCATTAATTGCACGACATCTAAACAAATCTGGGACACCATCAAAGTCCTGTGTGAAGGGACTTACCAAGTCTGAAAGATCAAGAGATCATTGTTGACTCAACAATATGAGTTCTTTCAAGCAAAGTCTGGTGAACCAATAACGTCAGTCTATGATAGGTTCAATACTTTTCTCAATGACTTGAAGATACTTAGTAAGTCCTATGATAATGAGGATGTCAACACCAAGTTCATGAGATCTCTCCCACCAAGTTGGGATCCAAAGACTACGGCTATAAAAGAGGCTCATGACTTAGACACCTTCACACTGGACAGACTCTAGGACAATTTAAAGATATATGAACTTGAAGTAGAGCAACGACAACGCATGCACAGCAAGGATAGAGGAGCTGCGTTGATGGTTGAGACAAGCAAGTCTCAAGAGAAGGTTGATGATGAAATTTCCAGTGCAAGCTCGACTGATGAAGAAATTGAATCAATCACTGCTGATGACATGGAGGAATTCATGGCTTTCATGGTGAAGCAATTCAAAAAATTTAGAGCTAGCAGAAAAGGAAGAAAATCATCAAGGAAGCCTAACCCTAAACGTGAGAGTCAAAAAGTCACCTTCGATTTAAAGAAAATAAGATGTTACAATTGTGATGGGTTAGGGCACTTTGCCAATGAGTGCAGGAAGCCTAGATCTAATGATAGATCTAAGGATGAAAAATCAAGGAAGTCGGGGAATGACTTTGCTGACAGCTAAATCAAAGAGCAAAGCCTTGATTACCGAGGGTAAAGATTAGATTGACAGCAACTTTGATGAAGAAGTTGTCAACTTTGCCCTAATGGCTTGAAGTGACGAGTCAATTGATTCTACAAAGGTATGTGATGCAACTTAGAATTTTAATGTGCTTAACTTAATTGATACATCTAGTATTGAAAGCATACAAAAAGATATATATCTGATTTGCATGTTAGCTTTAGATCATTAACTATTGAGCATACTAATGTAAAAGAATCGCATGTCCTTCTCTTGAAAAGAAACAAATTTCTTGAAGGGAGATTGGTACAATTTGACACTATCAAGTCTGACTTAAACAAAGCTCATCACATGATTAATGCTTTAAAAAAGAGGGAATATTACTTAGTCGAGCAACTTGAAAATGCTCAAGCTAAGATTAAACAATGGAATAATTCCTCTAAAAAGTTGACAAACTTGGTAGAATGTCAAATAATAAGTAAAAAATCTAGACTATGTTATGATGAATATCTAGACAAGAGTTCAGATTTAGATGAACTAATTGAAGCTGCGAACTCCTTAACTAGTAAGCCAAATGTAATAAAAAGAATTAATTTTGTCTCTCCTGTTAATGAACCCAAATTCATCAACACTCAAGATCAACAAATTACTGCAAAAACAGAAATTGTTCAAAAGACAGTGAATGTTATTGATAAGAGTAAAAATAAAAGATTAAATATTGGGTTCATGACAAAGACACAGTTAAGTAAAAAATTGGAAAATCTTCCAGACAAAAAGGTTGAAAAGTCAGTGGAGTTAAGCAGAAATAAGAAAAATCGGAATGAAAAAATTGGCATTAATAATACAAATTATGCTAGAATGCCTGATGCTCCTAGAAAGACATGTCATATATGTGGTAACCCCAACCACATAGCTATTCACTGTAGGAGCAAAAATAAAATTCTTATAACTGAGGCTGCACCTTCAAAGATAATAAAAGAAAAATCACCTGTAAAAAGGTGTGATCATCTTTGCATTAACATTAAAAATTCAAAGCTTGACAGTCTCTCACAAAAAGGTAGCAAGACTAATGATTGTCCGATTAAAATCAAAAATGCTAAAAGACAATCAACTCAATCTGAGTCAAGTCTTGAGTCTACAACTAGTGAGAAAGGACCCAAGAAAGTCTGGGTCCCAAAAATTTCTAACTAGTTACTCTTTACTGTGTAGGGCAAAAAGAAGAAAACATGGTACTTGGACAGTGGTTGTTCAAGGCACATGACTGGTGATAAGTCCCTGCTAAAACAGTTTGAAGAGAAAAGTGGCCCAAAAGTCACTTTTGGAGATGACAACAAAGGTCATACGAAGGGTTATGGCAGTGTTGAACATGGAGATGTCATCTTCACTGAAGTAGCACTAGTTGACGACTTAAAGCACAATTTACTGAGTGTGAGTCAATTATGTGATAAAGGATTCAATGTCACATTTAAAGAAGATAAATGTTTGGTGTGTGACAAAGAATTAGAGAATGTGATATTGACAGGGAAAAGAAAAGGAAATTTGTATATTGCAAATCTTATCTCTTCCTCTGATCAAATCACATGTCTCTATAGCAAAGCTTCAACTGATGAAAGTTGGATTTGGCACAAGAAGTTTTCTCACTTGAATTTCAAGAATATGAACAAGCTTGTGAGGAAAGGATTGGTAGCTGGCATTCCACAATTGGAGTTTACACAAGACGGATTGTGTGATTCATGCCAGAAAGGGAAACAAAGGAGTGTATCATTCAAGAGTAAACCAGCAACATCAATCACTGACCCTTTACAGTTGCTACACGTGGATTTATTTGGTCAAGTGAATGTGATGTCTATCTTAAGAAATAGATATGCTTTGGTTATTGTGGATGATCACACGAGGTATACTTGGGTAAAATACTTCCATACAAAAGATGAAGCTGCTTAGTTGATAATTGATCATATCAAGAAGATAGAAACCGAGTTAGGAAAAACAGTAAGGGTGATAAGGAGTGATAGAGGAATAAAATTCAAGAATTCCAAAGTTATTGAATTCTGCACTGAATAAGGAATAACACACCAATTCTCTGCTCCAAGAACCCCTCAACAAAATGGAGTTGTTGAGAGGAAAAACATAACCCTTATTGAAGCAGCAAGGACTATGTTACAAGAAGCAAAGCTTCCTACATATTTTTGGGAAGAAGCTATTAGCACAGCTTGCTTTACACAGAAAAGATCCTTGATAAACAAAACATACAACAAAACACCTTATGAATTGATGACTGGGAGAAAACCAACTCTCAAGTTTTTACATGTGTTTGGTTGTAAGTGCTTTGTACTGAGAGATTCATCAGAGACAAGAGGAAAATTTGATAACAAGTCTGATAAGGCAATCTTCTTAGGTTATTCTCTATCAAGCAAGACATACAGAGTATATAATCTAAGAATAAAGGTCATTGTGGAATTAATACAAGATGTATTTGATGACAGAAAAATTCCAAGAATGATTGGACAAGGATTTGCATGAAGCTCTCAGTTTTGAGAATGAATTGGTTGCATGGGAATATCCATCAGAGATCAATGACAAACGCCAAGATAGTAATGATCCCTACATAAGTGAGGGGTAGTTAACAGTTGTGCATGAAGTACCAAGGACTAATACTCTATCAGCGACTACAATATTAGATGAAACACAAGAAACTTGTGACATTAGTATTCCATTGGAGACTAATAGTTCACCAGGGACTAGTGTCACTGATGCACAATCAGAGACTATCTTGACACTAGGGACTATAGAAATAAACAGCTCAGGGGGAGCTAATAATGAAGAAGTCAATGGTTTAGGGGGAGCAGTCTTTGATCATGAAGCTAGATTGGACAACATCAATCTAGAAAATGAAGCCTCCACTTCAAGGTCAAATCTGCCACATGCAATTCCATGGTTGAGAGACCACACACCAGATTTGATTATTGGAAGTCTAGAGGATGGAGTCAAGACTAGAAGTGCAACTCAAAATGAATGCTTATATCTTAGTTTTCTCTCAAAGATTGAGCCAAAGAAAATTGAGGAAGCACTTCAAGATCCTGACTGGATAATAACCATGCAAGAGGAGTTAAACCAATTCACAAGAAACAAAGTCTGGAGACTGGTACCCAAACCAAGGAATAGATCAATTATAGGTGCCAAATGGGTCTTTAGAAATAAATCGGATGAAACTGGTACAATTACAAGGAATAAAGCAAGACTGGTTGCAAAAGGATATTCTCAAGAAGAAGGAATAGACTATGATGAAACTTTTGCACCAGTAGCAAGACTTGAAGCAATCATAATCTTCTTGGCATTTGTAGCCTACAAGGACTTCAAGGTGTACCAGATGGATGTCAAAAGTGCTTTCTTGAATGGAAAATTGGAAGAGGAAGTCTATGTTTGCCAACCCCCAGGTTTTGTGGACTCCAAATTTCCAAATCATATCTACAGGTTAGACAAAGCACTTTATGGCTTAAAACAAGCACCAAGAGCCTGGTATGATACTATATCTCAATTTTTACTTGAAAATAAATTTGTTAGAGGTATCATAGATAAAACTTTATTTTATAGAAAGCAAGGCTCTGACATTATACTTGTGCAAATATATGTAGATGCTATTATATTTAGTTCTACAAACGAAAAACTCTATGAAAAATTTTCAAAACTAATGCAGTCTAGATATGAAATGAGTATGATGGGAGAATTAACATTTTTCTTAGGATTGCAAATAAAACAATCAACTGATGGAATATTTATCAGTCAGTCCAAGTACATCAAAGACTTATTGAGAAAATATGACTTGGTTGATTGTGCATCTACAAAAACACCCATGCCTACTGCCACTAAGCTAGATAAGGATTTAAAAGGAAAGAAAATTGATATTACTAGCTATAGAGGCATGATAGGCTCTCTTTTATATCTAACTGCAAGTAGATCAGATATAATGTTTGCTACATGTTTATGTGCTAGATTTCAAGCTGATCCTAGAGAGTCACATTTGATTGTTGTAAAAAGAATACTCAGATATCTAAAGGGTACCCCAAACCTTGGTTTATGGTATCCCAAGTAATCTGATTTTAAACTAATTGGTTATTCAGATGCTGACTATGCAAGTTGCAAGCTTGACAGGAAAAACACAAGTGGAAGTTGTCAACTTCTTGGAGGCAGACTTGTTTCTTGGTTTAGCAAGAAACAAAATTCAGTTTCTACTTTAACAGCAGAAGCTGAATACATTGTTGAAAATATTTTGAAAAACAAAATTGTAGCAGGGATTATATTTTCTTAGTCCCTGAAAGCTTAAGAGAAAGAGACTATCTTAGTCCCCGGTTGTTGTTTTTGCTTAGTCCCTGACTAGTCAAAAATATACTATCGGAGACTAGCTTAGTCCCTGATAGTGTTTTTGATTAGTCCCCGACTCAATTAAAAATTGAACTATCAGAGACTATCTTAGTCCTCAACAGTGTTTTTAATTAGTCCCTGACTCAATTAAAAATTAAACTATCAGAGACTATCTTAGTCCTTGACAGTGTTTTTAATTAGTCCCCGACTCAATTAAAAATTGAACTATTGGAGACAAGCTTAGTCCCTGATAGTGTTTTTGATTAGTCTCTGACTCAATCAAAAATGAACTATCAGAGACTAATAGGGTCTAGTCTCTTATGAGTGAACATATCAGAGATTAGGGCAATCTCCGATCGAGGGTAATCTGGTAGTTACTCATACCCATGATCGAAAACGGTTCACCATCTCTTGAATTGCAAAAGTTTCTAATAATTTGATAAAAGTAAATTCAAATATCTTTGCAATCACAAACTCTTAATCTTTGAAATTATTTTCTCTACAAACACAGTATTTCTTCACAAGTTCACGCAGATCTCTTCAATGGTGGCCAAGACTGTATGCTTCCAGTTTGGAGACTTTGATTTCATCAAGACTAACCATGCAGGGGTGGCTAACAAGCATGAATTTGAAGCACAATACCACCCTTTCGTGGATTTTCTTCAGAACTCCACACTGTCATACGCCATTTACGAAGCTCCCACACAAGCCGCTGAAGTTATCACGGCTATGTGGTCCACTGCTACCATCCAGGACGAGGATGCTAACTTTCCTATGGTAAGTTTCAGGTATGCTAACTCTATCTATAATATATATCATACCGTAGTAAATAATGCTTTACGTTTACCCGTTTATAAAAACTTTGACTCTCTTGCCTTTGGTGAAGAAATTTTTTCTATGTTTAAAAATTTACATTATTCTTCAGAAATTGTTTCTGTTGGGTTCATAACTCGACCCCATCTAAGACAAGAGTGGTCACTGTTCTTTGATATAATCACTAAAGCTTTTACTTCCAAGTGCAGTGGCTATGATGCTATCACTACACTCACACAACAAATTGCTTTTAGTGTGTTGTATGATAGACATCTAAACATTGGACTTTTAATTATGCAAAATCTTTTGGTAAAACTTAAATCCGGTAATAAAAATAAAATTTATTATGCTAGGTTTTTGATGATGATTGCTTATTATCTAATTCCTAGTCTTAATATTACTGGCATGCAAGTAGTACCAACTGTTTTGCAAAGTAAAAGAATTTTTATTGATGTGAAGCATAAATCCACAAAGGTAAAGGTACCTTTATTTTTCCCTCCTGTCATGAGATCCACTCTCATTGGACAGGCTTCCAAACCTCTACTCTTTGACATTCTTTGAGGATTCTGAAAACCAAAACCATATTAATCCTCCAACCACTTCACAACAACAATCCATAGCCCCCTCCACAGTTTTCCAAAAGGTTGTGGTTGCAAAGACTAAAACAGCCATCACAAAGCTCCCAATCAAAAGAAAAATAATTGAGGGAGTAAGTGAGGACGAGGGAGAAAAAGAAGCTGAGGTGGCACCTCATAGAAAGAAGAGAATTATTACCCTTAGCCAAAAGTAATCCATTGCTTCCCAAAAGGCAATGGAGGTTATAAAGAAAAACAGTGGACTGTCAATATCCTCCCAAAAGGATGTTGACATTGAAGAAAGTTCCCAACCAGGAACACCCTGTACAGAGTCTGCACAACCTCTTGTTCACCAACAAGAGGAACCACAAAGAGAGGAAATACACACACAGAGTTATCTATTGATGTTCCTCAATTCTCAATTTCTAAGGAACAACCAACACTCCAAACTATACATTCTTCTCCTTATTCTCCCATTCTTGATTCTTTCGATATTACACATTTAAATCCTCTTGATTTTTCCCAAGAGGAGCCAATAATCGAGACAAGCTCTCAAACATATTCCATGGATAGATCCCTAGCCCCAGATACACAAAGGAACCCCCTATCCATGCAGTCACAAGTAATTCTCCAACCCCCACTTCTGTAGGACAGAGTGCACCCAACCATATAAGTGAGGATGTGAGAATAATTAGTGAGAGTCAGGCTCCTGACCTGGAAAAAGGAGAGGATATAAACATACAAGAGAGTCAAGCTTTAGAAAGCTTGGAAAAAGGAGAGATAAAGTAGCTGGGTGCCCAATCCCAGACAAAAGGAGAAGGTGTGAGCACGGATGAGATCCTTGAACAAAATAAATGAGAGAAATTTTCAACAGGTGCCTTTTTACAACCTGTTGAAACCAACTCACAAGAAGCTCAAGTTTCTTCTACTCCCTCCACTACAATCCAAACAGAAGAAATTGAGACCAGTTCAAGCACAGGGGATGCAGCATTACATGTTCAATCAGAAATGTCCAATGCAGATTTTGAACTTTTATATGGTCTACAACAAAGACAAGACCACCTTTCTGCATTGAAGACAAGGCTAGCAGATGAACCTGTGCCTGAAGAACCTGCAGAGGAAAATGTAGATGTATGGCTTGATTCCAACTATACAAATACTTTGGAGAAAGTAGCTGCCCAACTCAGGCAGGATTATGTGACCAATGTAGGGTCAACTGCAGCTGCACCATCCATAAAGGATTTTCTAGAAGAAGTAACCAAGGTGGATAAGAAACATACAAAGTTTCACCACTTCTTGGTTACTGGAATCAATGGTGCAGTAACTAAAATGGAGGAAAAGATGGAGGTGGAGACAGATAAGATAAGAAGATGCTATGAAGGACACCTGCCAAGGAGGACTATCATTGCCATTGATACGCTTATCAAAGACAAGTCTAAGACTGACAGTAGACTTCAAGCCCTCGAAGCAAATATCCAACCCCTGATCCAAAAACAAGACAGAATGGAACAACTATTGCTACAGGCAATTCCACAGTTGGCCACCTCCTCTCCACCTCAAGATGCTGATGTCAAAAAGGGTGAGAGTGGTCAATCCAAACAAAATGTTGTACAAAAACTAAAATCTGGTCCTGTTCTAGTTCTTGATGCAGAATTGCAAGCAATGATGGACAGGATCTTAAAGAAACATTCTGATCTTCAAGCAGCAAAAACAAAGTCAACAATAACAACACAACTTCCAACAACAGCAACAGCAAAAGCAGCATCTCCTCCTTCCACTGCACAAGCTCCAAACCAAAAGGACAAAGGCAAGGGAGTCATGGTTGAGGAACCAAAGAAGTAAATCACTACTCAACCAGGACAGCCCAAGCTACTGGGGATGCCATAAAGACTGCTCACTTTCCCACTCCAGTTGAATTGATAGTGGATGGGAAAGTAGAGTTAGTTTATCCTTAAGAGCAAAAACTGATAGAAGTTGATGCTCTATTAGCTCAAAAACTACAAGAGGAGGAGGATATGGTAGCAGCTAGGGAGGAGGAGGAGGCAAAGAAGAAGAAAATCTCTACAAGGAGATCAAGTGCACAGAAAGTAGCCATCACCAAGAAGAAAAATAAGGAGATGGAAGAGGCTGAAAAGATATCAAGAAGAAAAACTTTGGTCCAGAAATCAAACCTGTGATCAAAGCACCTATTAAGAAGCCTACCTCTCAAGAATCTCCAAGGCCAACCGAGACTGCCTTAGTGGCTGTAAGTGGACCAACAAAGCCATAAACAGTTCCATCAAGGAAGTCTTACAAGGTTGAAATGGCTAGTACAAAAGAAATCATCAAAGCTCTGAAGAAAAGTACAAAGAAAATTGATCTGATCAAAGGTGGGAATAACAAAGAACTTGTTCATGTTTTTTTAAAAGATGGAGAGTCTTTGAAATTCGAGAAGCCAACCTTGGAGGGACAAACCAAAGAAAATCTGGAGTGGTTGCTAACTGTTGTGCTTGAGACTTCTGATCTCAACATGGATCTTCGAAGCCAGATTCAGAAGGTGATGAAGGTGAAGCATAAGGTGGACACAATGACAGAAGCTAATCCTAAACCTCTTGGATTATGGTATGAGACTTTCCATGGAAAGAAAGTCTTATTCAACTACAATAGAGATATCAACAGTGTCACTGAGAGACATATAGAAAGATTTATCAGTCTACTCAAAGATACAGAAGAAGAAACTGAACTAATCCTGAAAAAGTTGTTGATAGACAGGCTGGAGTTGCTGAGGAAAAATAGAAGATAAATTGTTGTGTTGGAAGGTATGTTGTTTGTTGAAATAAGCTGTTATTTTTCTTAAGCCAGACTTATAGGATTTAAACCTGAGTCTTGGTGGAAGCTAAACAACAGATTAAAGATCTTAGTTCAGAATACATTTATAGTTAGCAATTCTTTATTCTTTATTCTAAGTAATACTTGTAATTTTGAGTTTTGACATCATCATCAACCTTGAAATTATGCTTATCATTTTCATATTCATAATTAGGGGGAGATTGTTAGGTTTTATAACATTTGATGATGATTGTCTTTAGATTACTTAGAGTACAAATGTATAGAAAGTGTTAATTAGTAACACTGAAGTTTTGTAGTCAGTAGTTATCTCTTTGATTGTAATTTATTTATTCTTTGTAAAGAGATAAAGTCATTGTTTATTTGTAAGTAACTGCTGGAAAGTTGTATCAAAGCTTCAGCAAGTCAAAGTGTGTATTTGATCCGTTGGAGTTTACAAAAAGGCTTGTCAGAGACTAAGGATTTTATTTATCAGAGACCAAGTTTTGCCTGTCGGAGACTAAAGCTTACGTCATTAGAGACTAAGTCTAAAAGCATCGGAGACTAAAGCTTACGTCATCAGAGATTAAGTCTTAAAGCATCGGAGACTAAATAACTCTATCGGAGACTATGCAATCTGACGTCATCAGGGACTAAAAGACCAGAGACTAGTGATGACGTCATCAGAGACTAAAGATGAAGCATCAGGGACTAAGTCGTGATTTATTCCCTGATGAGATACAGAGTTCGAATTGAATAAGGATTGTCTTCCACGAAGTTCAAGATAATATTGAAGACGTAGCTGGTAAGGAAACTAACAAGAAATCTGTTCCTAATCAAAAAGGAAAGATTATGTTTGATTCGAATAAGGAAGCTGAATCATTATTGAATTAGAATAGAAATTGAGTAATTCAGTTTGTAGAGAAGCTGTGATTAGGTTTACAAAGAATTGTAATTCGAAGCTGTATAGGTTTTCATAGTTTTGTATCTTTACTATACAGAAAAGAAAAGAAGCTGATGATCACATTGTTGTGATTGTTAGAATTTGTATTCAATTGTCAAAATCAATAAAAGTAATTGTTTATAAATTGATTTGAGTTCTTGTTC
>CM025786.1:48681255-48695080 GCA_014636745.2 Centella asiatica | reverse complement strand
CCCTTTACAAGTTCTAGGCTATCTCACTGGAAAAACAATTTTTATATTAAGTCACCTTAAAACAACCATTATTAGATTGTTTAGATAATATTAGGAGTTTCTTAATTTGGTACTTGACTACCTTTCCTCGTGGGAACGATACCTTGCTCACTTTGACCTATAGTACTTGACCCGTACACTTGGGGTAGGTTTTTGATTGATCAAGTTTTTGGCGCCGCTACTGGGGAACGGTGTTTAGTTCAATATCATACCAAAGGAATTTCTTTATTAATTTAGACCTTAGTTTTTTGTTTTCTATTTTTAACTATTATCATTATCATTATTATTATTATTATTTATTTTTGTTGTTATTATTTTTATGTGACATACTGATAAATCTCTTGTTCCTTTTGATCCAGAAGTCGAAAGAACTTTACGTCAAATTAGGAAGCAAAAGAGGTTTCAGAAAACAGAAGGATCACATTCAGATACTGAAGGAAGTCATTCTAAACCAGAAAAGATGTTAGGCAACAAAGAACCTCAAAAGAAGCTGAGAGAATACGTAATGCCCAACTCCAATGGTGCATCATCTAGTATTTTGAGGCCATCGGTAAATTCTAACAATTTTGAGCTTAAAGCTTCTCTTATTCATATTATGCAGCAAGATCAGTTTGGTGGTACTCCTATTGAGGATCCTAATGAACACTTAGCTAATTTTTTAGAAAAGTGTGATACAATTAAAATCAATGGAGCTACTGATGAAGCTATTAGGCTTAGACTTTTTCCATTTTCACTAAGAGATAAAGCTAAAAAATGGTTGAATACTAATCCTGCTAATTCTTTTACTACCTGGAATGATTTGGCTCAATCTTTTGTTAGTAAATTTTTCCCCCAAGTAAAACTGCTAAATTGAGAAATGATATTATTAGTTTTAAGCAATATGAGGGGGAATCTTTAAGGATTTACAACGTCAATGTCCTCACCATGGTCTACCTAATTGGCTACTTGTCGAAACGTTTTACAATAATTTAACCAATGCGGTTAAAATAAATGTAGACGCAGCGGCAGGTGGTGCCTTAATGGGTAAAAACATGGATGAAGCAATAGAGTTGTTGGAAGAAATGGCTTCTAATAATTACTATTCGTCTAGCTATAGAAGTTTACCAAAGAAAAATCATAATCCTCAGGATGTGGATGCTATGAACATGTTGAATGCTAAGTTAGATAATCTTACTAAGTTATTTGGTAAGTCGGGTAATGTGAATTTTGTTTCCAGCCCCAATGTGTCTTGTGATTGGTGTGGGGGTGCTCATATGAGTTCTGATTGTGTCCAAGTAGAACAAGCTCAATATGTTTATAATTTTAATAGACCACAACAGAATAATCCATATTCTAACACTTATAACCCAGGCTGGAGAAATCATCCAAACTTTAGTTGGAACAATCAGGGAGCCCAAACTAGTAATTTTAGACCATCAAACCCACCTGGTTTTCCTGAAAAGCCTCAACAAGAGACTAAGCCTTCATGGGAGTTAGCTATTGAAAAACTTGTCAATGCTACCTCAAATAGGTTTGAGAAACTAGAGTCTAAATTTGATGAATTAGCTAGTTCACAGAAGAATGTGGAAATCCAGCTAGGACAAATTGCTAATGCCATAAACTCTAGAAATTAAGGAGTTTTACCTAGTAAGACTGAGGTGAATCCTAAAGAACAATGCAAGGTGGTTACCTTGAGAAGTGGCAAGAAACTAAATGAGCTAGTAGGAGAAAAGGTCTCTAAAAATAATGTTGTGGAGAGGATTAGCGAGAAAGAAAATGATGAAACAATTGAAAAAGAATTAGTTTCACCCCAACCACCATCGGTTAAGCCTTATGTTCCTCCTATTCATTTTCCTCAAAGGCTTAAACAAAGCAAAATTGACCATCAGTATGAGAAATTTCTTAACATGTTTAAGCAATTGCATATTAATATTCCTTTTGCTTTGATGCAAATTCCTTCATATTCAAAATTTCTAAAAGAAATCATGTCTAAAAAGAGGAAATTGAAACAGTATGAAACTATTGCTTCAACTAAAGAGTGTAGTGTTGTCATTCAGAAGAAACTTCCACCAAAATTGATGGATCCAGGAAGTTTTTCTATTCCTTGTACTATTGGTGATACTAATTTTTCTAAGGTGTTATGTGATTTAGGTGCAAGTGTCTCACTCATGCCTTTATCTATTTGCAAAAAGTTGGGATTGAATGAATTAAGACCTACCACGGTATCTTTACAACTTGTTGATAGATCTGTGAAATATCTATTAGGAATGGTAGAGAATGTTTTAATGAAAGTTGATAAGTTTATCATTCCAATTGACTTTATTGTTTTAGAAATGGATGAAGATATAGAGGTACCTCTTATTTTAGGGAGACCTTTCTTAGCTACTGCTGGAGCTATTATAGATGTTAAGAATGGCAAACTAACATTAAAAATAGGTGAAGAAGAGGTGCAATTTAATTTATTTCAATCTTCTAAACATCCTTCTTCCTCTGATCATGTGTTTAGAGTTGATTCTGTTGATAGCGCAGTTAAAGAAGCTACTGACACTGCAATTATCCAAGATGCTCTTGAGGTTTGCTTAGTGAATGCAGGGTCTTCTTTAGACAAAAGCCAAGAAGTGCTGAAATGGTTTGTGCATTGGAATTATGTCCACCATGGCGAATAAGAGGTAATAAGTTTGAGGAGTTAGGTAAAGGTAAACATTTTCCCCCTCCTTCACATGTTCAAGCTCTCGACTTAAACCTTACTTAGCCGGCGAGATAGTGCCTAAGGGAGTAACTTACCCCTTAGATGAACCAAAATCCACTTGATTTGATATGAAAGTCAAGCTAGTGACTTTAAACGAGCGCTTTTTGGGAGGCAACCCAATTTTGTATTTTTATTTTTTTCTTTTATTTGTTTGCTTTAGTTTGCTAGTAGTTTTTTCAAAAAAAAATGTTTTCTTTTAGTTTATGTTGTTTATTATTGATTTGCTATTTTTTCTCGTTCACTTGTCTTGGTCAAGGTGCCTATTTTGTAGGTAACTGTTGTGCTTATTTGAAGAACCATGGCCGGAGGACGAGGAGAAGCTGAAAACTAACTTGCTACTGTGGTGCTGCAATATGTGACTCTGCTAAGTACCTTTTCCCTTCGTTTATTTATTTGTGATTTATTTTCTTTTCCATTGAGGACAATGTCGAGATTAAGTGTGGGGGAGAGGTTAAGACCTTATGATGTGGTGTTGCAATGCTGGTAAAATGTCTTTTTTCGTACAGGTTTTAAAATATTTGGATATGCCCTGTTTTAGAGGAAATGCTGTCGGATTTTCGGCAGATTCATGACATTTATAACATGTTTTTAAGTTAACGAGTCATGGTGCATTGATTCTCTCCTCTTTAGCAAATTTGGGTTGATTAATTTTCTAACATAACATGTTTTAGGCCTCATTTAAAGTAAACTTAGAAATATACTCCAAAGAATAACACTTGTTTTAGGGATATTGATCACTTCCTTTGACTCTAGATGTGTGGGGTGAGTCAGACTACTCTTAGTTTATGTACTTTACTTTTGTGGTGACTCCTTTAATGGACCGAAAGGGACTCTCCAAGACTAGGAACCTCCTCGGTTGTGCAATAAAAAGAGAAGAATGGACCACCAAAAAGTTAAAAGAAGAAAAGGAGGTCATTAAAAGGTGGATTGAGTCTAGCCAGAAACTAGAAGATCAACTAAATAGTAAAAAATCTGATCATAGATCTATTTTAGGCTATGAGGAGACTTAGGTGAAGCAACCTCCAATCGAGGTTGAAAATGCAGCTAGTTTTGGTAAAAGGCATGTGTGATCGAGAATAGTAGAACGAGCAGTGAAAAATAAGAGTATACTTGTAACTTTAGTTTAAATGAGGCGCTTAAGAGGTGTTATGTTGGCTAATTAGTCGGTTGTATAATTTGCGAGTAGAGAAGAGGTTCTTGTATGCTACTTGCTAACCGAGCTGAAAAATATTTGTGGGTGACTTTGAAAGTAAATAAGAACATTATTATATATTGATTTGGGTGTCATATTTGAAGTATCATGATATTTATTCGCTTTTGCTCGAGGACTAGCAAATCTTAAGTGTGGGGGAGTTGATAAGTGTTATTTTTATATATTTTATACTCTCTGATTATTAATATTTTGGCAATATCTTTATGGGTTAAACACACTTTTTGTCTGATTATTGTAGGTTTTATGAGTTATGCTCATATAAAGGAAAACACGGAGAAAAATCATTATTTTCGGATATAAAAGTCCAAACCCGCTGGATTTGGGCAGGGTTTGGTATTTTGCCCATAACTTTCTCTCTAGAGCTCCATTTGTTGCGGTTAAATAGGCGTTCGAAAGCTTGAACAAAGGACTACAACTTTTATTTATACACCAAGCTACGATTCAGCCATTTATTATGTTGAAATTGGGCAACAAAACTACAGCTGAAATCTGATCTATTGAAACAACATTAATTGTCAAGTATAAATCATTGGGCTTGGCCCATGTGCTGCACCAAATAAAACAATGCAAGCCCAGCTAAGACAAGGGGAGTCCACTTGTGTTTTTTCGTGGGAGCTGCAGACCTAGTAATAAGAAGGGAAAAGAACGCAGCAGGAGGAGACGACTTGGTTCTTTGGAGGAGAAGGCTGCTGACCTAGAAAAGGGGCAGCGGAGGAGGAAAACAACGCAGCAGAAGAGGAGACCTAGAGAAGGGGAGGCGCAGAAACGGAAGAGAGAGAGAAGCCCCTACAGTGAAAGAAACGCAGGAAAAAGGGGCTGCAGCCATAGAAAGAAAGGAGAGCAGTCCACAGGCAGTTTTTGAGGGAGGCTGCTGCAGCAAGAAAGGGCTGCAGAAAACTACGCTCTTCTAATTTGGTTTTTCTATTCCAATCTCTTGCTATTAATCTTTAAGTTGTTATTCTTATTTAGATGATGATTTTCAGATTTTATGCAATTGATTTTGAGGTTGTTTTCAATATTATGTTTGGCTAATTTCTCTTATTCTAGGACAAGGATGTAGTCTTTTGATTTTATTTCAATGGAATAAATTGATTGAATTATTTGAGTTTATCTAGTTACAATTTGATAGTCTTGTTATTTTTCTTGTGATTATTCTGGCCAAGTAGTTACATATTCAAGGTATTGAATGATGGAGCGAAAGTGGAAGTTCAATACTAGTTCGTAGGATTATCAAACTTCTTGTAGTATAATTTTAGAGATAGTTATACACTTGAAGTGGTTTTATGTAATTGCGAATTTCATTGTTTTTAATGAGTTTATATCAACTGTTGTGATCACGAAAGTAGACATAAGGTTTTTATAGACATGCGTAGTTTACCTTGAGAGAGGAAATTATATAAATTCGGAAATTCGACCATTGTAATTAGTTGATTCTCAAACTTGAGATTAGTCTATTTCCATTGGAGTAAGTCAATTGGCGATGTCCTAGTACTAGAATCTTTACCCATATATTTTCTTGTTATCAATTTCTCGTGTTTGCTCAGTTTTAATAATAATTTTTATATTAAGTCACCTTAAAACAACCATTATTAGATTGTCTAGATAATATTAGGATCAGTTTCTTAATTTGGTACTTGACTACCTTTCCTCGTGGGAACGATACCTTGCTCAGTTTGACCTATAGTACTTGATCCGTACACTTGCGGTAGGTTTTTGATTGATCAGTAACCTGTCATGTTTGTGAAGGAAGTGACCAAGCTAGAAAAATGGAATGTTTTCCCAAATAGTGAAGCTTTAACGAGCTATGGAAGTGGCATGATGTCTGTTCTTTCCAAAGCAGTCAAAGTTTCCACCAAGAAGGAGCTTAACTATGCATCAGTGGATACACAGTCATCAGGGGATATGAGTTCATCTGGCCTTCGAAGCCCTTAAAGGGATAAAGGTCTATTAGAGGAAAAGAAAAAGAATATGAATGGTAAGCTAGGAGTAAAAAAAGCTAGTAACTATGATTCTAATTCTGAAGCCCCTAGGAAAATGTGTTGGAACTGTGGAAATATTAATCAATTATCTTTTCAATGCAAGGAAAAAACACAGATTTTGACTGGCATAATATTATATGTTAATGATTTACCTAAATCAACTTTTGTTCATGCATACATCCCTAGGGTAAATAAAAGAAAGTAGTTGTTAAATCTAAAACATCTAGTGAAGCTCCTAATAAGGAGAAAGTATGTATATTGCCTAAACCAAAAGTGAAAAATAATGAAGGTGTTGTTGTACCATTATCTGTGACTAAACCTAGATGACCCAAATCCACTTGGGCACTATAAACAAATAAAATGCTTTTTATGTGCATGGAAAAGTCAAAAGCAAACAAATCTGGTTTCTAGATAGTGTTTGGTCAAGACATATGACAGGAAACAAATCCCTGATCACATAGTTTCATGAGAAGGTTGGTCCATTCATCTCTTTCGGTGACAACAACAAAGAACTGACACTTGATTATGGCAAAGCAGTAAATGAGGATGTCTTATTTGAAGATATAGCACTAGTTGATGGGCTAAAGCATAATCAATTGAGCATAAGTCAATTATGTGACAAGGGATTCATCATTTTATTCAAAGGGGATATGTGCTTAATCTCCAATGAAAATGATGGGAAGCTGGTCTTATCGGGGGTTAGGAATGAAGATCTTTATGTAGTTGACTTTGACTCTGCAAATGGAGCCTCATGTTTCTACTACAATGCAACCATTGATGAGAGCAGATTGTGGCACAAGAAGCTCTATCACATGAACTACAAAACACTCAATGATCTAGTGAGAAAGAATTGGTAACTGGATTACCTCAAATGGAGTTTACTCAAGAAGGGTTATGTCTAGCATGCCAATAAGGGAAAAAAGATCATCATTTGTCAATAAGGAAGCCACAATGATCAAAGATCCTATTCAAATGCTTCATATAGATCTATTTGGTCCTATCAATATCATGTATGTATCAAAGAAGAGATTTGCATTGGTCATTGTGGATGACTATACCAGGTATACTTGGGTCAAGTTCCAACATGCTAAATCAGAAGTGCCTCAACAAGTCGTTGACCATATAAAGAAAGTGGAGATTGAATCAGGGTTAGTGGTTAGGATTTTGAGGACAGACAATGGAATTGAATTCAAGAATGTAGTTGTTAATAGGTTTTGTGTGGAGAAGGGCATCAGTCATAAGTTTTCAGCTCCAAGGACTCTTCAACAAAATGGTGTAGTGTAAAGGAAGAACAGAACCATGATAGAAGCTGCTAGACAATGTTAGTAGAGGCCAAAATTCCTACCTACTTTTGGGTTGAGGCAATTTCCACGGCTTGTTTCACTCAAAATAGGTCCTTAATCAATAAGACACACAACAAGACACCATATGAGCTAATGACAGGGAGAAAGCCAAACATCAAGTTCCTACATGTCTTTGGATACAAATGCTTTGTATTGAGGAACTTTGGTCAGAACATAGGAAAATTTGACTCAAAGGTTGATGAAGTTATTTTCCTAGGTTACTCCCTAACATCTAAGGTCTACAGGGTTTACAACAAAAGGCTCCAGGTTGTGATGGAGTTTATAAATGTAGCTTTTGATGATCAAGAAATTTATGGGCTTGAAGACCCTGGTTTTCATTAAGAGCTCAGATTCGAAAATGAAGATGATTTTGATGATTAAGAGGATGAAACTGATGTGTGCAAACAAATGGAGGACCTAACCATTCCTGATGTCAATCCAAACAACCATGAAGCCTCTTCAGTGGATAAAGTTAATTACCTGGACACCAAATCAGGGAACACTTTATTAGAGGATAATCGATCAGGGAATGCAACATCATGGGATAACTTTAACCCTGATTTGAGCACAAATTCAGGGGGAGTGTTCTTAGAAACTGGTACACTGACTTAAGGGGAGGAAATGAAGATCATGCGAGCTCATCCAAACTCCCTCCTAAGCCCAAATGGTCTAGGAGTCATACAAAAGAATTGATCATTGGTGATCCTAACCAAAGAGTGCAAACCAACAAAGCTACATCTATTGAATGCATATATGCTTGTTTTCTTTTTCAAAATGAGCCAAAGAAATTTGAAGAAGACATGCAAGATGCTGACTGGATCATGGCCATGCAAGAAGAATTAAATCAATTTGAAAGAAATCAAGTATGGAAGCTGGTGCCTAAGCCTAAAGACAGTATTATCATTGGCAGTAAGTGGGTAATTAGGAACAAGATGGACGAACCTGGCATTGTTGTTAGAAACAAGGCAAGACTGGTGGTAAAAGGATATCTTCAAGAGAAAAGGATTGACTTTGATGAGACCTTTGCACCAGTGGCCAGGCTTGAGGCTATAAGAATTTTCTTAGCCTATTCAACACATTCAAACTCTAAAGTTTAACAAATGGATGTGAAAAGTGTCTTTCTCAGTGGAAAATTAGAACATGAGGTGTATGTCCAACAACCCCAAGGGTTTGAAAATTCTAAATTCCTAAATCATGTTTACAAGCTAGAGAAAATACTTTATGGACTGAAGCAAGCTCCCAGAGCTTGGTATGACACACTGTCTAACTTTTTTGTGGAAAACAAGTTTACAAGAGGTATCATCGACAAAACATTGTTCTTTACACTGGGTAACAACTGATAAACAACTTGCAGACATATTCACAAAACCTTTAGATGAATCTACCTTTTCTAGATTAGTTTCTGAATTAGGAATGTTGAATTATGCCTCTAAAAATTGATTAATTTTTGAAAACAACTTGTTTAGTTGTATGCAGCTAGAATTAAATTTCTGGATTGAAGCTGTTCTTTGTGAACAGAATTTTAGAAGCTAGAATTTAAATTCTGGAATGTAGCTATTTTTTTAACTAAAGAGAATTATTAAAGCTAATAATCATTAAACTTGATTGTTGGAAATATTTTGAAAGCTTAAGAGAAAGAGACTATCTTAGTCCCTGATAGTGTTTTTAATTAGTCCCCGACTGAATTAAAAAATTTGAACTATCAGAGTCTAACTAGTCCCTGACAGTCGTTTTTGATTAGTTCTCGACTGAATTAAAAAATTTGAACTATCGGAGACTAACTAGTCCCCGACAGTCGTTTTTAATTAGTCCCCGACTTAATTAAAAATTTGAACTATCGGAGACTAACTAGACCCCGACAATTGCTTTTAATTAGTCCCCGACTGAATTAAAAAATTGAACTATCAGAGACTACATTAGTCCCCGACGTCGTTTTTGGTTAGTCTCTGACTCAATCAAAATGAACTATCGGAGACTAATCGGGTCTAGTCTCTTATGAGTGACCTTATCAGAGATTAGGGCAATCTCCGATCGAGGGTTATCTGGTAGTTATCCTACCCACGATCGAAAAACGGTTCACTATCTTTAAAATTGCAAACGTTTCTAATACTTTGCTAAAAGTAAAATCAAACACATTTGCAATCACAATCTCTCAAAGCTTTGAAATTATTTTCTCTCTGCAAATTCTCTGCAATCTAACCCTATTTCAAGTTTCTTCAAAGTTCACAGATCTCTTCAAATGGCCGCTAAAACAGTCTGTTTCCAGTTTGGAGATTTCGATTTCATAAACACAAACTGTTAGAGCAAAATAAGCTCAAGTGTTTGTAGAAGGGGGGGGGGGGGATGAATACAAACACTCAAAACTTTTTCGCTCTGTTGAACTTTGATAGCTCCTTCCAGAAATAGCAAGATAACAGAAAAACAGTAAAAATAATAACACTCAGATTCAAGTTAAAATAGTTGTATTATAACTTGGTGTTTTTCTGGAAATCTGTAATATCACAAATGTGAATTACAGCTACAATTTCTGTGAATGAAATTCACAGCTTCTCACACTCACTAGCTACAAAGATTTCTCTCTGACAATAAATCTCTCAAGAAATATTACAGAGCTTCCTAGTGTTTTTGTGTGCTTCTTTTCGTCTCGTCTTATTCATCAATGAAAACTCCTTCTTTATATATGTAGATCAGTGGTTGAAAATCACGTGCTTGAGACGTGCTGCCTTTTTCAACTTAGCCGCAAGTATGTCACATCACTGCCTAATGTGTCAGACTGATGCATGCTTTGTTGCTTCTTTTTCTTCCCCTGATCTGTATGCATTTAATGCACAAGAGTTCTCATTGGATGGATACAGACTTCAAGAAATATCTTTCCAGTTGATATCTCTTGCTTCTGTTCAAGTTACATTGATTTTCGTGTATATGTTGATGACGGATGTATGCTGTCATAACGATCCACTGATGGTTAACCCTGATGGATCTTGATCAGTGCTTCTGGACCCCCTGATGCATATTGACTAGATCAGGGCTTCATTCTTCACTTGAGATTTACTCAGTGCTTCTTGATCCTGATGGTTATGACTGAGTGCATACATTCATGGCTTCCACTGATGTCATGTTTAACCAATCCCCCCCCGACAGGTTACCCTGATGAATTGGCCTGACACTGACATATCTTGAAGTGTCCCCCTGATGGGTTGGTCTGCCTTCGTCATCCCCTGATAGGTTCCCCTGACTGGTTCCCCTGACGAGCTCCCCCTAACGGGTTCCCCCTGACTGGTTCCCCTGACGGGTTCCCCCTGACTGGCTCCCCCTGACGGGTTCACCCTGATGGGTTCCCCTGATGGTATGAAATCAACGTAACTCTTTTCTTAGAATATCTGATGTGCGGAATACTTTGACTGTTTAAGTAACATCATACATTCTTCTCCACGAAACCAAGCTCTTCAAATGTTCCATTTTCTGACTTGTCTTGTGAAGAACTAAATCATCCACTGATGGATATTATTATCATCAGCGGATGCAAAACTTGTGCTTATTTCAAGGTTTATACAACACCTCGAGTATTTACAATTTGCACAACTTATTACTAAACTATCATCATCAGTGTTTAACCTTAACACTAACCATGCAGGGGTGGCTAATAAGCATGAATTTGGAGCCCAGTATCACCCTTTCGTGGATTTCCTTTAAAACTCCACTCTATCATATGCCATTTATGAAGCTCCCATCCAAGCCGCTGAAGTTCTCATGGCTGTCTGATCCACTGCTACCATCCAGGATGAGAACACTGACTCTTCTGTGGTAAGTTTCAGGTATGCAAACTCTGTTTATAATATAGATCATACCATAGTTAATAATGCTTTACACTTGCCAATCTATGAAAACTTTGACTCCCCTACCTCTGATGAAGAACTTCTTTCTATGTTTAAAAACTTACATTATTCTGCTAAAATTAGTTCTGTTGGGTCTATAACACGACCCCATCTAAGGCAAGAGTGGTCACTGTTCTTTGATATAATAACTAAAGCATTTACTTCAAAATGCAGTGGCTATAATGTTATCACTACACTCACACAACAAATTGTTTTTAGTGTGTTGTATGATAGACATCTAAACATTGGGCTTCTAATTCTGCAAAATCTTTTGGTAACTGTTTTGCAGCGTAAAAGAATTTTTACTGATGTGAAGAATAAATCTGCCAAGGTAAAGGTTCCCTTATTTTTCCCTCCTGTCATGACAGCTATTATCATTGACAGGCTTCCAACCCTTTTTTCTTTGCATTTCTTTGAGGATATTGAAAGCCAAAACCCTATTAATCCTCCAACCATTTCACAACAATTCCTAGCCCTCACCACAGTTTCCCAAAAGACTGTGGTTGTAAAACCAAAGACAGCCAAGAAGCTCCCAATAAAAAGAAAAATAATTGAGGGAGTAAGTGAGGATGAGGGAGAGAAGGAAGCTGAAGTACCACTTTAGAGAAAGAAGAGAGTTATAACCCTTAGCCAAAAGCAATCCATTGCTTCTCAAAAAGCAATGGAGGTTATAAGGACAAGCAGTGAACTATCACCATCCTCCCAAAAGGATGCTGACATTGAAGAAAGTTCCCAACCAGGAACACCTTGTACAGAGTCTGCACAAACTCTTGTTTACCAACAAGAGCAACCAAAAAGAGAGAAAATAAAAGAAAAGAGTGACACAAGGAGTGCACACACAGAGTCATCTTTTGATGTTCCTCAATTTTCAATGTCTGAGGAACAACCAACACTCCCCATTGTACATTTTTCTCATTCTTCTCCCATACTTGATTCTTTTGATATTACAAATTTAAATTCTCTTGATTTTTCCCAAGAGGAGCCAACACTCGAGACAAGCTATCAAACATATTCCATGGATAGATCCCTAGCCCAAAATACACAAAGGGAACCCCCTATCCATGCAGTCACATCTACTTCTCCAACCCCCACTTTTGTAGGAAAGAGTGTACCCATCCAAATGAGTGAGGATGTGAGAATAAATAGTGAGAGTCAGGCTCCTGACCTGGAAAAAGGAGAGAATATACACATACTTGAGAGTTAAGCTTTAGATAGCTTGGAAAAAGGAGAGCATAAGAAGCTGGGTGCCCAACCCCAGGCAAAAGGAGAGGGTGTGAGCAAGGATGAGATCCTTGAACAAAATAAAAGAGAGAAATTCTCAGCATGTATATTTTTACAATCTGTTGATACAAGCTCACAAGAAGCTCATGTTTCTTCTGCTCCCTCCACAAATATCCAAACAGAAGAAACTGAGAACATTTCAAGCACAGGGGATGCAGCATTAAATGTGATATCTGAAATGTTTAATGCCGACTTTGAAGTTTTATATGGTCTGCAACAAAGACAAGAACACCTTTATGCATTAAAGACAAGGCTTGTAGATGAACCTGTGCATGAAGAAGCTCCAGAAACAAATGTTGATGAATGGTTGGATGCAATCTATTCCAACACACTGGAGGATGTAGCCGCCCAATTGAGGCAGGATTATGTGACCAACATAGGGTCAACTGCTTCTGCACCATCAGTTAAAGATATATTAGAAGAAGTAACCAAGGTGGATAAGAAACACACCAAGTTTCACCACTTCTTGGTTACTGGCATCAATGGTGCAGTGAAGAAAATGGAGGAAAGGATGGAGTTGGAGACAGAGAAAATCAGAAGGTGCTATGAAGGACACTTGCCAAGGAGGACTATCACTGGAATTGATACTCTTATCAAAGACAAGTCCAAAAATGACAGTCGACTTCAAGCCCTTGAAGCAAATATTCAACTCCTGATCCAAAAACAAGACCGAATGGAACAGCTACTGATGTAGGCAATTCCAAATCTGGCCACCTCTTCTCAACCCAAAGATGCTGATGTCAAAAAGGGGGAGAGTGGTCCATCCAATGTTCTTGTACAAAAGCAAAAGTCTGGTCCTGTCCTTGATGCAGAATTGCAAGCAATATTGGATAGGATCCTAAAGAAACATTTGGATCTTGAAGCAGCAACAAAAGCAACAACAACACAACTTCCAACAACAACAACAACAACAACAACAGCAACATCAGCATCTCTTTCTTCCACTGCACAAGCCCCAACAATAAAAGACAAAGGCAAAGGTGTCATGGTTGAAGATTCAAAGAAGAAAACTACTACTCAACCAGGATAGCCCAAGCTACTGGGGGATGCCATGAAGACAACTCACTTTCCTACTCCAGTTGAACTGATAGTGGATGGGAAAGTGGAGTTGGTCTATCCTCAAGAACGGAAACTGATAGAATCTGATGCACTACTAGCTCAGAAACTTCAAGAGGAGGAGGATATGGCAACAACTAGGGAGGAGGAGGAGGCAAAGAAGAAGAAAATCTTTACAAGGAGATCAAGTGCATAGAAAGCAGCCATAACCAAGAAGAAGAATAAAGAGATGGAAGAGGCTGAGAAGAAATCAAGAAGGAAACCTTGTTGGGTTTCGAAGAATATAAACGCAGCGGAAAAATACGATTTAA
>CM025786.1:48655300-48671255 GCA_014636745.2 Centella asiatica | reverse complement strand
ACATTAAGCCTGTCGGGGACTAAAGATGACATCATCAGAGACTGACATTAAGCCTGTCGGGGACTAAAGATGACATCATCGGAGACAAACATTAAGCCTGTCGGGGACTAAAGATGACATTATCAGAGACTAACATTAAGCCTGTCGGGGACTAAAGATGACATCATTAGAGACTGACATTAAGCCTATCGGGGACTAAAGATGACATCATCAGAGACTAACATTAAGCCTGTCGGGGACTAATGCTGACATCATCAGAGACTAACATTTAGCCTGTCGGGGACTAATGCTGATGTTTTCAAAGACCAAGAATTCCTTCATCAGAGACTAAGAATTCTTTCATCAGAGACTAAGAATTCTTTCATCAGAGACTAAGACTGACGTCATCAGAGACTACAATTAGCCTGTGGGAGACTAAAGATGACGTCATCAGAGACTAAGAATTCCTTCATCAGAGACTAAGAATTCTTTCATCAGAGACTAAGACTGACGTCATCAGAGACTACAATTAGCCTATCGTAGACTAAAGATGACGTCATCAGAGACTAAGAATTCCTTCATCAGAGACTAAGAATTCTTTCATCAGAGACTAAGATTGCTAATATACGAAATTCTGAAACAATTCCAGAATCCTAAACATATCATATATGTCCAGTATCGTATAACCCATCATCATCTCGACATCCCATCGCCGATCTTACATATCAAATATGCAGAATACCCAATAAGCATGTATCAAATATGATCAGAATACGTAATTCCAGAATATCCATACATGCAGAATATCATATATATTCAATATAAAATTCGGTAAACATGTATTAACTGCATATATCAAATATATTGAATACAATTAAACACATAAATCCATATTAACGTCTCGCATATAGCTCTGATACCACTGTTGGGTTTCGAAGAATATAAACGCAGCGGAAAATATAATTTAAAATAAAACAAAAACGAAACCCAAACCAGAGGATCTATGCGAAACAATTTAATACAGATAGTTCAAGATTTTACCGATTAAAAGTGCCAATCTGAAGCTTTGGGGAAGGTGTTGATCGTCTCCAAATCTTTAACGCAATCCAACAGGACAACGTCTCTACGGTATCCACACGAACACCCACGAACCGTCTCACGATTCGAACGAGAAGAGTTACAGTACTAGCTGTACGATTTGTATCTCTCTTTTCTCTCTATATCTCTGAACTCTAGTTTCTCTCTTATGAGCAACTAGGGTTCTTAGAATACGTGAAAACATTGGTTTGAGAGAATAGCTGATATATCATATATATAGCCTTTCATAGAGTAAATCCAAAACCTAATCTAATTAGGAGACTTGAAATCCGAATTTTTATATTTATTAGATATATATATATATTTAATCAAGTCTCACTTAATTAATATATATATGCACAAATAAATATATATTCGTATTTCCTTCCAAAGGACTCTATTTCATACAGATTACATATATTAATATATATATGTATATAATTTAAAGCCATGATTTAATTAAATCAATCTTATTGATATATTAAAATCATTGACATTTAAATTATATTTCCTTGACGAATGTTCTTTGTGTGAGACCCTGTAGGTTATTATTACGTTGGCAATAATTTTAAATCATATTATAAAATTATAAACAGTGAGCGGCATCTAGTAATACATCACTGTTACCCAAGTAATAATAAAGTCATAGATTCGACGTTACCTTTCGTGACCAATGTTTCAATGTAACTTAATCCTTTTAACCATGATATCTAAGATTAAATTCAAGGCATGGATGTGTCATCCTCTTCATAATTTAATCTTAGTTTTCTTGATCAATGAGTAACTATATGAAACAAATCTCTATTTGAGCATGGCCATGCATTTCATAGTTTCACTCAATCAAGAGGCCTATAGATATCACCCCTAATTTATAGGAGGGTTAAATTCCATCTACATCATTCCCAATTCTCACATAACTCATTATGCATCCATCAATTACCTTTATCGTCCACCCAGTTAAAGGTGACTTTTGATAATGTCAAAATGCATAACTCCTTATGTAGAAATGTCATGACTTCAGGTCGAAGGACCATTACATCATTGTCAATATGAGAATTATTTATGACACATAGCATAATGCTCCATGTAGAATTCTCATGGTGGGTCTGTCCAGTATTATGTTCTCTTACATGTACCTATGTATCAACTTAATATATCTCGTATATATTTATGACCAATGAGATATGACCATCAGTTAATCACATACTAGTCTCAATGTATTATTGTTATCCCGCTGACAATGATACTCGACTAGGGACATTTAAGAATAATGATACATTACATACTTATATCATTTCATATTCAAGTCACATACTTGAATACATATAATTAGTATCATTCTTCTAAGGACATTTATTATGTTAACATTTATATAACGCAGTAAATAAAACATAATAAATTATCATTAACCAAAAACATATCATAAATATAGTGTCACAATTATTACATAATTGGCCACTAGGGCATACACTCTAACAAACCTTTGGTCCAAGAATCTGCAAAGAAACCTGTGATCAAGGCAACTATCAAGAAGCCTACTTCTCAAGATCCTCCAAGGTCAACTGAGACTGCTTTGGTGGCTGTGAGTGGACCAACAAAGCCACAAATAGTTTCATCAAAGAAGTCTTACAAAGTTGAAATGGCTAGTACAGAAGAAATCATCAAAACCCTGAAGAAAACCACAAAGAGGATTGATCTAATAAAGGGTAAAAATAACAAAGATGTTCTCCATGTCTTTTTGAAAGATGGAGAGTCTTTGAAATTTGAGAAGCCAGCCTTGGAGGGACAAACTAAAGAAAATCTGGAGTGGTTGCTGACTATTGTGCTTGAGACTTCTGATCTCAACATGGATCTTCGAAGCCAGATTCAAAAGGTAATGAAGGTGAAACATAAGGTGGATACAATGTCGGAAGCTAATCCTAAACCTCTAGGATTATGGTATGAGACTTTCCATGGAGAGAAAGTTTTCTTCAACTACAACAGAGACATTAATAGTGTCAGTGAGAGACACATTGAAGGCTTTATCAGTCTACTCAAGGATGCTAAAGAAGAAGTTGAATTGATATTGAAAAAGTTGTTGATAGATAGACTGGAGTTGCTGAGGAGCAATAGGAAAGAAAGGCTGGAATTGCTGAAGAAAAATAAAAGGTTGTGTTGGAAGATATGTTTGTTGAAATAAGCTGAATTTTTTTTTTATTTTTGAAGCCAGACTTATATGATTTAAACCTGAGTCTTGGTGGAAGCTGAACAACAGATCAAAGATCTTAGTTCAGAATACATTTGTAGTTAGCAATTCTTTATTCTTTTTCTAAGTAATTGTAATGTTGAGTTTTGACATCATCATCAACCTTGAAATTATGCTTATCATTCTGATATTCATAATTAGGGGGAGATTGTTAGGTTTTAGAACATTTGATGATGATTGTCTTTAGATTACTTAGAGTGCAAATTTATAGAAAGTGTTAATTAGTAACATTGAAGTTTTGTAGCCAGTAGTTATCTCTTTGTTTGTAATTCATTCATTCTTTATAAAAAGATATAATTATTTCTTATTTGTAAGTAACTGCTGGAATGGAGTAAAAAACTAGGAAAACTTGTCAGAGACTAAGGATTTTTTTATCTATCAGAGACTAGTTTTGCCTGTCGGAGACTAAAGCTTATGTCATCAGAGACTAAGTCTAAAGGAGTTGGAGACTAAAGCTTACGTCATCGGAGACTAAAGTTAAAAACATCAGAGACTAAGCTGACATCATCGGAGACTAAGCCTTAAAGCATCAGAGATTAAATAACTCTATCGGAGACTATACAATCTGACGTCATCAGGGACTAAAAGCACCAGAGACTAGTGATGACATTATCAGAGACTAAAAGATGAAGCATCAGAGACTAAGACGTGATTTATTCTCTGATTGATACAGAGTTCGAATTGAATAAGGATTGTCTTCCACGTTAAGCAAGATATTATTGAAGACGTAGCTGGGAAGGAAACTAACCAGAAATCTGTTCCTATCAAAAAGGAAAGATTGTATTTGATTCAAATAAGGAAGTTGAATTTTATTCAGAATAGGAACTGAGTTAATAGTAATTCAGTAGTTAGAGAAGATGTAATAAGGTTTACAGAGAATTGTAATTCGAAGCTGTATAGGTTTTTCATAGTTTGTATCTCTTCCTATACAGAATAGAAAAGAAGTTGATGATCATATTTATTATGATTGTTAGAATTTGTAATCAGTTGTGAAATCAATATAGCAATTGTTTATAAATTGATTTGAGTTTTTGTTCTTTATATTCCGCAAGAAAGTTTAATTTCTTAAAGAACAAGAAATTCGAAAAGTATTCAAAGAACTTGTATTCAACCCCCCCCCCCCCCTCTACAAGTTCTTTGCATCTCACTGGGAAAACAAAGAGTATCACAGGAAGCTGTAAATTTTTAGGAGGAAGGCTTGTATATTGGTTCAACAAAAAACAACATTCCATTTCAACATCTACTATTGAAACTGAATACATTGCAGCTGGAAATTGCTATGCATAGATTGTATGGATGAGAAATCAATTAAATGGACTATGGCGTGACATACAACATGATTCCAATTTTGTGTGACGACACAAGTGCCATAGTTATTGCTGAGAATCCCATGCAACATTCAAGAACCAAACATATAGAAATCAAATATCACGTTATCAAGTAACATGTCATGAATGAGACTATTGAGCTATATTTTGTACCAATAAACAAGTAGCTATCAGACATCTTTACCAAGGCTCTTGACAAAGTTACCTTTAACAATCTGGTGGGAGAACTAGGTATGGTGAATTATGCAAAGTAAAGAGTTTGTCATACATGGTGTTGAAATGATGAGAATAATCATGTGCTAATATGTTGGTATCTCTAACTTCTCATGTCATTCATTGAAAATGGAATATCTATATGTTTATATGTTTTGTATATTAAAAAAAAAACTTGGTCAGGGGTTGTGTTTGCAATCGGACTTGTCAGGGGATATTCTTTTACCCCTGATGACACTGCATCAAGGGATAGTCATTCTCCTTTGATAACACATCATCAGGGGATAATTACTAACCCCCAATGATGTGGCATCAGGGAATAATAACTAACTCCTGCTGACATGGCATCAGGGTCTTCCGAAAAAGCTATTTATATATGATTTCACATTCACTGACGACACACCAAATATTTAATCTCCATTTCTAACAATTACTTGAGATTTCTCTCTCTTTTCAGAAGCTCTAATCTTTCGACTATAGTAATGGCTCCCAAATCTTGATCTCAAAAATTATCCAATGGACTCATTGTTCCACAAACAAACTTTGTGGGGTTTTCAGTAGTTGAAGAAGTCAATGTGTGTTACAAACTAGTGATGTAGTATCTATTGGACTCTGCGTACCAAAAGGCCATATTCTTAGAGCCAACAATGTACAAAGAACCAATTTTGGATTTGTGGAGCAGTGTCAAATTCATTCACTCTTCCTCCAACCCTGCAAAGGTAAACTCTATCTTCTTTACTATGAAATGACAAAAGGGAAAGATCTCTCCTACTCTCCTAAATATCACACTAGATTTTCCCAACTCTAAGTTTGTGGAAGTGTGAGAACCCGAAAATTGTAAATTTGTTTTATAATATGGGATAATATATTTTGTGGCAAATCTTATTTTATGTTATCTTATTTTGCATGAAGTCTAATTCTTTTGGATATGAATGATAAATTCATATACTTTCAATAAGAATTTTATAATAATATGGTACTCATGATGATAAGGTTAAATCCTTGAGAAGGTATCAAAAGGGGATTAGCAAATCCCATATAAGATTATTTTGATCTACAAGGAAGAGAATGAAAGGATTACGTAGTTTTATAACTACGTGTATGATCAAGAAATGTTTAGGGGGCAAGCTTTGTGCATGAAGGACAGCAGCTGCTTATACGTACTTAGCTGCTAAGGAATCATGATGAGCAGCCGTACTTACCGTCCAAATTAACCAATTATCTTATTTCAAGTTTAATCGTAGCCTACTGCTTTTTAACTCTATAAATACCCCATCCGAAATGAAATTCTAACTCTTTACCAAATTTCTCTCCTAAGAGTTTCATCAAAATTGTTATCTCTGAAAACTTCCGAGATTTTCTTTCGGAGAATTTTCTCAGAAAAGCTTTGATTCCACTTTGAGAACGAAGAGGTAAGAACTTAGTGTTCTATTCAGTTTTCTTTCATGCATAACATCAAAGATTTATGCTAAGATTAATATTTTTTGCGTCATCATGGGACATCATAGTCTGAGATGTTCATGTTAAAGTTTCCCATTGTAGCAGAAGCAGGCTCTGCAGTTAATCTTTGATGAGATATTGTTGATCTCTGATGAGATATTGCTAGTCCCTGATGAGATAGTCGTAGTCTCCGATGAGATATTCTGTTAATCCCTGATGGGTTATTTAATCCCCGATGGGTTATTTATTCCCCGATGGGTTATTTAATCCCTGATGGGTTAGTTAGTCCCCGATGACATCAGAATTAATCCCCGATAGGCTAAAGTTTAGTCTCCGATGACGTCACCCTTAATCCCCGATAGAGTTAAAGTGACGTCATCAGTTCCTGAATAGTTTTTAATCCCCGACGTGTTTAGTCTCTGGCGCGTCCAATACACGTATTAGTCCCTGATACCTTTCTGTAGTCTCTGATGGCTAAGGGGATTATTCCCCGATGCACAGTTTGTTATCAAAGCTACAAAACATTATTTTCTTAAGGTTATTTCACAATATTATCATACTAGATTCAAGTCAGTAAAGTCTAAGGACATCTCATATCTATTTTCTTTCATAAATTATTATCAAGATATTAAGATATTACTTGCGTAATTTACAGAATTTCTTTCTCGCAACTAAATTGATTTGAATTTTGTGCAAAGGACTGAGGCAAGCATATCTACACTCTTATATTTATCTCAAATTAAAGTAAGTATATCTTCATTATTATGCTTGATAATGCAAGTATATCCTTACTCTGATGTTTATTTCAGTTATGCGCATGATCAATTGATTCGACATGCGTACAAAATTACATCCTTTATATTTAAATTTCCTTGTGAAACAAAATGCTATGCTTAAATTTCCGCTAGCATGATATGAATGAAATGCATGGATATAAAGGAGCTTTGATTTATCTGATATTATTCAATCTTATATCTGTGCAATGAATGAGAATGTTATGTCCCTTAATTGGGAAATGCCACATAGTTGGCAAGAGGAAAGGAAAGGTGCTGATTCGTTCTTCACCTAACCTAGAAGAACTATATGTGACTACGTACGTTCACACAAGAGGGATCATGCGGGCACAGTTAGGCCAGCTGTATACCGTATGGTTAGCAGATCCAACGGGTATAGCCCCCGATGGATATTTTTACTCCAAGAAAGTTGTGCTTTGACACTAAGAAGGGCTACACAATTGATTATCATCAGTAACCCTAAAGATTTCTTAAAGAACCCAAAGGCATTGATATTGTTTCATCAAGCCTTCCAACAGAAATGAATTTCTTTGAAGCATTTCAATCTCGTTTTTCCCTAAATTGTCTATATACTTGCTGGGCGTAAATCGCTCATTCTTGTTGAATTTTAATATCTTGCAGGGCAAGAAGTTAAGGCTGAACCCTCGGATAAGGGGAAGGCAAAAATGATTGGTTACTGAAGTTGGCTAGCCTTGTGATGCCAATAGGAAGGGAAGGAAGGAAGATGACCTGGGAAATGATATTTTGTATTACAAGATAGAAACAAAATAGCTTCCGCTGTAAATATGATATTTTGGGTTATAATAACTCTTATTTATCGTTTCTTCCAGTAGTTATTTTTATGAATGGATGTATGGTTATCTTTTCCTTCTTTTGACGAAGCCCTGATCCAGTGAGGGATTGTGGGGTTCTCACAGGAAGTTCCCTCAGACTCAGTGTTGTTAAACTTTTTAGTTGAAGTAGGCTATAAGACTAATAACCCTCAAGCCTTTAAGTTCAAGGACTTAAAACACATTAATGTCAATAGAGAACTATCTTATCTCTTTTACACTATAACTAAAGTTTTTTTAGGAAAATCTAGTATTTTGAAGTCATCACTTCACTAATGCTTAAGATAGCTTATGTCATACTAAAAAATGTTAAAATAAATATAGGCAAGCTAAATTTTAATGACCTTGTAACAAAACTAGGAGAGAAAACCTCTAGGAAATTAGAGGTATATTATGTGAGTTTTCTTATGATGCTTATTAACGCTTAATTGCCTAACATCTCTATTGAGAATATTGATATGACAATCCAGTGCTTCAACCAAACTAAAAGTTTGTTCATTGAAATTAACAAGGCATTCTTAAACGCACCATTTGTGCTTCCACAACATATGATGTAGGTAAACATTGCACCTCCTTCTCTTTTACAACCTACTATTTCTTCTATTTGAATTATTATGGCTGAAATCACTACCACTTCTCAGCCTGCCCAAGTAGTATTACTATTTTCTGAACAACAACTCTTTATAGCCCAACCTTTACTCTCCCAAAAGACCAAGGGCATTAAAAGAATATCCTCAGAAGTAACCACATCTATTGAGGGGGAGCAAAGAGAGATAGTGATTAGCTTGGAGAAGTCGAAGAAGAAGAAGAAAGCCAAGAGAGATGGCCTTAACCAAACCAGGAAGTATCCTCCCAATAGGATACTGACCTTAATAAGGAATGAAACACATCTCTAGTTGTTTCTTCCCAAAAGGACTCAGTTATTGAATAAAGTCCCCAGCCAAGGATAGGGTTGAGTGAGGCACATACACTGGCCATAGGCTTTGATGAAACTCTCATCAGGATCTCTGAGAGCCACTTACAGATAACAGACACAGTGAGTGCACTCACAACTTTTGATGGATCACCTCCTCACTTTGTAATTCAGCTAACATTCCCTTCTACACCTCTCCCTTTTTTTTCTTTACCTCAAACTTCTTCATATGTTATGACACAAATACTAAGTGTCATGACATCAGATCCTCCAATTTCTCATCACGTGGAGGAGCCCATTCGAAATGATTTAGTGATTGAGAGTCATGATTTGTTAATGATTAACTCTTTTATAAATGAACCAATCACTGATGATCACTCGGGGAATATAGGAAACATTGTAAATACTTTTTCAATAAATACCGATACATCCCCGATTGTACATAAAAAAAAAATCTCCTTCCACTTCTCAACTCTCAACTATGGATACTCTTATTGTAAATACGTTATTAACATTGTCCACAGTTGATGAGACTCTAGCCTATAGGAGTCTTATTAGGACAATTTTGAGTGAGGCTGAGAAAACATACAGCGAAGAGATGCAACATCAACCCTCTGAGAGGACCTTGGCAAAAGAAGAGACAGAGAGTACTGCCTTAGAAGGGAATAAAAAAGGAGAGGTACAGAGTGTGATGCCTTAGAAGGCACAGAAAAAAGAGAGCCAGAGGGAGATAAGGATGAGATCCTTGTAAATAAAGAAAATAGAGAAAACACGAAAAATGTACATACACTTTCTTTTTCAAATAGTGATAAAGTTGACACTCCTATGGGTGATTTTTTTACCACCCATGGGAGTTGATTTTTACTATTAGAAGAATCACATGACTGAGACAATAAAACATCTTAAGCAGGAGCTCTCGCGTGCCACAGGTCCTATCCTAGTCAAGATTCTAAAATCACAGATCATACTAGGTCAGTCTATGGATGTTGAGTCTCACAAGATACAAACACTATTTATAGAGAAGATGTAAAATGTATAAAATGTAGTAGATTCTTTTTCCACCAACCACTCCTTGCTCAAGTTCAAGAAGCTCACAGATAGTGTTGACCAACAATTATCTGCATTCAACACCCAACTGACAAGGATGGAATATCTGTAACTCTCTATGGCTAACAACCATGAACAAATACTTCAAGTCATTTTCCTACTCTCAACTTCCACTGATGATCACTACTACAAAACTAATCATATGCATCGGTTAATTAAAACATTTTGCATCGGTTACGAGGAGATGCATATGGAGGAGACGCAAAAACTTAAATATTTTGCGTCGGTTAAAGACACGACGCAAAAATGAAGAATTTGCGTCGGACCTTTATAAACCCGACGCAAATAATAGTGTCATTTGCGTCGGTTATTTAAAAATAACCGACGCAAATGATTGTTTTATAAGAATTCATTTTAAAAATAATTTAATCTATTTGCGTCGGTCATTTTAAAATAACCGACACAAATGATTGTTTAATAAAAAATTCATTTTAAAAATAATTTAATCTATTTGCGTCGGTTATTTTAAATTAACCGACGCAAATTATTGTTTTATAAAAATTCATATTTTAAATAATTTAATCTATTTGCGTCGGTTCTTTTAAAATAACCGACACAAATGATTGTTTTTTTTTAAATTTTCTTTTTAAAAATAAAATATCCAACCTGTACATAAAAAAGGATACTCGATATGCCACAACAAGCCAAAATAGTACAAAATTCAACCACTTCAATATTTGCAAAACAGGAATATATACAAATCCAAATTTACAAACAGTTCAAAACAGGAATATTTACAAACTGTTCAAACTGCATGTCCAAATGTACAATATGCAAAGGTCACATATAATAACTCATAAAAAAATCTAATTTCATCAAGATCAGACTGAGTATACGAATCTTATGCACTCAAACCCTGGAGGAATAAAAAAGAAACAATTTTGCATAACCAATATACAAGGTACTTTGTTAATAGATTGAAATAGTTAATTGCATGCATATAATTAAAAACAATATACCTCAGTCCATTTTGTAAAGGGAGCTCGTTGATGTAACTTGACGATGTCATACATGTACCTCATGACATAGTAGCCGCATTCAACACTTCCTTTTTGTTGAGGACACTATATAAATAGTCAAGTTGATTAAAATTTTAATAAGAAATTATATTAAGAACCAACAAAATCAACTTTGTTTGGATAAGTTAGCAAGTATTTTATACCTTAACCTCTTTCGTACACCATTGCAACTTATTTTTTTTGTGCTTGCCACCTTGAGCAACATATGATTTAAATGCCCTACAAAATTATATATATATTATAATATATGAGTAAATAAATATGTTAAAAGAGTTTTACACGTTTATCTTATATTAAAAACTTAGGAACTAAAATATAATTTACTTACACTGCCATTACCTTCTTTATCGGCATATTCCTTTCCTTCTTCAATAAGTCGTACACATATATTGTGCTTTGCTCACAAGATATGAGAAACAACAGCCAATGCTCACTACATTTTGACAAATTAAATAACAATGTTAAATTATATCAATGAACAAGCTAGCTTCAATAAATTAATCCCACCATTTTTATGTTCTTACTTTTAGAAGTACGACGCGAAGATGAATTTGGTTCCCCGGCAACCTAGAAAAATTGACACAATGTATCGACCAGACACATCTGGATCATTTTTTGCATTTGTCAGTGCTTGAGGACACAGGAATCCAAATGCATTAGATCCCTTAGTTATCTCGTTCAAGTACCTTAAATAATACAAATTTCTTATTAGTTACTTTATAAAATAAACCTGTATATCAGCTAAAAAAAAAGATAAATGAGAATGTATGAAAATTATAGTCTCACCTCATCCAAATTTGTACAACACTTATATTCAGCCATTCTATTCTACAGAATTGGATGATATCTTCGCACGCGACGTATATAAGTTGTTCATCTTCCTTTTCAATGGAGTTGTCATAATCCAATGGAACTGAAATTAAGTCCAAGGAAGGAAATCCCATAATCATTTGTGCTAAATACTTACATTTTTCACTCAAGTTCGGATCAACATCAGTAGCTGACCCTTTGCTACGAACTTCATTATTTTGGGGGGGGGGGGGAGGGGATGGAGGGATGCAGGCTCTTTACCCTTACCCAGTAAGATGGGATCCTAATTAATTAGATATAAAGTGTTAAACAATAACATTTACATGAATTTAATGAATTAACAACAATCATTTATAATTAATAATGTTAATTTGAAATTTGTTACCTGCCCCAATAGTACAAGTTGTTTAGGCCACTGAACAAAGCTACCTAATGCGTCACCTACTCTTGTATGTTCAAACGTAGGCATGGGAAGAGGAGCTTGTTGAAATTCAGAGCGAACGTAATCGATGGATACTCTTACATTGTTGACCTCCATTTGAGTACCATGAACAACGTCACCCGACGCATTTGATGCAAAAACAGTCCCAAAAGCCACAATAGTTTTGCTGGTCTCAGAAAGGATGACACAGAGACGGCATGGAGTCGGCTTCTATGTTATATAAAAAAAATTTAGTTAGGATCATATAGGGCACTTATATGATAACTTATGATTGAAAGACATAGAAAAGAGTAAAAATAAGTATACCTTTATTTCAAAGAATAGAGCTACTTTGAATCACGTCGGTTGTTGGAGTTTGTTGGGGAATAAGCATTCCCATCTGGCTCATTTCATTGAATACGTTCGCAAGCTGACTTTGCAGTGTACTAATCTGGTCTTTGTATTTCATATTCGTTTCATTCATTTGAGATTGGTACTGCTGCGCAAGTCAATTGGCCACTTTTGTTTCAATTTCTTGAGTTATCATAGACAACTCATCCATTGATATTACGGCTTTATGGGACTTGCCTCTGTCCGTCCCGAATACATCCTTCATGCGCACTATTCCTCCAACCCCTCTGACTCGCCCGTCGTACTCCTTCTTTCCAAGTGCACGTGACAATATGTCATCATGCCCGTGAGGAGTCCACGAACCTTCGCAGGCTTTGTCTTTCCATTCCACCTATTTCAAAATCAATTTAACGATTAATATTTTAATTTATACTGTAAATATAAATATTTTTAAATGAACAAAATACTCTTACCATTTTTTGAACAACATCCCTAGTCTCGTCCTTGGGAAAATAATAACCTTCACCTTCATCCCTCTTCCTAACTCTCGCCCGAATCCAATCGTAACTACGATCAGTTCGATCGGTTAATACAATTTCTGAATTAACTGATTTGGATGAAGGTAGAGAATCAAGAGGGTCATCAACCATCCACTTAGATTTTTTTCGCTGCATATCCAAGTCTTCCCAGATAATGTGGATACTCATTAAACTTCTGGTTTTCACATGCCTTCTCACTTTTAGTCTGTTAGAAAATAAAACAATAATATGAGTAAACAGTCCCTGTTAATATTATCTGAAAACCAATAATAATATAAATATCAAAAATAATATACCTGAAATTCTTCACTTTGATGATCATGAATGAATTTATCCCATTACTCTCGAGTTATGAAGTCATATTTCTCGCAAGGGTCCTTGTCTAGACGCAAGTATCAGCAGACTAACCTTGACTTGAAATCCCTCCAAATTTTCGTTGCAGATTTTAATACGTCCTTCCATCTCGCATCATCCATTATATTCCACTCAGTCTGAGTCAAATCATGTATATAAGTAACTTGTAATAAAATTTGAACGGCAATATATGTTAAAACAACTAATTATTCTTTTCAATTCATACCTTAATATCTTCCCAAATCGCATCCTTTAGTCCATCACTGACTTCTTGCCAACTCTGAATATTAATGTCAACCTGAACTCTAACTAGTGCTCCAATGTACAACTTGAATGCAACAGCATATGTTCCAAAGTGAACACCAAGATCATCAAACTCAATCACTTTCTGCACTTATTTATTTGCGGACTTTTCTTTCAATGTTTTGCAAGATGTTGGACCTCTAGTTTTTTTAGTAGGTCTCTCACTCGAACTTCGGTGGTCCATGATAATTGTAAACTACAAAGTACATCAGAAAATGTCAAAAATATCACTTTTAAAAATAAACTACAGAGTTAACTTTACAATTACAGTGCAATAGGAAATCTTATAGGATTATATTTACTAGGATTAAATTTATTACAGTGCATTCGTAGTGCATTGTAATTACAGTGAATCCCAACAGTGAAGTACAGAATGCTTCAACAAGCAACTTAGGCGAAAAAAAATTCCCAATTAACAGTATGTATTGTTCAATCATCAAGAAAATGAGAAGGTACCAATTTGTAACACAGCATAAAAAAATGCAAAAATATTGCCAAAAATTACAGTGCATCCCAACAACAAAAACAAAAGACACACAAACATAGTATATCGTAGTGCTTCCATTCAAAAGAAACACAAATAGAACACATAGAAACACAAATAGAACACATATATCACAAGACACACTTTGGGGCTTTAAACAAATGTTGTATTAAAACAAAAAACAGAAAAAGAATGTAAATCTTGCAGTTCAGTTGAAAAAAAATTATGTACCTCTTTCACTTGTAACAAATCCGAGGCCGATTACAGTGTATTCGCCAGAAACTAAAACGGAAATGTATCTTTATCGATTAAGAACTTGAAATGGAAATGTATGCAGCTCGTATGCAGTGTATGCAGCTTCTGAAGATTTAGGGCAAAGCAAATGTTATGTCGCGCAAAGGAAATTAATAGGCGGCAAAAGGAGGGCCAAATGAAAAATGTGAGAACCCAAAAATTTTAAATGTATTTTATGGTAAGAAATAATTTTATTTTGTGTTATTATATTTCTTTTTATGGAGTTAGCCTTTTTAAATATGAATGATAAATTCATATCTACAATGGAAATTTTGATGATGATGTGATATCCATGATGATGAGGTTAAGTTCCTTAAAAAGGTATCAAAAAGGGGATTAGCAAACCCCATATAAGATTATATTGAACAGCATGGAGGAAGAGGAGAGGGTACGTAGCATTTGTGATTACGTGTTTGATTAGAAACTGTTTAGGTGGCTAAGTTTTCATGCATGTACGACAACAGCTGTTTGCTGTCAAGAAGTCATGATGAACAGCCGTTTTACCGTCCAAATTAACCAATCATTTTATTCCAATGCGTAACCTTAGTTTACTGCTCTTGAACTCTATAAATACCTCATTTGAGATGAAATTTTAATTCCTTTACCAAAATTTCTCTTTTCAGAGTTACGTTTAAACTTATTATCTCCATAAATTTCCAAGTTCTTCTTTCGAAAAATTATTTTCAGACCAGCTTTGATTTCACCCTTGAGAACAAAGAGGTAAGAACCTGTAACCCTACTCAGTTTATTTCGTGCATAGCATCAAGATTTATGCTAAGTTCTTATTCTTTTGCATTTTCATAAGACATCAGAAGCTGGGTTTGAGCATGATAGGTCTTCCATCGTAGCAGAATCAAGAGATGTTGTTAATCTCTGATGAATTATTTAGTCTCTGATGACGTCAGTCGTAGTCCCCGACAGGCTAAAGTTTAGTTCCTGATGACATCATCAGTCTCTGATGAGAAGTTAGTCTCCAATGACGTCACTCTTAGTCTCCGATAGAATTAAGATGACGTCATCAGTCCCTGATGAGAAGTTAGTCTCCAATGACGTCACTCTTAGTCTCTGATAGAATTAAGATGACGTCATCAGTCCCTGATGAGAAGTTAGTCCCTAATGACGTCACTCTTAGTCTCCAATATAATTAAGATGACGTCATCAGTCCCTGATGAGTTGTTAGTCCCTGATGACGTCATTCCTTAGTCTCCGATGGGCTAAGTTCAGTCCTTGATGACGTCATAGTCTCTAATGAAGGAAATTTCGTAGTCTCTGATGAAGGAAATTCTGCAGTCTCTGATGAAGGAGATTTCTTAGTCTCCGATAGAGGAAATTCCTAGTCTCTGATGGCTAAGGATATCAGTTCCTGACGAGTTTGTTAATGAGAAAATTATTCTCCGATGCATAGTCTGATATCAAGACTATAAAACATTATTTTCTTAAAATTATTTTATGAT
>CM025786.1:48636222-48655290 GCA_014636745.2 Centella asiatica | reverse complement strand
GCCCTCGGACAAGGGAAAGGCAAAAATGATTGGTTACTAAGGTTGGCCAGCCTTTGTAATGCCAATAAGGAGGGAAGAAAGGAAGACGACTTGAGAAGTGATGTTTTGAATTATAGTACAGAAACAGAATAGCTTCCGCTGACAATGTAATATTTTGGGTTGTAATAACTCTTTATTATCGTTTCTTTCAGTAATTATTCTATGAATGGATGTGTGGTTATCTTTTCCTTCTCTTGACGAAGTCCTGGTCCAGTGAGTGATTTTGGGGTCGTCACAAAAAACTTGCCGCGAAAACAAATAATAATATAAAATAAAAAAATTATAGGCATTTGCGTCGGTTCTTTTAAAAACCGACGCATAAACCCAACATTTGCGTCGGGTCTTTAAGAGGACCGACGCAAATGATTTATTTTTTAAATCTGGTATTTGCGTTGGTTATTTTAAAAACCCGATGCATAAACCCTAAATTTGCGTCGGTTATATAACAGGACCGATACAAATTAGTTATTATTATTTTTTTAATATACTATTTATATTAATATATTACATAATAATCTAAAAGAAAATTATGTTAATAATTTATTTTTTAAAGCGGGTATTTGCGTCGGCGCTTTTAAACCACTGATGCCTAAATCCAACATTTGAGTCGGGTCTTTTAAAAGGACCAACGCAAATGAATTTTTTAAAAAAATTCTATTATATTAATATATTACACAATAATCTAAAAGAAAATTAATATTTTACTCATACTGAAATTCATTAATACCATATGTTATAGTGATTAATTAAAAAATGTGATATATATATATATATATATATTATAATATATCATATACCATATAATATATATGTTATACTGTAATATATAATATAAACTAATATATAATACATTAAAAGGTAAATGTTTCTATTTTAATGTAAAATATACATGAGCATATGTAGTATGATAATCATTATTTTATTATATAAATATTATACTATATTATAATTAACTCTTAAACATAAATGTGTTAATAATTTATTATTTAAAGCGGGTATTTGCGTCGGTGCTTTTAAACCACCAAAGCCTAAATCCAACATTTGCGTCGGGTCTTTTAAAAGGACTGACGCAAATGATTTTTTTTTAAAATACTATTATATTAATATATTACACAATAATCTAAAAGAAAATTAATATTTTACTCATATTGAAATTCATTAATACCATATGTTATAGTGATTAATTAAAAAATGTGATATATATATATATATATATATATATATATATATATAATATATCATATACCATATATCATATATATAATATATATGTTATGCTATAATATATAATATAAACTAATATATAATAAATTAAAAGGCAAATGTTTCTATTTTAATGTAAAAAATACATGAGCATATATAGTATGATAATCATTATTTTATTATATAAATACTATACTATATTATAATTAACTCTTAAACATAAATGTGTTAATAATTTATTATTTAAAGCGGGTATTTGTGTCAGTGTTTTTAAACCACCGACGCCTAAATCCAACATTTGCGTCGGGTCTTTTAAAAGGACCGACGCAAATGAATTTTTTTTTAATATACTATTTATATTAATATATTACACAATAATCTAAAAGAGAATTAATATTTTACTCATATTGAAATTCATTAATACCATATGTGATATATATTAAATGTGTTATATATTGTAGTTTTTTAGTTAGTCGATCATTAATATTTTTTACTTATTTTTTATTTCATACTTATATTATATGTTATTAACGACTTTCAATATAAGTAAAATATTAATTTAAAGTTACATTGGTAATGAATACACTTGGAGAACAAAAATGTCAAAGTGACTAAGTTTTTTGAACTGTCGGAGACTAAGTTTTTGAACTATCGGAGAGTAAGTTTTTGAACTATCGGAGAGTAAGTTTTTGAACTGTCGGAGACTAAGTTTTTGAACTGTCGGAGAGTAAGTTTTTGAACAGTCAGAGACTAAGCTTTTGACTATCAGAGACTAAGTTTTTTGTTTTTTATAGATTTTGCGTCAGTTATTTACGAAAACCGACGCAAATAATGGAACATTTGCGTCGTGTGTTATAAAAAACTGACGCAAATACTCAAAAACAGGGGACAAACAGGGGACTTGAATACTCAAAAACAGGGGATTGTTATATGATTGTTGCCAAGAACTACTTCTCATACTCAACCTGAAATATATAAAATTTACTTCAGCAAACAATCAGCTACAACTATTGGAATAAAAAACAAATTAAAATTTACAATAATTGGAATAAAAACAAATTAAAACAATTAACAATTATTTACAATTAAAAAATATTTACAATAATTGGAATAAAACAAATATTTATTTATTTACAACTATTGGAATAAAACAAATTAAAACCTTCAAGTCCTGCACTTATTTTCCATGATCAATCCATAACCTTTCACCATGGTCATTACGTAGGTAGTTTGTTTCTCCATTATCGTCACCATATGGGGTAGGTAGACCTACAGAGAAAGGAGGATTCTCATCAAATTGGTTATACTCGTCTTCGTCAACAGCATCATCAATACCAAGAATATTTCTCTTGCCTTGAACAACAATTGAAAATTTAGGATCGACGGGGTCTTGGATATAAAATACTTGTTTTACTTACGTTGCGAGTATAAATGGATCGTCCACGTGACCCCACTGACTAAAATTTATCAAAGTAAATCCTAAGTCATCCTTTCGAACACCACGACGTATATCAATCCAATTACAACGAAAGAGACCGACCTTGAATTCTCTGTACTCAAGCTCCCAAATATCTTCAATCACCCCATAATATGACTTTTTCACATCTTTCAATCTTGAAGATTTGCCTCTGAAAAATTCTGTTGATGAAGCTTCCACGGTAACACCACTATTTTGCATAGTGCTCTTTCCATCTTGACGCTGGGTGTAAAAAGTATATCCATTAACATCATAACCTTCATAAGATCGAACAAGCGTGTTGGGGCCATATGCTAACCATTTTATCGTATTAGAAATGACATTTGGTGTATCTGACAACTGACACATTACACGGTCTTTAAACCATCCAGCAAATGAGCGATTATGTTCAGTTGTAACCCAAATGCCACTTTTTGAAGGATTCTGCCTCCTAATCAAACTGACATGACAATCTCTAAGTAAGGATGAACTTCAGTCATGTGTTGCAGGACAAAGAGATACGCTCTATCGCGCAGTTCACACCCAGGAGAGATCCATTTGGATCCCAATGTACCCTGCCCATGAAGTCTTCACTCGTGACGAGATTTGGGAATTCTAATAGGATTGACAGCTGCTAAATACTCTGTGCAAAATTCAATAGCCTCCTCAACTGAATATCCTTCAACTATGCTAGCTTCCGGCCGATATCAGTTCCTCACACATCCTTTCAATATACCCATGAATCTCTCAAAAGGATACATATACCACAAATATACCGGGCCACATAACTTAATCTCTCTAACCAAATGTACCATAATGTCAAAAAATGAAGGTGGAAAATACATTTCAAACTTACATAGTGTCACAACAATATCAGCCTGTAATTTATCCAACGTGATGGGTTCAATCACCTTGCTACAGATGGCATTGAAGAAAAAACAAAGTTTCATAACAACAAGTCTCACGTGATTCAGCAATATCCCTCGAATTGCAATTGGTAATAGCTGTTGCATTAACACATGACAATCATGTGACTTCACACCCACAAGTTTCAAATCCTTCATCGACACAAACCTTTTGATGTTTGAAGAATATTCATATGGAACTTTCACACCAAACAAACACTCACAAAATGCAGTTTTCTCTTTTTTACACAAAGTATAACAAGCTGGAGGTAGATATGTACGCTTCTCTGATTCTTGTGGTGCTAACTCTAGTCGTATACCCATTTCTTCCATATCTTTTCGGACTTTGATCCCGTCCTTTGTCTTTACCGGTATATTCAACAATGTCCCAACAATACTATCACAGACATTTTTCTCAATATGCATAAAATCAAGACAATGTCTAACTTGTATGTGTTCCCAATACGGGAGATCCCAAAATATGGATCTCTTCTTCCACAGATTCTTCGGCTTAGGAGGTTGATACAACTTTCCAAATACAACATCAATATCCTTAACCCGCTCAAAGACTTCTTTCCCAGTTAAAGGCAAACGGGCTTCTCGAGTCTCGATATGCCCATCAAAAGCCTTTTTCATCTTACGATAAGGGTGATCACGGGGAAGAAATGTTCGGTGACTCATAAACACATTTTTCTTGTAATTATTTAGACGGTGGTCAATAGTAGCATCTTCGCAAATTGGACATGCTTTAGCTCCTTTGACAGTGTACCCTGACAAGTTTCCATAAGCAGGAAAATCATTTATGGTGCAAAATAACATGGCACATAATGTGAAATCCGTTTGAGTATTTGCATCAAAGACCGAAACACCTTCATCCCACAAAAGTTTTAAATCTTCAAGAAGCAGCTGAAGATAAACATCTATGTTATTCCCAGGTTGTTTAGGCCCTGAGATTAACAAGGACAACATAATATACTTGCGCTTCATACACAACCAAGGAGACAAATTATAAATCACCAAAAGAACTGGCCATGTGCTATGTTGACAGCTTAGAGTGCCATAAGGATTCATCCCATCCGTACAAAGTCCAAGTCATAGATTCTTAACTTCTCCACCAAATTCAGGAAACTTATAATCAATGGTTCTCCATTGTGGAGAGTCACCCGGGTGTCTAAGCATCCCATTTGATTTCCTCCCTTCCGCATGCCACCTCAAATGTTTTGCATCTTTTGCATTTGCAAATAGGCATTTGAATCGTTGCACTATGGGTAAATACCAAACAGCCTTGCTAGGAGCCCTTTTTTTATCATCCTTAGAATAGTCATTACCCTCCCGCTTGTACCGAGATGCTCCACACTTAGGACATGTGTGTAAATGTTCATTCTCATTTCGAAACAACACAGTCATTTGGACATGCATGTATTTTCTTTACGTCCATACCTATAGGACACAACATCTTCTTTGCCTCGTACGTGGAAGTGGGAAGCTCGTTATTCACCAAAAGTATTTCTCGTAAAAGTTTTAACAATTCTGTAAAACTCTTGTCACTCCATCCATTCTTGACTTTCAACTTGCACAACTTCAAAGTTGTTGACAACCTTGTCAAGTCGTCACTGCACACGGGATACAAAAGTTTCTTAGAATCGCGGACCAAGCTCTCAAATATATCCGGTTGTGGCATCATATGGTCTTGGAGATCTTGTATCATATCTTCCACCCTATCAATGTCCACATCATCTTAGTCATTATCGACCGAATTATCGCACTCGGTTGCATAATTCGACCTTGAGCTACCAGTCATATCAGAGTTTATTCCCTCACCATGCCAAATCCACTTCGTGTAACCCTTCTTAAAACCACGGTGAAATAAATGTCCACGCACTGTCTCTGCGCTCGAATATTTTTTTAAATTACCACAAAGAAGGCACGGGCTCACAATCATGTCTTCTTTTCCATGTTCCTTTCTGATTTTTTGGTGTTGAACCGCACATATAATAAACTCGTTAACCCCTCTCACATATGCGTCATCGTTACACAATATATTGAACATCCATGTTTGACGATCCATGTATAACTAAATAACCACAACGATTAACTAAGTAAGCACAGCGATTGTACAGATATCATACATAAGATGCAGACAAACAATAGTTCAAGCAAACATACTGATATTTTAAATAATGCCTGTGATGAATGTATTATTTTAATTAACAATTACTTACACAACAAAGCTGAGCTCTCAGACGGAAACACTGAAGAAAGAAACCTACAAAATCTCAGCCAAGTTTCTCGCCAAAGACGATCTCGCTCTCTCTCCTCTCTTACCAGGACAAAATAGCAAAAGTTTTAACTTCACTTTTTAATAACTTAAATATGCGTCGGTCAAAGAAGAAAACCGACACAAATAACATAACTATTTGCGACGGATATTTAAATCAACCGACGCACATACATGAGAGTATTGCGTCGGGTCTTTAACCGACGTGACACAAATATGCTTTTGTTTATTTTTTTTAATTATTTCTCATCTTTGGCGTTGGTTATACTAAAGAACCGACGCAAATAATCAAACAATATTTTTTAATTATTTAATTAAAAAATAATTATTTTTAGTTATTTATTTTTATAGTGTTTGCATCGGTCATTTAAAAGAAACGATGCAAATAATGAACACTATTTGCGTCGGTTCTTTAAATAAGCGACGCAAATGTGTTATTAATTTATTTTTTAATTATTTTTTTAGTTTTTGAGTCGGTCCTTTAAAAAAAACGATGCAAATACCTAACACTATTTGCGTCGGTTCGTTAAACAAGCGACGCAAATGTGTTATTAATTTATTTTTTAATTTTTTTTTATAGTTTTTGCGTCGGTCCTTTAAAAGAACTGACGCAAATATAGTTTGTTTTATTTACCATAATGCCACCGTTCTACTATATGCGACAGTTCTATTAAAGAACCGACGCAAATAAGGCGACGCATATGTCGGTATCTGTACTAGTGGATGCTGCCAAAAAGGGGGAAAACCTTTAAACACTTCATCAGGGATTGTTGCTGAGAAGCCCATAGTTCAAGTTAGGGGATATGACTACTCCTTCTTCACAAAAAGCTCCAAAGGGCAAAGACAATGGCAAGGGTATCCTGATTGAATAAAAATCTTACTCAATCAGGACCCAAACTACTAGGAGATGTCATAAAGACAACCAACTTTCCAACACCTATTGAAGCCCTAATTGATGGGAAAGTAGGCTTGTCTTTCCTTAAGATAAGAAATTGGTAGAAGCTGATGCACTCTATGCACAACAACTTCAACAAGAGGAGGAAGTGGCTGGGAAGAAGGAGAAGGAAAAGGAGAAGAAGAAGAAGAAGAAGAAAAGAAGTGCCAAGTCTAGAGCCTCTAGGAAAACTAAGCCCCCAAAAAGTGGATTAGGGGATTAAAACAAAGAAAATCTAATATCCTTTGATGTTACCAAACCTGAGTCAACTAAAACAAAAGCTCAAGCTTCTACTCTTGTAACATATGGATCACTTACCTTGGCTGAATCTCTGAGGGATGATAGACAAAAGAGCCTGACATTTATGTACTCTATAAAAAGCATAAATCTCAGGATAAAAAGCAGCAAAGAGAAACTAATTATCATCCAGATGAAAAGTAGGTCTGAGTTCACAGTCACTCTTGACTAGTTTAGGAGGATGGATGCTAGGCAATTTACACTAGCCAGGAAAGTAGTGCTAGATACTTTTAAAGCTAAATAGAGACTTGAGGGGGCTGATTGAAAAGCTAAGGAGAGCCATCAATGACAACAGGAACTTGCCCACAGCTATGGAGAAACCCTTGAAATTATTCTACAAAACTACTAATGGGCAAGAAAAACATATAAGGACCAATGACATTGATGAGCTTGACCTGGAGGAGGCGATGCATGTTTTAAGCCAAATTGCTTATCACAAAAATGAACATGTCATCAAGTTTAGAACCATGCTTGTAAAGAAGGTATTGAAGGAGATTGAAGAAACCAGAGCTATTGATGAAAACTCAGCAGTTGTAAGGGAAGTTCCCCCAGTAAAAGGATTTAAAGAATATCCAAAGATGATCATAAACCCCATGGGCATTGAATTCAAAAATTCTAAAGGGGAGATTGTCACCTTTTACTGGTCACAACTAGCTGAAGCCAACTTACAAGAGATTGGATTAGTCCTTGAAGCTTTGGAAAACAACAAGAATGTCAACATTGTCAATTTTGGAAGATTGCTTTAGAAAGAGCTAGAAACATTGAAGGCAGGAGGTGAAGCCAAAAGACTCAGGATTCCAAATCAAAATCCTGATAAGAGAATTCAAGGCCTTGGAAGTGACTCTTAACCAATTGAATCAAGTCATCCATTGCCATTTGTTACTGTTCAACAAAAGGTGGATCCTGAAGTCTAAGTGTAAACACATGTATTGAATTTGTAAAGTTTTGTATATAGTTATTATTTCAATTTGTACAAATACAGATAGATCAATGAAATTGCATTTCTCATTTTTTATCCTGTATAGTTTTGGTTTTGACATCATCATCTGTATATCAATTAGATTTACGGTTATCAAATTGATAATCATAAATAGGGAGAGATTGTTAGGCACAATGCTGAGAATGATGATGATGTATTTATTCTTTTGTTCTGTTAAATAATCGTGCACTTGTAAATACTCAAGGTTGTCGCCAAACCTTAGTATATTTGCATAGATAAGTATTCACTGATGGACAACTTATTCTATCAGGGAATAGTAGGTATCGCACTAGGAAAGTCATCACTGGATATATCAAGAACTTGATAGTGTCAGGGAAGGTCTGATTGTACTTAATAACTCAAGTATTTTGCACATCAGACATTCAAGAAAAGGTCAACAAAGTATCAGTAATCAAAAATATTAGTGTACAAAAAACCATCAGGGGTTAGCTTGACTGTCAGGGGAAACCATCAGGGGATACCTTGAACATTAGGGGATACCATCAGGGAATAGTTTGACTATTAGGGGAAACCATTAGGGGACACCTTGAATGTCAGGGGATACTATACTATCAGGGAATAGTCTGACTGTCAGGGGAAACCATCAAGGGATAACCTATACACTACATCAGCGGATAACATCAATGGACAACATTGGGTCTTAACATCAGGGGATCAAGAAGCACTAATCAAGTCTACATTAGGGCTTGTCATCAATGGATAGTGAAGCAGTGATCAAGTCTACATCAAGGATTGTCATTAGGGGATCTAGAAGCACTGATCAAGACAACATCAAGGATTGTCATTAGGGGATAGTAAAGACCTAACTCTCATGTGAACAGGGATCAAAAGACATTCACTAATACTTTGCTAAGAAGTAAAGAGTATAACTGGGAAGATATTCCTTGAAATATGGTAGTCTAATAGTAACCTTTATACCAGAAAAGCATGGAGAATAGAAACATAAACAAAAGCAACAATAGCCTATAGTGGTGTGACACGTGTATCTCCGAAAGGACAATGATGGGACATATAGTGGCTACGTTAGGAAAGAAGCATGTCTTGCACATGGGTTCTATATATGTTCTCCTATATATAGAATGGTTGCTACAAGAAACTACAAGGAAGTTGAGTGAGAAAAACACGAGAAACAAAAAATCTTAGAAAAATCTCAATCAACATTCATACACTAGAAAGAAGCTTTGTAATAGTTGTTGAGAGAAATATTGAGAGAGAAAAATGTATCTAGTGTGTGAAACAAGAAGCTGTAAATTTTTACAAAATTGTAACTGTTTAATCACTTTGTGATTATATAGATTCCCAGAAAAACATAAGTTATAATACAACTATTTTAACTTGAATATGTGTGTATTCATATTAAATAGCTTTATTATTTTTCTGGATATTGTAGCTATTCCAGTTTGTGCTAGTAAAGATTTTAAGAACAAAAAATTTTTGAGTGTTTGTATTCAACCCCCCATTTTACAAACACTTTAACTTATTTTAAGTAAAGGGTCAAATCCCTCACTATCACTCGAAAACCCTAGAAGCTATATTTTTGCAAATTATCAAGAGGTGGTGACATTGTTTTCGCCCAACCTCACAAACACATAAGCCCTATCAATTATCTATTTTTCAAGGCTCACCTAGTGCATGACTATATACTTGAGAGCATAAATCACTCACTTTGCTATTATTAAATGTTTTACAGGATATGGTGAGAAGGTTGAGCTGTCTAATAAAGGCAAGACAAAAATGACTTGATGAACGCTTCCTGATTACTCTCTTTTCGATGTTAGTTGGAGGAAGAGTGTAGCGTGAGGCTATTATTAAGATGTTTAGATAATAAGGCTTGTGTGAGCCTCTCATAAACTTCTGCTGTTAGAAAATAACTTTTGGGATAATGTAATAGAGATTTTTATTATTTCTCTTATTTAATGATATGCATGCTTGGATGATGTTAGTTTTCTTTTATCAATTATTGATGATGACAGAAGTCCGGTATGGGATTTTTGAGGCCGTCACACTATGTGACTTTGGCAAGGTCTAGGTGATATATTGTAAATTGGACTAAGTATCCTTGTGTAGCTAGTTCTGTGAGAACTTTTTAGTGAGTGTCTTCGCATAGTAAGAAGAGAAGAAGAGTGGAGTAGGCGATACTGAACTACTATAAAAATATTATCTCTCATCTCTTGCTTATTTTTATTTCTTGCTTAATTGTTATGCTGCTTAAGTATTGTTTGCTTAGTCTTTTATACTTAAAGTAAATTTCTTATCCCGTTGCTTTCAAAATTACTAAATAAAATTTTTCTCAAACCTTGCTTAAGCAAAGAATAAGTTTTTAGCAAGAAAGTTTTTAACCAAAACTAAAATTTTAAAAATCTTATTCAACCCCTTTCTAGTATTTTCTATTTGGAATCTAATAGTTACAAATTCAATCTTTTGCTCGATTTTCATGCAAAACCCTATTAGAAAATTTTCATAAATATTGTAACCTAGGTTTTTGATATTTAATTAAAAGACATTAAATAATATAAAATGGGTCAACCCTAGGTTATAAAATTTACTTTTAACTCGGGTTCAAATTTTTGGGGTTTCGACAGCGGCGTCCAACTGTCGCCATTAATGTTGTTGAACAATTATTTATAATATTAAAATATTATCTTAACTGTGACGACCTCTATAAATTGCGACGACTAGCTGTCGACTAGCTGTTGACATTTGAAACTTTAATTTATTTTTAGTAATATAATTATTTAATATTTTTTTAAATCAAATTATGATTATTTTATATTTTTCACTGTTAAAAGACGTAATATTGATGGCTTCGCTATCGATATTGTGAAGTAGATATGGCGATGGGTATTGCAAAGGGTTATAATCTTGAAAACATAAAAATTAACAGTCGTATATCAACAGTTAACGGTCGATATTAGAGTTAATTGCGACAGTGATTCATTTATTGTGACTGAATTGACCGTCACAATAAACTTTTTGTTTTGAAGTGGAACCATGGTAGAAACCCTGTTGATTTATTTTTTTCACTTACTTTCTGCTAAATATTCGTTTTGTATTTGTCTTGCATTGTTAACTCATTATTTGCCATGTGCTGGGTCTTTATTTTCATAAAACCTAAAATACAGACTAAGTTATTTTTTCGCTGTATATCTTTTATCAATTTTTTATTTTTGTAAATCCTATTTATCCGTTCTAATATTTTCTATTAAATCTTTTAAGACCTAACAAACTGAATTCTTCCGAGTCATTAACCTTAAATATTCACAATGGAAGCAAAGAACGAACTTATCAACTTCAATGGCTCATGAATTACATCCAGAGAACGATAACTATTAATTCCGACAGAATCTTTCGATCGGTATTAAACCTGTAGGAGAAAAGTTCATTTCGATGGAATTGTTTCCGCCTGAAATATTTGCTCAGAAGTAATTTTTTTTTTCTGGGAAAAAGAGCGCGCACGGATGAGATAATTTCGAGCAAATGGGATATCTTGTTTCCGATGGAATCTGTCGGAATTAAAATTTTCTTGTTACGGAATTAATTTCGACGGATCAGAATTTGAAATGTCTAAATTCATTTATAGTTTAATTCTGAGAGTATTATTCCATCAAAATTAATTTCGTCAGAAATAATAGTTTTTCTTATAGTGGTTTAAGTGAAAGAAATTAAGGCGAGGAAGCTGGGAAGTTGTAGAAGTAATTAACAATTATAACAGTGAGGATTTCTAATGGATCTTCTTCCTTTATATAAGCGTGCTAGTAGTATGTTTCAAATATTGAACTTTTATCTTCAAAGTCAGATTGTGGTATAAGTCCTGTTGGGTTATTCCACATCGGTTGTGGAAGGGCTGGGATGAAGTCAAGATTTTATTATTGAGTGGGCCGATAGTAAAAATTAATTTTTATTAAAATTTTAAAGTGTAACTCACAAAATATTCTTGAAAAACATAAATATTAGATGAATTGATTATATTGGTGAGAGAAGTGATAGTCAAAAAGTTTGTGATCTACCACACTTTTATATAAATAAATTTTTTGCTAGTCGAATTAATAGATATATTTTCAATAATTCCTCTTTCAATATTATCAAAGTTGATACGGTGGCAAAAGAAATGTGACGGTCCCAAAAATCTCACACGGGACCCGAGCGCCGTCAGAGGAAAAAAACAATCAACAACACATCCATACAACACCAATATACTAAAGTGATTAATAGTACGTCATTACGAAAATCAGAGTACAAATCTGCAATGGAAACTAACCTATTACAACAACTTTCATCTTCCTCTTACATGAAATTTGTAAATTGTATGTTTTAACAAGTATGATTAACCCTGTCTTTGTTTATGTCTTGGGTTGGAACAAATTAGGTCTAACAGACTTAACACTTCAATTGTGCTTGTTAGAGATAAATGATGATGATGATGATTATATAATCAATTGTGCAACTGTAAATACTTGAGGTATTTTATAAACCTTAAGATTAGCACAAGTTTTGCATCCACTGATAATAACCTTATTAATTAGTGGATGGTCGATCTCTTCACAAGACAAGTCAGAAAACAGAAACAATCAATGGACTTGACAAAGTGAAGAAGAATGTCTGATGCTACTAGTAAACAGTCAAAGTATTTCGCACATCAGAAATTCTAATCAAAGTTACGTTGATTGGAACCCATCAGGGGGAACCTGTCAGGGGGAACCTGTCAGGGTATGACGAAGGCAGACCAACCCGTCAGGGAAACACTTCAGGACATGTCAATGTCAGGCCAACCCATCAGGGTAACCCGTCAGGGGGAATGACTAACATGGCATCAGTGGAAGCCATCAGTGTATGCCGTCAGTCATAATCATCAGGATCAAGAAGCACTGAGTGAAACTTAAGTGAAGGTTGAAGCCCTGATCTAGTCCATAAGCATCAGGGGATCCAGAAGCACTGATCAAAGTCCATCAGGGCTGATAGTCAGTGGATCGTTATGACAGCATGCACCCGTCATCAGTACTTACACGAAAATCAACGTAACGTATTACAGAAGCAAGAAATATCAACTGGAAAGATATTTTTTGAAGTTTGTTTTTGATCCAATGAGAACTCTCTCGCATTAAATGCACACAGATCAGGGGAAGAACAAGAAGCAACAAAGCATGCAACAATCTGACACATAGGGCTACGATGTGACATACTTGCGGCTAAGTTGAGAAAAGCAGCACGTCTCAATCACGTGATTTCATCAATTGATCAACATATAAGCAACGGAGTTCTCATCACAAAAATACTGAGATTGAATCTATCCAACAGATCAAAAAAAAAAACAAAGAAGCACACAACACTAGGAAGCTCAGAAATATATTTCTTGAGAGATTTATTTTTTAGAGAAAGTTTTCGTAGCTAGTGAGTGTGAGAAGCTGTGAATTTTATTTGTAGAAATTGTAGTTGTAAATCACATTTGTGATTATACAGATTTCCAGAAAAACCCCAAGTTTTAATATAACTATTTTAACTTGAATCCGTGTGTTCATTTCTTATAGTTTTTCTGTTTGTTACAACTGTTTTCCAGTAAGCACTTTTAAGTTTAAAAGAGCGAAAAGTTTCAGGTATTTGTATTCCCCCCCCCCCCCCCTCTACAAACACTTCTGCTTATATTGCACTAACAATTGGTATCAGAGCCTCTTAGCAAATTTCACTTGCTAAAAACGATCATTATCTATGGCCAACAAAGCTGGAAACAGTAAAGTCCCCATCTTGGAAAGGGGCAAATACTTCTTCTGGAGACAAAGAATGATAGTTCATCTTAGAGCTATTGATGATGAATATTTGCAGATTCTAGAAGAAGGACCTCACGTTCCAAAGAAGCTCATTCCTATAAAAGTCGTTAATGGAGTCAGTATTCCTGAAAAGCTTGTCCCAAAGACAACTGACGAAATGACGATAGAGGAAAGAGAAAAGGTGAAAAAGGATCTTAAAGTCACTGGGATCTTGTATAATGGTTTAGACGATGATATGCTGAATAGTATCATGAATCTTACCACGTCTAAATCTATATGGGATACCATACAAATCCTTTGTGATGGTACTGAGGAAGTGAGGGAAAATAAATTGCAGCTGTTGACACAACAGTATGAGTGGTTCACAATGAAGAATGGTGAAACACTCACTGAAATGTTCGACAGATTTAATAGGTTGGTAAATGACCTGAGATTATATGGGAAGGCTTATGCTAACAAGGATGTGAACAGAAAGTTCATGAGAGCCCTTCCCATATCATGGGATCCTAAGACAACAACCATCAGGGAATCCAAGGACATGAATCTTCTAGACTTGGATAGGCTGTATGGTACTCTCAAGACATATGAACTAGAGGTTCAACAAAGATCTGAAATGTCAGGGGATACTAGAAAGCTTAAATCTGTAGCCTTGATGGCTGCCACGAAGGACAAACAAGAAGCAAGGCCAAGTGTCTCGATGAAGCAGCAACTAGAAGATGTTGACATAGAAGGGGACAAAGAAGCTGACTTCAAGGAGGAAGAATATACTCCGGAAGAGTTAGAGGAGCTGGATGAAACCATGGCCTTTCTTGCAAAAAGGTTTTCCAAACTGAAATTCCAAAAGCCTTCGAGATCTAAAAGATTTTCAGCAAGGAAACCCAGTAGCACGAAAAACTTTATTGACAAATCAAGAATAAAGTGCTACAAATGCAATGAACTGGGTCACTTTGCAAATGAGTGCTGCAAGGCCACAAAAGATGGTGAATCCAGAAACAAAGAAGCTGTTGTGGACTACAAAAAGAAATACTTTGACCTTCTTAATTCAAACAAGTAGGGAAAAGCATATATTGTAGAGGGAAAGGACTGGGCTAACTCTGATGAAGAAGAAAATGAAGAGTATGTCAACCTAGCCCTGATGGCCTCATCCACTGACAGTAGCAGCTCGCAGGTAAGCCTCGAAATTTCCTTTAACATGTCTAAAACTGATTGTGTTAAAACTGTTAAGGAAATGGCTTGTGAGATAAAGGATCTCTATGATACCCTGATGAGTGCTGTAGCTGAAACTGAGAGAGTGCAGAAAATAAATGAACAGTTATCTGCTAGGAACACTCTTTTAGAATCAGAAAACTCCAGACTTGAGAGTCTTGAAAAAGAACTCTCAAGGACTAAAAATCTTCTTGACTGTGCTATCAAAAGAGAGGAATGGACCTCGAATCTTCTTAGTCAAGAAAGGGAAGTCATTAAGAGATGAAGTGAGTCTAGAAGGAAACTGGAGGATCGTTTGAAAAGTCAGAAATCTGATCCAAAATCTGGTTTGGGCTATGAAGGGACTCAAGTGCAGCAACCTCCCATTCAGGTTGAGATGGCAGCTAGCTTTGGAAAAAGGCCAATACAACCTATCAAGTTTGTTAAGGCAGACACAAAGCTAGAATCAGGGAATGTTTTCCCAGTAAGTGGAGCTTCCACTAGTGGTGGGAGAGGCAAGAAACTTATTCTTGCCAAAGCACTCAACCCTCCAGTTATGAAAGAACTAGACTGTGCATCAGTGGATACACAGTCGTCAGGGGGAAAGAGTGCATCAGGCCGTAGTAGCCCGTCAAGGGAAAAAGGCCTGTCAGGGGAAAGCAAGAAGAATAGAAATGGTAAGCTAGGTGTTAATAAAACTAGCAATTATTCTTCCATTCATGAAGCCCCTAGAAAAGTGTGCTGGAATTGTGGTAACTGTAATCATTTATCTTTTCAATGCAAAGAAAAACCACAAATTTTGACTGACACAATCTTGTATACTGATGATTTACCAACTGTTAAAGCCTGCTCCTCCAAGGAAAAAGGCAAAATAACTGTTGAGAAATCAAAAGCATATGCTGAAGCTTTTAAAAAGGAGAAAGTTTTAAATTTGCCAAAACCAAAAGTCACCAATAAAGAAAAAGTTGTATTACCTATTACTGTGACTAAACCTAGAGGACCCAAAACAAATTGGGTACCAAAAACAATTTAAATGTTTTCTTGTGTGCAGGGAAAGGTCAAAAGCAGTCAAATCTGGTTTCTAGATAGTGGCTGCTCAAGGCACATGACAGGAAACAAAGCCCTGCTCACAGAAGGCTGGTCCAGTAATTTCATTTAGTGATAACAGTAAAGGACTAACTCTTGGTTATGGCAAAGCAGCAAATGAGAATGTCTCATTTGAAAATGTAGCATTGGTTGATGGGCTCAAGCACAATTTGCTAAGCATAAGTCAACTAAGTGACAAAGGATTCATCACTTCCTTCAAAGGAGATCAGTGCCTAATCTCAAATGAAAGTGATGGGAAGCTGGTTTTGTTAGGGATAAGAAAAGGAGATCTCTATGTTGCTAATTTTAATTCAGTAAATGGAGAATCATGTTTCTACAGCAAGGCATCTCCTGATGAAAGCAGGCTATGGCACAAGAAGCTCTCTCACCTGAACTTCAAGTCAATTAATGATCTAGTGAAGAGAGAATTGATAACTGGACTACCCCAAATGGAGTTTATCCAAGAAGGATTATGTTCAGCATGTCAACAAGGGAAACAAAGGAAATCATCATTTGTCAGCAAGGAAGCCACAATGATCAAAGATCCAATTCAATTGTTACATATGGATCTCTTTGGCCCTGTCAACATTATGTCAGTGTCAAAGAAAAGATTTGCAATGGTCATTGTGGATGACTACACCAGATACACTTGGGTAAAGTTTCAGCATGCTAAATCTGAAGTATCTCAACAAATTATTGACCATGTCAAAAAGGTGGAAACACAATCTGGGTCAGTGGTTAGAATGTTGAGAACAGATAATGGAACTGAATTCAAGAATGCAGCTGTTGAGGGATTTTGTGTGGAGAAAGGCATAAATCATACATTTTCTGCTCCAAGGACTCCTCAACAGAATGGTGTAGTGGAAAGGAAAAATAGAACCCTGATAGAAGCTGCTAGGTCAATGCTAGCAGAGGCAAAGATTCCCACCTATTTTTGGGCTGAAGCAATTTCCACTGCTTGCTTTACTCAGAATAGATCTCTAATCAACAAGGCTCACAACAAGACACCATATGAGCTAATGACAGGGAGAAAGCCAAGCATCAAGTTCCTCCATGTCTTTGGATGCAAATGTTTTGTTCTGATGAATTTTGGTGAGAACTTAGGAAAATTTGATCCAAAAGTTGATGAAGCAATTTTCCTAGGTTATTCTCTATCATCCAAGGCCTACAGGGTTTACAACAAAAGACTTCAGGTGGTAATGGAGTCTATAAATGTAGCTTTTGATGATTAAGAGATTTCTGGGCTTGAAGACCCTGGTTTTCATGAAGAACTCAGGTTTGAAAATGAAGATGATTTCGATTATTAAGAGAATGAAGCCGATGAGTGTAGACAAATGGAGAATTTATCCATTCCTGATGTCAATCCAAACAATGAAGAACCCCTTTCAACAGATAGAGTCAATTTCCTGGACAACAGATCAGGGGATACTCCATTAGGGGATCATTCATCAGGACATGCACCATCAGGGGATAACTTGAACCTTGAATTATCCACTAATTCAAGGGGAGAGTTTTCAGAAGCTGGGAGCACAGGCTTAGTGGGAGGAGATGATAGTCAAGTAAGCTCATCAAGACACATCTCTAATCCTAAATGGGCCAGAAGTCACACAACAGATCTGATTATTGGTGACCCAAGCAAAAGAGTGCAGACCAGGTAAGCAACATCTAATGAATGCCTATATTCTTGTTTTCTTTCTCAAATTGAGCCAAACAAGTTTGAAGAAGCTGTTCAAGATGCAGACTGGATCTTGGCAATGCAGGAAGAGCTAAATCAATTTGAAAGGAATCAAGTATGGAAGCTTGTACCTAAGCCCAAAGAGAGGATCATAATAGGTACTAAGTGGGTATTTATAAATAAGATTGATGAAGCTGTCATTGTTGTAAGAAACAAAGCAAGACTGGTTGCAAAAGGATATCTTCAAGAAGAAGGGATTGACTTTGATGAGACCTTTGCACCAGTAGCCAGATTTGAGGCTATAAGAATTTTCTTAGCCTATGTAGCACATTCAAATTTTAAAGTATATCAAATGATGTGAAAAGTGCTTTTCTAAATGGGAAATTGGAACAGGAGGTGTATGTCCAACAATCTCCAGGTTTTGAATGCTCAAAATTTCTAAATCATGTCTACAAACTGGAAAAGGCACTTTGTGGACTGAAACAAGCACCTAGAGCTTAGTATGATACACTGTCAAAGTTTCTGGTGGAAAACAAATTTTCAAGAGGTATCATTGACAAAACATTGTTCTTCAGACAACACCAAGGTCATCTGATTTTGGTTCAAATTTATGTTGATGATATTATTTTTGGATCCACTGACACAAGACTGTGTGAAAAGTTCTCCAAACTCATGCAAAGCAAATATGAAATGAGCTTGATGGGTGAGTTATCTTACTTCTTGGGACTGCAAGTTAAACAAGTCTCTGATGGAATCTACATTCATCAGACAAAATATGCCAAAGAACTTCTCAAGAAATTTGAAATGGAGGACTCAAAAGTAGCAAAGACACCTATGGCCACTACAACCAAGATTGACCTTGATAAGAATGGAAAGAAAGTTGATTTGAAGATTTACAGGGGAATGATTAGATCATTGCTATATCTGACAGCAAGCAGGCTAGACATAATGTTTGCAACATGTCTTTGTGCAAGATATCAAGTTGACCCAAAGGAATCTCATCTCATTGCAGTGAAAGGGACCTTGAGATATATCAAAGGCACTACAGAGTTGGGACTTTGGTATCCAAAGGAGTCTGGATTTGAATTGCTAGGATATTCTGATGCTGAATTTGGAGGATGCAGGATTGATAGAAAGAGTACAACAGGAAGCTGTCAATTTCTAGGAGGAAGGCTTGTATCTTGGTTCAGCAAAAAGCAGCACTCAATCTCTACATCTACTGCTAAAGCTGAATATATTGTAGCTGGA
>CM025786.1:48611792-48636212 GCA_014636745.2 Centella asiatica | reverse complement strand
TTCCAAGATTCCAATAAGGTGTGATAACACTAGTGCCATTGCCATTGATGAAAATCCAGTACAACATTCCAGAACTAAGCATATAGAAATCAGATATCACTTTATCAGGGAACATGTTATGAATGAGAATATTGAACTACAGTTTGTACCTTCAAATCAGCAGCTGGCACACATTTTCACCAAAGCTCTTGATGAAGCCACTTTTTCAAATCTTGTGGGAGAGCTGGGAATGGTGAATTATGCGTCAGGGTCAGAGTCAAACTCCTAAAATTTGGTATTTTTAACTCATTTCATAAGTTCTTGATAAAATCAATTGATATGTGGTTATATATGTTCAAATTGTAAATATGTATATACTTGTATATTCTGCATTTTGTTGTTTTGTTTTTGTTTTGTCTGATGCATCAGGGACAGGGCTTCCTTAAGGATGCGTCAGGGTCAGGGTATCTAACCTGTGCGTTAGGGTCAGGGTGTCCGGATCACTCGTCAGGGTAAGGGTATTCGACCTGTGCGTCAGGGTCAGGGTGTTCGGATCTCTGGTCAGGGTCAGGGTATTCGACTCGTTTGTCAGGGTCAGGGTGTTCGTCTTGTGCATTAGGGTCAGGGTATGTACATACAGTAAATCATCAGGGTAAGTTTTTTTTTTACTGCATCGGGTTTCAAGGTCAGTTAAGTGATGACAACTCATCCTTAAGTTCTTCTCTCACTGATGACGTGTCATCACAGAAACTGAACTGACTCCCTGATAGCGTGTTTTCAGGAGAAGTTTTCAAACGTCAATAGGCGGGTATTAATACTCTATCTCTCCTACTTTTTGAAACTCTCCAAAACGTTTAATCTCTACCTGATATTTGCTCGAGTTTTTTTTTTCTCTCTCTCGTCTTTACAGAAACCCTAGAACTTCAAATCTTCAAAGCATCCATGGCACGTCAACAAATTCAGAGGATCTTGACAGTCCCACCCACAAACTACGTAGGCTTCTCTGACATTAATAAGGTAAGTGAATGCTTTAAATCGATAATGAACTATCTGCTCAACTCTGAGTATAGTAAAGCCATCTTTACCGATGAAGAAATGTCGGGGGACGCACTATCACAACTATGGACAAGTGCCAAGTTCATGTACTCCACCACCAAGCCTGATGTGGTCAAGGGTATCTTATTCAAAGTTTCGTCTAAGAAAGGGAAAATAACTCCTTCCAGACTTAACTCTGTTTTGGGGCTACCTACTCAAGTTCTGGTGGATACACCCTGTGATGCAGATTTGCTGGATTTCTTGAGGGAACTAGGCTATAACGCTACTCCTAACGCAGTGTTAAAGTTCAAGGATCTCAAGAGGGTGAACATGAAGAGGGAGATTTGTTAGGTTTTATTAACATTTGATGATGATTGTCTTTAGAATACTTAGGAATACAAATGTATAGAAAAGTGTTGGTTTGTAACACTTTAGTTTTGTAGCTAGCAGTAGTATCTCTTGGTTGTAATTTAGTCATTTTAATAAAGAGATAGATTCACTTTACTTGTATGTACTGCTGGAATACTTGTTGAGTCTGTTCAACAAGTTGTTTTAAGTTAATTAGTCTTTCGGAGATTAAATTTGGCTTGTCGGAGATTAAGGGAAAAAGTCCATCAGAGATTAAAGTTTTGTTCATCAGAGATTGGACTTTGCCCATCGGAGATTGAAGAAATCCTTCATCGGAGATTAAAGATTTGTTCATCGGAGATTGAAGGATTGGTCATCGGAGATTAAAGCTTACGTCATCGGAGATTGTAATTAAAGAGTCAGAGATTAAAGCTGACGTCATCAGAGAATAACACAATACTTCGGAGATTAAAAGCTGACGTCACCAGAGACTAAAGCCAAAGCATCGGAGATTACTCGAGGTGATCAGAGATTAATTTATTAAAGCATCGGAGATTACTCGAAGTGATCAGGGGCTAATTAAAGAAGCTATCGGAGATTAGTCGAGGACTTAATCGCTGATGGAGTTAGAGTTCAAATCAAAGAAGGAAAGTCTTCCATGAACACGTAGACTTTATTGAAGACGTAGCTGACAAGGAAACTTGTTAGAAATCTTTCAATTGGAAAGATTGTATTTGATTTGAATTAGGAAGCTAGGTTTTTGTAAACTTAGTTTTAGAAGCTGTAATTATAAATTACAGAATTGTAATTCGAAGCTGAACGTCTGTATAGCATAGAGAATTGAAAGGGTTGTATTATCTCTATATACACAGAATAGAAGCTGACGATCAAAGCTTGTTTTGATTGTTAGAAAACTTGTAATCAATTGTTAAATCAATAAAAGCAATTGTTTATAAAGTTTTGATCTTGTTCTTTATATTCCGCAGAAAGTCAATTTCTTAAAGAACAGGAATTCGAAAAAGTTGTAAGAACTTGTATTCAACCCCCCTTCTACAAGTTCTAGGCCATCTTACTGGGAAAACAAGATTTGTTATCTCTTCGACACCATCACCAAGGTGTTTCCAGGTAAGTGTTCTAACTTTGAGGTCATTACCTCTTTAACTTTAAAAATAGCATACACTATAATTAAAAATGTAAATATAAATATAGGAAAAATAATTTTTGATGACCTTGTAAATAAGTTAGATAGTTTTAATAATAGGAAATCTGAAATATATTATGCTAGATTTTTGTACATGATTATTAAAGATCAGATTACTAATTTTTCTTTTGAGAATGATATACCTGTACAGACATACAAGCAAACAAAGAAACTATTTGTAGAAATAATAAAGAAATCTTTTTCAACCGAACCATTTGCACTTCAAAAGCACATGGTACAGGTAGTAAAGGAGAGAGAGTGATTGGCTATAGGAGGAGATTGAAGAAGAAGAAGGGAGCCACGAGTGTTACCCAACAGCCTGACCAGGCAGTATCCTCTCAAAAGGATATTGCTTTTGATAAGGAATTACACATATTTCTATCTAGTTCCTCTCAAAAGGAATTAGTTATTGAAAATAGTCCCCAACCAAGGACACAGATGAGTGAGGCACATACACTGACCATAGACACTGATGAACCTATCATCAGGGTCTCTGAGAGCCACTTGTAGATATTTGACACAGTGAGTGCACACACCACTCAAGATGTTGTAGCTCAGAAGCTTCTCAATAAGATCGACATGAGTCATAAGCATTCTTCTACAGCGTCTTTTGATGAATCACCTCCTCGTTCAGTGATTCAGCCAACACTCCCATCTACACCACTTCTTTCTTTCTCTGTTCCTCAAATTTCTTCAAATATAATGACATAAACATTAAGTATCATACAATCAGATTCTCCACATTCTCAATTCGTGGAGGAGCCAACACTCTCTGACACAGTGTTTGATAGTCACCACTCTCACATGGTTGACTCATTTTTACTTGATACAAACACTGATGATCAAACAGGGGACATAAACTCCACTGTAAATACTACAGCTATAACTCTTTATGTACCCCCAATTATATATACTTCCTCTATAGAAACATATACTTCTCCAATTATACATACACACTTTACTTTTTCTCCTACTCCTATCACAATTGTGGAACCAGAATCTGTAAATACATCACTTGAACTGGTCACAATTGATGATTTCCAAGCCCATAGGAGCCCCTCTAGGACAATTTTGAATGAGACTGAGAAAATACTTAGTGCAGAGAGACAAAGTCAAACCCTTGAAAGGACTTTGGCAAAAGGAAAGCAAGAGAGTATTGCCTTAGTAGGCAAAGAAAAAGGAGAGAATACGAGTGATGCCTTAGACGACAAAGAAAAAGGAGAGGATGAGAGAGATAAGGATGAGATCCTTGTAAATAAAGAACAGAGAGAAAACCAAGTTACTGTAAATTCTACTTCTACCTCTGAAAGTGATGAAGATGATGCTCCACAAGATGATTTTTCCCAGCTCATCGGAGTTGATTTATATTTTCGACAGAACCAGATGTCTGACACTGTACAGTTATTAAAGCAAGAACTAGCTAGAACTACTGATCCAATCTTGATCAAAGTGTTAAAGCCACAGATCATGATTGGTCAGTCAATAGATATAGAAAATCAAAAATTGTATACACATTTTTCTACAAAGATCCAAAGTGTACAACAAGTTGTCGACTCCCTAGTCACCAGCCAGACTCTCCTCAAAATGAAGAAACATGCTGACACTGTAGACAAGAAGCTAGCTGATCTCACTTCCCAACTGACCAGCATGGAAACTCTGGAACATTCCATGGCTGGCACTCTGCAACAAGTTCTTCAAGTCACATCCCAACTCTCAACTCCCACTGATGATGCTGTCAAAAAAGGGGAGAAATCAACCAAGCAATCGTCAGGGGATGTTGTTGAGAATTCAAATCAACATTCAGGGGATGTGACTGCTCCTGTTCCTGCTCCAAAATTCAAGGATAAAGGCAAGGGTATCCTGATTGAGGAACCCAAGAAGAAATCCAACACTCAATCAGGTCCTAAGCTACTTGGAGATGCCTTGAAGACAGCCCACTTTCCAACTCCTGTTGAAGTTATAATTGATGGAAAAATGGAGTTGGTCTACCCTTAAGATAAAAAGTTAGTAGAAGCTGATGCAATCTTTGCACAGCAACTTCAAGAAGAAGAAGAGAGGGAAATGGCAAAGGAACGGGAGGAAGAAGTAAAGAAGAAGAAGAGTGTCAGGCCCAGGACCTCTAGGAAACCTTAGCCAAGAAGATCTCAGAAACCTAAAATTGCATCAGGGGATAAAAATCAAGATAAAACTGAAGACCCTGATGCCACTACAAAGAAGTCATCTGAAGCCAAGGACAAAGCACCTTCTCATATTACCAAAGAATATGGTCCACCCACTCTAGCTGAATTTCTCAAAGAAGAAAGGCGTAAAAACCTGACATTTATGTTCTCCATAAAAAGCATAGATGTCAGGTTCAACAATAGAAGGGATCAGCTAATAACAGTTCAACTGAAGAGTGGGTCAGAATTCAATGTAGCAATGGACTGGTTTAGGAGAATGGATGCTGAGCAACTAGGACTGGTCCTAAATCTGATCCCAAGATCCTCGCAGGCTAACAAACACTTAAGGGGGATAATCGACAGGCTGAGGAGAGCCATCAACAATGAAAAGAGCCTGCCCACAGTATTGGAAAGCCCATTGAAATTGTTCTATAGATCCACTGATGGGCAGGAGAAAAGTATAAGGATCAAAGAAGTTGATGGCCTAAACTTGGAGGAAGCGATGCATGTTCTAAGCCAAATAGCCTATCACAAAAATGAACATGTCATCTAGTTCAGAATCCTGCTGATTCAGAGAGTATTGAAGGAGATTGAAGAAACCAAAGCTGATGATGGGAACACTGTAGTAAGGAAAGTGCCACCAGTGAAGGGTTTTAAAGAATATCCAAAAATGATCATTAGCCCCATGGGTGTTCAATTCAAAAATAAAAAGGGGGAGATCATTACCTTCTACTGGTCACAACTTGCTGCAGCCAATGTTCAAGAAATAAAATTTGTCCTTGAAGCTTTGGAATCCAACAACAATGTCAACATAATCAACTTCAGAAAACTTCTTCAAAAGGAGCTGGAACAACTGGAAGTAGGTGGAGAAGACAACAGACTAAGGATTCCTGATCAAAACCCAGATCAAAGAAGACAAGGCCTTGGAAGTGACTCTCAACTGATTGAATCAAGTCATCCATTGCCCTTTGTCTCAGCAAAAATAAAAAGGGATCCTGATGTCTAATACAACATTCTTTTTGTAATAGTTATAGGGAAATACTTGTTCAGAAATTCTTTTATTAATTCATTCAAAATTCTTTCATGTATTTAGTATTAGTTTTGACATCATCATCAGTGCATCTAGGGATTTATGGTTATCAAATTGATAAACATAAATAGGGGAGATTGTTAGAGATAAATGATGATGATGATGATGATTATGTAATAAATTGTGCAACTGTAAATACTTGAGGTATTTTATAAACCTTAAGATTAGCACAAGTTTTGCATCCACTGATAATAACCTTATTAATCAGTGGATGGTCGATCTCTTCACAAGACAAGTCAGAAAACAGAAACAATCAATGGAGTGAAGAAGAATGTCTGATGCTACTAGTAAACAGTCAAAGTATTCCGCACATCATAAATTCTAATCAAAGTTACGTTGATTGGAACCCATCAGGGGAACCCATCAGAGGGAAACCATCAGGGGAAACCCATCAAGGGGAACCCAATAGGGGAAACCTGTAAGGGTATGACGAAGGCAGACCAACCCGTCAGGGAAACATTTCAGGATATGTTAGTGTCAGGCTAACCCATCAGGGTAACCCGTCAGGGGAATGACTAACATGGCATCAGTGGAAGCCATCAGTGTATGCTGTCAGTCATAACCATCAGGATCAAGAAGCACTGAGTGAAACTCAAGTGAAGGTTGAAGCCCTGATCCAGTCAATAAGCATCAGGGGATCCAGAAGCACTGATCAAAGTCCATCAGGGCTGATAGTCAGTGGATCGTTATGACAACATACACCCGTCATCAGTACTTACACGGAAATCAACGTAACGTGTTACAGAAGCAAGAAATATCAACTAGAAAGATATTTCTTGAAGTTTGTTTTTGATCCAATGAGAACTTTCTCGCATTAAATGCACACAGATCACGGGAAGAAAAAGAAGCAACAAAGCATGCAACAGTTTGACACATAGGGCTACGATGTGACATACTTGCGGCTAAGTTAAGAAAAGCAGCACGTCTCAAGCACGTGATTTCATCAACTGATCAACATATAAGCAACGGAGTTCTCATCACAAAAATACAGAGATTGAATCTATCCAACAAATCAAAAAAAAAACAAAGAAGCACACAATACTAGGAAGCTCAGAAATATATTTCTTGAGAGATTTATTTTTCAGAGATAGTTTTCGTAGCTAGTGAGTGTGAGAAGCTGTGAATTTTATTTGCAGAAATTGTAGGTGTAAATCACATTTGTGATTATACAGATTTCCAGAAAAACCTCAAGTTTTAATATAACTATTTTAACTTGAATCTGTGTGTTCATTTCTTATAGTTTTTCTATTTGTTACAACTGTTTTCCAGTAAGCACTTTTAAGTTTAAAAGAGCGAAAAGTTTTAGGTGTTTGTATTCATCCCCCCCCCCCCCCCTTCTACAAAAACTTGTGCTTATATTGCACTAACAGTGCTCTTACATCTTCAATCCTCTACTTCTCTTCATCACTACCCACAGTTAACTTGCAATGACCTTATGCATGTATATCCTACCTTTATCTCTTGTAAAACATTTAACAATAGCAAGGATGAGTGATTTACGCTCAACAAGTATATAATCATGTATGGTGGGTTTGAAGCACAACAAGGGTTCAAACTGTTTGTGAGGTATGACGAATTAAATGTCAAAACCTCTAGCACTTTAGAAAATAACTTTGACTTTGAGGTTTCGAACTCTTTCTTCCTTCCTTAACCATTTTGAATGTCTTATTTAGCTCAGAGGAGGCTCGTAACTACGTACGATAACCATCTTACCCTCTCAAGATTAACATAAGCACTTGCTCAATGCCCAAGTGGAAACATTCTCATACATTAGCACATATATAAAATTGAAAAAAATAACTGATAAATCAAAGTTTAGTTATATCCATGCACTTTCATTCATATCATGCTAGTGGAAATTAAAGCATAGCATTCTGATTCACAAGGAAATTTAAACATAAAAGTCTTAACCTTATACGCATGTCGAATCAATTAATCATGCGCTTAACTGAAATAAGCATAAGAGTGAGAATATATTTGACTTTGTCTTTAGCTGAGCTAACTTAATTCACTTGCTTGGTGAAATACCTCTGTAAAACATGCATAAAAGAATAAAACAGAACAGAGTAGAGTATATGATTATAAAGCTCTTATCTCTTCGTCTTTAAGGAAGAAATTTAAAAGCTCGACTGCTCTAGAAAAGGACAATTGCACAAAAGAATGAACTTGAAATTTATGAGAATGGTTGGTGAAAGAGAAGAAATATTAAAATTTTGTCTCAGACGAGGTATTTATAGTGTTTGTAAACCGACTAGAGCAGTTAGATCATTTTGAAGAATAATTCTCAGCCGTCGGCTAGAATTATGTCCTTGGAGTGATGTGATTGACTAGCTTGGCCAATGTAGCGGTTGCTCATCATATCACTAAAATGACTGGTAATATACCAAGCAGCTGTTGTCATACATGTAGTCCAAACTTAATCAGCTGATGACACCCAAGCAGCTTACTATTCCAATAACAACACATAAAATCCTCTGATTACCCGCAACAGTCTCCTTCTTAAGTAATCTCGATAATATCTGAGTTCATTAAAAAAAAATCTGTTGTTGCAACCCTGCTTATATTATCCTTGCTTAAACTTTTATTTGTGCTTGATATATAAGAATTGATGATGTAATATAGTCCTTGTTTTGACAATGTAAAAGGACTTAGACAAATATCCAACATGTTAGGTGGATATAATTTGTAGTTAAGCAAGGAGTTTTGATCACCATTGAAGTCTGCTAATTTGATAAGCCTGCTATGAACGATTCTGAAGACATGAAGAATTTTCCAAGTATAGTCCTGCTTAGAATGGAAATAAGCAAGGACTTTAGTAAGCAAGATCCTTTGCTTATCAACGTGAAGATTGTCAGAAAAGTTATCTTAACCCCTGCTTAGTCAACTTCTGGGAAACTCTTCTGAAGGGCACTAGAAGACAGAAAAACAGCTAACTTTTTGAATTAAGCAAGGATTGCTGAAAAGGTACAAGTCACATCAAGGACAGTACACTCCAACGGATCTATTTCAAATTCCCAACGGATGTATTCTTTGGAGAAGTATAAATAGAAGTCATAAATTTCATTTATGACTAACCAACTACCTCCAACTGAACAAAACTCTCTGACATCTTAAAGACTTCAGCAAGACATCATAAAGTTTGAACAAGTGCTATCTATCTGCTCAACTAAGGAGCAATCTACTTGAAGATAGCAAGCAAGATTTTCTCAAATCTTCCTAGAGTCTGTGTGACTAAATTGGACTAAGTGTCCTCCTGCTAAGTTGGTCTAAGTGACCTATTGTAAATTGGACAAGTGTCCTCCTGCTGATTGTTCTGTGTGAATAAGTTCTAGTGATAGCCTTCTCAAGTAAAAGAGAAGAAGAGTGGAGTAGGATTATTCCGAACCATTATAAAAATTCTATCTTTACTCCTGCTTATCATTTATATTGCTTACCTGCTTTGTTGTGCTTTGCTTCGGTCTCTGCTAAACTTTTTTAGCAAAGACTTACCATTTTTACTACTTCTAGTCATTAACCTTTGCTACAAAAACTAAGGGGTACTTTGCTTAAACAAATTCCGCTGCTAAATTCTTTGAAAACATAAGAAACTCTTTTATAAGAAAGAAGTGTTTTAAATCAGTAAAGTTTTCTAAGCAAGACTTAATTTTTGAAAAACACTATTCAACCCCCCTTCTAGTATTTTTACCCTTTGGGACCTAACAAGTGGTATCAGAGCTTAACACTTTTTGCTAAGCCCTAAAGCTTAAGAGGATCCAAACTTAAACTTTATAATGGCTTTAAGAAGTGACTTTGGTGGCAAGCCCCCTATGTGTACTAGAGATAGATTTGCTAATTGGAAATTGAGAATACAGGTATACATGGATGCCATTGATGAGGAGCTATATAAAGCAATAAAAGTTGGACCCTACATTCTAGAAAAGCTATCTGCTGATGATCCAAACAAGCTTATTCCTAAGCAAAGAAAGGAATGGACGGATGAAGAAAAGAAGTTAGTAGGATACAACAAGTAGGCAATGAACATTCTCTTCATGGCTCTTGAAGAAGAAATGTTCGAAAGTGTATCTAACTGCACCTCTGCTAAAGAGGTTTGGGATGCCTTGCTGGTTCTTAACGAAGGAACCGTAGAAGTCAGAGAAAATAAGCAATCCCTACTTATTCAACAGTATGAAATGTTCAGCATGCAGCAGGGGGAGAATCTCACTGCTATGTATGAAAGATTTACTGTCATGCTTAACAATTTGCGTGCTCTAGGGAAGACCTATGACACAAAGGACATTAATCTTAAATTCATGAGATCTTTGCCAAGGCAGTGGGATCCTAAGACCACTGCTATCAAAGAGTTGAGAAATTTACACACTACTGATCTTCAACAACTCTATGGAAACCTGCTTACATATGAAATGGAATTAGCTCAGAGAGAGGCTACATCTGAGCCAAGGAGGAAAGATAGAGGAGTTGCTTTGAAGGCTGCTGAGTCTAAGCAACAAGTAGATTCTGACTCTGAATCTGCTGATAGTGATGAAGATATGGCTATGCTAGCTAGAAAATTCAGAAGGTTCATGAAGAAGGATAGAGGAAACTTCAGAAGAAATACAAGCAGCAGTAAAAGAGATCCATCAAAGGATCTATGCTATAATTGCAAGAAGCCAGGTCACTATGCTGCTGATTGTCGAAGTTCAGCAAGAGATGAAAAGAAATTCCCTGCTAATGACAAGAGTAAGGGAAAAGAATATTACAAGAAGAAGTACTAGCAGAAGAATACTTCAAACTTCAAGAAGGACAAGGGACTTATTGCTGAAAAGTCTTGGAGTGAGACTGAAAGCGACTCAGAAGACTACGGACCAGAAATTGCCAACTTTTGCTTAATGGCAAGGGAATCCAAACCCAGCAAGGAGGTTGACCTTACTGAGGTATTTGATTTTGACTCTCCCAACATCACAGAAGCTGAGTTACGCTCCTTACTTAAGGATGTTGCATCTCAGTGGCATAAATATAGAAGATTGCTGAGAATTACTTCAGTAGAGTCTGATCAACTAAGGAGCAAGAACTCTGAAATCTTGCTTACACTTGAAAGGGTGCAAGCTGAGAATTTGGAGTTACTTGCTGCTGATGATGAGAGGACTTTGCTTAGACAGCATCTCAGAGATTCTCAAGAGAGAGAGTCTAAGTTATCCTCCCAAGTTGAGGAATTAACTACTACAATCTCCACATGGAACAAATCCTCTTCAAATGCATGTGCTTTGCTGAAAAGTCAAAGAAGCATGCTAGACAGAAGTGGAATTGGATCCGGGACTTGCGAAGTCCTTACTGAAAGTAGTGGAGAAAGTGATGCTGAGTCTATCAGCAGAACAATCTATGTGCATTCAACAGAGTGTAAACTCCTGCTAAAACTAAAGGTAATAAAAATGTTACCTTGCTAAAGAACAAATTCCCTGCTGACCGTAACTATAAGTAGGGACATGGTGCTAAACAGACCAATGGTGGAAAGTTTAGCAAGAACCATGTTCCTCCTGCTTATAATTACAACAATGCGAGGAATTTGAAATTTAGCAAAGGTTGTGTTGGGAGCAAACACTGGAAACAACCTCAACCTAAGAGAAGAGGTAAGCAGCACACACATCACAACATGATGCATTTGAGATGCTATTGTTGCCATAGGATTGGCCGCATAGCTTCTCTTTGTGTTGCTGACCCTTACTATTCTGGTTGGTCTCAAAAATCAAAATTGAGACAAGTATGGGTCCCCAAGGGTACTAACCTTACTGGACCCAAGTCTTGCTGGGTACCAAAGTGATTGCTTATGTTTTGCAGGTTGTGAGTAAGGAACAAATTTGGTACTTGGACAGTGGATGTTCAAGACATATGACAGGAGATAAAGCGTTGCTCACCAATTTCAAAGAAAAGGATGGATCTCAAGTGATCTTTGGAGATAATAGTGCTGGAAGAACCAGGGGATATGGTTCAGCAGGAAATGGGTTAGTCTGCTTCAACAAGGTTGCCTATGTGGAGGGTCTCAAGCACAACTTGCTTAACATAAGCCAGTTGTGTGACAAAGGGCATAAGGTCACCTTCTTAGACAATCAATGTCAGGTAAGAGATCTTCAAACAAATTCTTTGAAGCTTTCTGGTTCAAGAAATGGGAGTGTTTATGTAGTAGATTTAGCTAAGCTAAGTCCTGCTGAAACAACCTACTTTCTTGCTAAAGCTTCAGCAGATGCTAGTTGGTTATGGCATAAGAGACTTTCATACTTAAACTATAAAACAATTTCAAAACTCGCTACTAAAGATCTTGTAAAGGGTTTGCCTAAATTTTCCTTTGAAAAAGAAAAACCATGTAGAGCTTGTCAATTTGGTAAGCAAACAAAACAATCCTTCTTAAGCAAACCTGAAAAATCAAACTCTATGCCCCTCCAACTATTACATCTTGATTTGTTTGGCCCTATATCAAGTAGTCTTGGTGGAATGAAATATACATTCACTATTGTGGATGATTTCACAAGATTGACATGGGCATTATTTCTTGCTCACAAAAATGATGCATTAGCAGAGTTTGAGAAATTCAGCAGACAAGTGCAAAATGAGAAAGAACTCAGAATCAAGTCAGTAAGAAGTGATCATGGAAGAGAGTTCAACTTTGGAGGCTTTACTAAGTTCTGTGATGAGCAAGGAATTTCTCATAACTTCTCTGCACCAAGGACTCCACAGCAAAATGGAGTGGTTGAAAGAAAGAATAGGACCTTAGAAGAAGCTGGAAGAACATTACTTGCTGATGCTAGACTTCTTGAGTACTTCTGGGCAGAAGTAGTGAACACTGCTTGCTATACTCAAAATCGATCACTCATTCATCCAACTCTAAGCAAAACTCCATATGAGTTATGGAAGGGAAGAAAACCAAACATAAGCTACTTCAGAATCTTTGGATGCCCCTGCTATGTTCATAATAATGGTAAGGAGTACTTAACTAAATTTCAAGCAAAATTCGATGAAGGTATTTTCTTAGGGTACTCTAATCATAGCAAAGCATTTCGAGTTTTTAATAAGAGGATTCTAACAGTAGAAGAGTCAGTTCATGTAGTATTTGATGAAACTAACCATGAGGAACCAAGTGGTTCACTCCCTCTTATAATTGAGCAGGAACCAAATGAGAATCAACAGGCTGCAGAGACTAAGGAAGACCCTGCTGAAGCACCTTCAGAAAGCACTCCATTGGATAACACCTCTGCTAAAGTCAAAGATGATGAACCCAACTTTGAGGAACTAAGACAGCAAGATATTCGATCAGATCTACCGAGAAGGATGAAATGGACCAAGTCTCATTCAGAAGATTTGATAATTGGAAATCCTTCAAGCTCAGTAAAGACTAGAAGATCTGCTCAAAATGAAAGTAGTTTTCTAAGCTTCCTATCCCAAATGGAACCTAAGAAAATTGAGGATGCTCTTGCTGATGCTGATTGGGTCCTTGCTATGCAAGAAGAGCTAAACCAATTCAGCAGGAACAAAGTTTGGAATCTTGTTCCCAGGCCAAGGAATCATGCAGTAATTGGCACTAAGTGGGTATTCCGAAATAAGATGGATGAAGATGGAATCATCACAAGGAACAAGGCAAGACTTGTGGCTAAGGGCTATTCTCAGGAAGAAGGAATCGACTATGATGAAACCTTTGCTCCAGTAGCAAGGCTTGAAGCCATAAGGATCTTTCTTGCTTACGCTGCTTATCAAGACTTCAAGGTGTTTCAAATGGACGTCAAGAGTGCATTTCTGAATGGAGAACTTCAGGAGGAAGTTTATGTGGAGCAACCCCCAGGTTTTGCTGATCATGCCAATCCTCAACATGTATATAAGCTTGATAAAGCTTTGTATGGTCTTAAGCAAGCTCCACGTGCATGGTATGATACTTTATCTTCCTTTTTAATTGATGAAGGTTTCAATAGAGGTAAAGTTGATACTACTCTTTTCATTAGAAAACATAAAGATAAAACATTGTTAGTACAAATCTATGTAGACGATATAATCTTTGGTTCTACTGATGAAAAACTTTGTGCAAGATTTGCTAAGCTTATGTAGAGTAAATTTGAGATGAGCATGATGGGAGAGCTGAACTTCTTCCTTGGACTTCAAATTAAGCAAAGAGGTGATGGAATTTTCATCAATCAATCGAAGTACACCAAAGACCTGCTTAAGAAGTTTGGGTTAGAATCAGCAAGTCCTATGAAAACTCCCATGTCATCAGCAACAAAGTTAGATAAAGATGAGCAAGGTAAATCCGTAGACATAACAAGCTATCGAGGTATGATCGGATCCTTGCTATACTTAACTGCTAGTAGACCAGACATTATGTTTGCTACATGTATTTGTGCACATTTTCAATCTAACCCCAAGGAATCACATTTAGCTTCTGTTAAGAGAATTTTCAGATATCTCAAGGGAACTCCCAACTTAGGAATATGGTATCCAAAAGATTCTAACTTCAACCTTGCTGGATACTCGGATGCCGACTTTAATGGATGTAAAATTGATCAAAAAAGCACCAGTGGTACATGCCAATTTCTAGGAGGAAGACTTGTCTCGTGGTTCAGCAAGAAGCAAAACTCCGTGTCAACATCCACTGCTGAAGCTGAGTACATATCAGTAGGAAGCTGTGTTGCTCAAATTTTGTGGATGAAAAACCATCATGCTGACTACAGGTTTGATTTCAAGTCTATCCCTATATTCTGTGATAATACTAGTGTTGTAGCCATTGCTTATAATCCTGTTTTACACTCTAGGACTAAACATATAGATATAAGGCATCATTTCATTAGAGATCACGTTCAGCAAGGTACCATAGAGATAAACTACATTCCTACTGAAAATCAATTAGCAGATGTTTTTACAAAACCCTTGGATGAAAATCGTTTTAATAAATTGATAAGTGAATTAGGCATGTTAAATTGTGAATAGGCATTTTGCTACTAACATCTTGTCTGCTTAAGCAAGGACTTTCGTTCTTAGCAAGTTAATTTCAGGAGGAAAAGCACTGCTGATGTCTCAGTAGACCTTCCTATCCCCGCTGATTGACATATAAAACGCTGCTGAAAGAACTCCTACTGATCAAGTCCCTGTTGAAACCAGAATCCCTGCTAACAAAGTACAAATGGTGCTGAAAATTCCACATCAACCCTGCTGTGAAAGTTTGAAAAAGGGGAGATGTCTAGATAAAGGGGATATTTCAAAAACTATGTAAACCCCTGCTGGAACATCAAAAATGCTACTGAAAGGACCCCTGCTGATCAAATGCTGTTGGAAAACCTACAACCCTGCTGAGAAATTTTGAAAAAGGGGAGACGTCCAGAAAATAAGAGCTCTCAAAAACTATGTAAACTCCTGCTGGAACGTCAATAATCAATAATCCTGCTGGAACTTCCATCAACCTTGCTGGATAATTTTGAAAAAGGATGGAACTTCCAGAGAAAATTGCTGTTTCAGAAACTATCTTAGACCTTGCTGATCCCATAAGCAAAGGATAATCTTGCTGAAACATCCAAAATAAGCAAGGGATGATGCTGCTTACAAGACCCTGCTGATATCCACCGCCAGAGGAAGCCACAAAATCAGCAAGGATGCTATCCCTGCTGACTCATCTCTCTATCTTTCCACATCAGCAAAGGATTGCTATAGCAAGTCTGCTCATTTCCATCATTACTGCCGGAAAAATAGGTCATCATACCTAGCCGTAAATTCTCTCTCCTCATTAAATGCCACTTTGCCCCATGATCTTTTACGGCTGCTATCACTTCGGTAATTAATTCTCACCACTACCCATATTTTTCTCCCACTAACTCTTCACCTTCTCAAAGCAGTTACCACTCTCTAAACCCTTCAACTTCTTTTACCTCCTATATAAACTCTTTTTAACCCTTCTCAAATTTTTACCGAAACTACAGCTCTGACTTCTCTCTATAATCACTCTAAACCCTTCTGAAATCAGTCGTAACTCTTCTCCGACTACCTTTTTCCGATCACCATCAGCAGATATGGCCAACTGGTTAGACAAAATCGAGTCTGAGTCTATCATTGACTTAAATTCCTTTGCTAGTATTGAAGATGCTGATATCACTGAAGTAATAACCCTGATGAGGAACAGCGGGGTACGATATATGATCTCTGCTAATACTCCCATATATGGGGAAGTGATCAGGGAATTCTGCTCAACAATGCAAGTTTGTGACCACAGCATAATCGGACAAACATATGGTCAGCTGGTTCTCATCACTCCAGCAAGCATTGCCAGGGTGCTACAAATGCCAAGTGTGGGCCTGCTGACTCCACCCACCGTAACCCCTGGTGTGCTTGCTGGGCTGGGTTATGTCAAGACCCATACCAGCAAGAAGAGGAAGGACTTCCCAAGAAAATAGGAGTTTCTGATGGATATACTTCACAAAACCTTGTTGTGTAAATTCACCTCACAGGACGAGGCATCAGCAAGGGCTATCTCTATTGTATCCCTGCTGAAATCAGGAGAGCCAATCAACTGGGCTCAAATAATTTTTGAAGTCCTTGCTGAATCACTCTCCAGCAAGAGGAAGACGAAGATTCGCCATGGACGAACTTTGTCCCTGCTGCTCAAGGGAATACTTGGAGAAAACTTCCCAGTAGGGACCCAGGCCAAGAAGCTCATCAGCAGCAAAGTAATCACTCCATCCCTGCTGAAAAATTATGGGCGCAACCCTGCTGCCCTAGCCAAAGCGGCTGCTGAAAGGAGAGCTAGGGGACCAGCAGAGTCTCAGGGGCAAACATCTTTAACCCCCAATGCTAGAAGCGATGAACGCGTCCCTGTTGGTCAACACAGCAAGAAAAGGCGAGCAACAAGTCAAATTCAAAGGCCCAAAAAGAAATCTAAGTCAACGCCTGCTGAATTTGACCTCTCGACCTTGACCGAGGAGGAGAGAGAGATCTACGAATTTTACATGGAGCTCTACGATGAAGATTCTGCTGCTGAAGCCATTGCTGCTGGAGGATCTGATGTGGAGCCTCCTTCTGAAGAAGATATCCCCACAGCCGTTCCTCTCACTCCCGAGTCAGCAGGGGATGAAATTTTTGATGAAATCGACAACTATATCCTTGATGACTCGTCTCCTACTCCTGCTGATGATTAGCAAAGCTCCTCCACCGAACTCTTTGAGATCGATGAGACCACAGAGGTGGCGGCTACTGCTGAACCTATCCCTGCTGACACTACAGCAGCAGAGCCAGCCACTCCTACTGAAGTATTGGCACTCACGGAGACGGAGTCTGCTGACACTTCAGACTCCATCACAGGACCTGCTGAAGTGGAGATTGCCATCCATGCTGCAAATAAAGCCAATCCACCTCCTCCTTACTACACTGGCGAGATCGATAGATCAACAGTGTCTCCAAAAGAACCATCAGCAGAGACAATTGCCAAACCTGTTGCTGCATGAAGACTTGTCCTCCCCGCTTCACCATCCGTTCCCCTGCTGTCTCGACCCTTCATTCCAGAAGAAAACATGCTGCTGTTAAGGGTAAAGGAAAGGGAAAGCAGACTCAAGCATCCAGCAGCAGTGACAGTGACACTAATGATGTTCCTACTGAACGGGCAAAGGAAAAACAAGCAGAGGAACTCATCAAGGCCTTGCTGATCGAAGATGCTCTTGCCGCTGGCTTGGATCCCGAGGCATACCTTGCTGAGAACATCCAAGAAGGACCCAGCAACCTTTCTCCAGCAAGGGTACTAACCGAGGGGGAGCCCACTCCTCCTGAGTCATCTGCTGAGATGCTAGCAATTGAGGGGGAGCTCAAGGACACCCCTGTTGATAAAGAGGCATATTCTGAAGAACCTGCTGGATTCGACCCGCAACCTACTGTCAGCAAAGTTTCTCCTACTTCACAGAAGCTTGCTAAACTCGAAGCCCAACTGGCACAAGTTTTAGCAAGACTTCCTGCTGTGAGCACTCCTGCTGCCGAAACCTTTGCTGATCCTGCCTTAGCCTCCAGACTGACCAAGATGGAGCATAAGCTTGAAAAACTGCAGCAAACGATGACTAAGCTGATTGACTTCCTCCCTATCATGACTGATGATATCAAAAAGGGGGAGAAAGGTCATGAAGCACAGCAAGAACAAGCAGAACAAATCTTCCCAATATCTGCTGATCCTACTCCTGTTGATAAGATCTCTGCTGTTGCTTCTGTTGCTGTTCCGAGGAGAAAAAGACTTCCCAAGCATATCCCTGAGTCTGCTGTGCAAATTATGAATCCATCCCCGTACATGAGACTTCAAAAGGCCCTTGAAGAAGCTGATATCATTTCAATGAAGTCAGGGCCTGCTGAAAGTCTCAAGCTAATAGCAAGCATCAAAGAATCTGAATCAAGGATCAGGCAGTACGAGGTGGAAATGAAGCGACTCAGGGTACAAGAAATGCAGCTGGAGTATGACAGAAAGAAGGAAAGGATGCAGAGGAGGAAGGAAGAAAAGGAGGCAAGGAAAAGAGAGAAAGAGGCAGCAGAGGAAAAGCGAAGGCAAGTCCTACTGAAGTTTGGTAAAGGTGAAGACCAGCAGAGTTCGGATGAACCTGCTAATGATGTATAATTTTTTTTTTTTTTGTAATTTCATTTTATCTTGTATTTCTTGAACACTTTGAAATAAAATGAAATTCATTTTGGTTCTTGTTGTGGTGATCAAAATAACTCGTTTTGACATCATCAATTAGGGGGAGATTGTTGTTGCACCCCTGCTTAAACTTTTATTATGTGTTTGATATATAAGAATTGATGATGTAATATAGTCCTTGCTTTGACAATGTAAAAGGACTTAGAAAAATATCCAACATGTTAGGTGGATATAATTTGTAGTTAAGCAAGGAGTTTTGATCACCATTGAAGTCTGCTAATTTGATAAGCCTGCTATGAAGGATTCTGAAGACATGAAGAATTTTTCAAGTAGTTCTGCTTAGAATGGAAATAAGCAAGGACTTTAGTAAGCAAGATCCTTTGCTTATCAAAGTGAAGATTGTCAGAAAAGTTATCTTAACCCCTGCTTAGTCAACTTCTGGGAAACTCTTCTGAAGGGCACTAGAAGACAGAAAAACGGCTAACTTTTTGAACTAAGCAAGGATTGCTGAAAAGGTACAAGTCACATCAAGGACAGTACACTCCAACGGATCTATTTCAAATTCTCAACTGATGGATTCTTTGGAGAAATATAAATAGAAGTAATAAATTTCATTTATGACTAACCAACTATCTCCAACTGAACAAAACTCTTTGACATCTTAAAGACTTCAGCAAGACATCATAAAGTTTGAACAAGTGCTATCTATCTGCTCAACTAAGGAGCAATCTACTTGAAGATAGCAAGCAAGATTTTTTCAAATCTTCCTAGAGTCTGTGTGACTAAATTGGACTAAGTGTCCTCCTGCTAAGTTGGTCTAACTGACCTATTATAAATTGGACTAAGTGTCCTCCTGCTGATTGTTCTGTGTGAACAAGTTCTAGTGATAGCCTTCTCAAGTAAAAGAGAAGAAGAGTGGAGTAGGATTATTCTGAACCACTATAAAAATTCTATCTTTACTCCTGCTTATCATTTATATTGCTTACCTGCTTTGTTGTGCTTTGCTTCGGTCTCTGCTAAACTGTTTTAGCAAAGACTTACCATTTTTACTACTTCTAGTCATTAACCTTTGCTACAAAAACTAAGGGGTACTTTGCTTAAACAAATTCCGCTGCTAAATTCTTTGAAAACATAAGAAACTCTTTTATAAGAAAGAAGTGTTTTAAATCAGTAAAGTTTTCTAAGCAAGACTTAATTTTTGAAAAACACTATTCAACCCCCCTTCTAATATTTTTGCCCTTTGGGACCTAACAAAATCAATCTCTGTTCATGCTTGATTAAATTAATCTCATATAAAATTTTGAGATTAATATATTCAAATCCCTTTGATGGTTTTACAAAGGAACTGAAATTATTGAATTTTGGATATCACATTGACATAAAACTGATGCATTAATATTCATACCTCATAGGAATTAATCCTATTAACATTTTATTCATATTTCAAATTCTGGTTCCTCACAAGAAAAGTAGCAGAAGCTAAAGTATTAATATATATTCTCAATGTGCTTAATATTGAAGTCCATGCCTAACAAAGAAGTATTACAAGCTGTAGTGGTAAAAGTTACTGTATTCTGCAAAAGTAACATTTCAAAAAATAATCTTGTTATTTTGCAAAAGTTCGATTAAATCTGATTTGAATGATTGTGATTGTAAAATGATTAACATTATATAATGTATTAAAATTTCAACAAAATAAACGTTTTATTATATGAAAATATTATTAAACTCTTACCACAATTTAAATTTTAGTATTTTACACTTATTATAAACAAAATGAAATATTATTCTTTTTTGTGAATCGGAGAGAGTGGTTATAATTAGCCAACAAAAAAGATTTATGAAATGTGTTAAACACTTCATTCAACTTCTATTAAGCATACTATATTAAAACTTTTATTTTAAGCCCAGGTCCCCTTGGCCCATCTAGTCCATAGCTATGTTTCATCTGTGTGGAAGGGTTTGGTGTCATGTTATAAGGGTGAGGAAATGTCTCATCTTTTGAGCTAGTTTTTGGGGTGAGAGAGACCCAAAATCACCCAACAATAGTATCAGAGATTTGGTGGCGTGTTTCTTGTGTTAACAATAAAAGTGAATACAAATGGAATAGTTACATTGAATGATTTGAACTACCATACTTGTAATGAAAAAAATGATGATCTCTTTTATGTGAAATAGTATGAGAGCCCAAGTTTTCTAACAAGTTTGGACCCAAAATTCATACGGAGAAGGTGTTCTCCATCCAAGTGCCCAATGTGTGAGGGGGAGATTGTTGAAGTTATCTCACATTAATTTTAAAAGAGGTTGGTGTCATATTATAAGTGTGAGAGAATATCTCATACTTCGAGCAAGGTTTTGCGGTGATAGAGACCCAAAACCACCAAACAAATCCTTCATTCCATTGTCCGAGCCTTACGAGTCCAAGAGGTCTCAAATTAGATTTTCATTCTCCCTTCGAAAAAAGTTTTAAAAAAACTATATACATTTTTAATTACACTAATGTTCGGTTAAGTCATGTGTGTCTAAAAAAGAAAAAAAAAACATCGTTTTGTAGTCCCAAAGAGTTAATCGCATGCGATAATTCTTTCTTATCTTAAAATAGAACTGATCACCATGTGAAAAATCACTTTATAATGTATCTTTACATTTAAGGATATAACCCAATGCATGTACGAGTAACCTCCACTTTAAGAAACTACCGAGATCTGTAGTCGAGATTGACCATCCGATTGCTAATGAATCAATGTTTGGATAGTAAAATCACGTTGCATCTGTCACTTTTTTATAACTAGTTTGCACGTTCGTTTTACACTGGATATTTTAGTTCTTTTATTTAATATTAAAAGAATTTTAATTTTTTAGACTTTTTATTTTTAATATTTTTATGTACTCCCTGCGTCCTATAATAAACGTCCTAGTTTGACTTTAGAAGTCAAATTGACCAATTTTAAAATTGCAATTACTAATATTTTATAAAGATATAGATGACAACATTTATATCAAATGAAAGTCAAATTAGGACATATAATTTGAAACCGAGAGAGTATGTAATTATATATATAAGATAATTTTTTTTAACTACTAACATGTTCAAAGTCACAACTATATAGTACTTCTTCTAAATATAAAAGTAGAAACTCATTCGAACTCAAACTAAATAATATTTTAGATTTGAATCAATTAAATTTACTTTTAGTAACAATATGAAAAGGAAAGAAAAATCAAATTGATAGAGTAAATAATTGACTCAATACAGTCTTCATTTTTTAAAATATAATTTATCAATTAATATATTGTAATATATAGATAGATTAATTACAAAATTACCATCCCATTAATATATAAGTATGAAAATGGTTGTATAAGAAATTGGACATTGTGATCTCAACCGATTGTAGGAAGTATTAATTTTGATAGGAAACGAATAGGAACTCTTTAAAGTACAAAATTGGCTGTCCATAAGATCTGTACAAGATAGAAGAAGAAGAAGATGATATGCGATTTGAAATCTTCTATCTCCCTTTATATTTTATTTTGTATTCTGTTTTTTTATAGAATTATCACGTCATCTTAGAATTTAAATCTTTCAATAGAAAAAAATTAAAAAAATTTCATGGGTCATTTATACAAAGTGATGAAATATAAAACTAAATTAATTAGCCTTCACTACCTTTAACCTCCATGGATTGTAATAGTGGTCGTTCATGAGATCCTCTCTATTGAGTGCATATTAGAGAGGAAGCAATTATTGAATTATACCTTTGGACCTTACGCATCATGGAATACGTCCTGGTGGGGTCAAAAATTTCCTTAACGATGGTGTTCTGTGAACGCCTCAATTGAATTACACTAAATTCTCTTCTTGTCTATTTACTTATTTATTTTTAATAGTAATATTTTTTATATTTATAAAAAACCAAACAAATATTTTATCAAAAACCTCCTAAATATTTACATAAATTAACTCTATGGTCATTCCAACTCGATTCAACATTCGATATATAAAACCAATTCTAAACGAATTACAGAAAGTCAAATCAAGTTTCTATCCCTAAAAATTTCTCTAATTTTATTTTAATTTGATTCAACATCACTTATTATTTTTCCAATTAAAATTGAATTTGCAATCAAATACAATTTTTATATAATAAAATCAATTTATTTAGAGTTCTAAAATTTTTAACCTTTTATTGTAATAAAATTTTATTAAAAAATATACTAAAATAATGTTAATTAATACTTATACATATTATAAAAAATTATAAAAATAATTTAATTTTTAAAATTAATTTATACAAATATATAACTATAAAAAATAGGTCGTGCTTGGCACATATAAATAAAGCTAGTTATCATAATAATTTAAACAATTTTTATCTTAAACTTTTATCAATTATATTAATTTACAAAATCCATCAACAACTGCATTCTTGAATTCAGTTCCATTGTCTGTGCTCAAAATTCTAGCCACTGACCTTGACTCAGTTTCCACTTTCTTAATATGGTCAATGATTTGTTGAGGTACTTCTGATTTAGAATTTTGAAACTTGACTCAAGTGTATCTGGTGTAATCATCCACAATAATCATTGCAAATCTTTTCTTTGACACTGACATAATGTTGACAGGGCCAAAGAGATCCATATGAAGCAGTTGATTGGATCTTTGATCATTGTGGCTTCCTTGCTAACAAAGGATATTTTCATTTACTTTTCTTGTTGACAAACTGAACATAATCCTTCTTGAATGAATTTCATTTGAGGTAATCCAATTACCAACTCTCTCTTCACTAAATCATTGATAGCCTTGAAATTTAGGTAAGAGAGCTTCTTGTACCACAGTCTGCTCTTATTAGAGGTTGTCTTGCTGTAGAAACATGATTCTCCACTTACTGAATTGAAATCAGCAATGTAGAGATCTCCTTTTCTTATCCCTGACAAAACCAGTTTCCCATCATCCTCATTTGAGATCAAGCACTGATCCTCTTTAAAAGAAATGATGTACCCTTTGTCACACAGTTGACTTATGCTTAACAAGTTGTGCTTAAACCCATCAACTAGTGTTACATTTCCAAATGAGACATTCTCATTTGCTGTTTTGCCATAACCAAGAGTCAGTCCTTTGCTGTTATCACCAAAAGATATTACTGGACCAACCTTTTCTTGAAATTCTGTGAGCAGGGTTTTATTTCTTGTCATGTGTCTTGAGCAACCACTATCTAGAAACCAGATTTGACTACTTTTGACCTTTCCCTGCATACAAAAAATATTTAATTTATTTTTGGTACCCAAGTGGCTTTGGGTCCTCTAAGTTTAATCACAGTTAATGGTAAAACAGTCTTTTATTTATGAGTGACTTTTGATTTTGGGAAATTAAAAACTTTCTCCTTTTTAGGAGCTTCAATATATGCTTTTGATTTATCAACAACTTCCTTATCTTTACTCTTATGGGTGCATGCTTGAACAGTAGGTAAATCATCAGCATATAATATTGTACCAGATAAAACTTGTGGTTTTTCTTTACACTAAAAAGATAAATGATTATTACTACCACAATTCCAACACACTTTTCTAGAGGCTTCATGAATGGAAGTGTAATTACTAGATTTGTTTACACCTAGCTTACCATTCCTATTCTTTTTATTTTCTCCTGACAGGCCTTTATCCCTTGAAGGGCTACGAAGGCCTGATGCACTCTTTCCCCCTGATGACTGTGTATCCACTGATGCACAGTCCGATTCTTTTCTGACTGGAGGTTTGAGTGCTTTGGAAAGAATGGGTTTCTTGCCACTTCCACCACTCGTGGAAGCTTCACTCATCGGGAAAACATTTCCTTTTTCTAACTTTGTTACAGCCTTTACAAACTTAATAGGTTGTAATGGTCTTTTTCCAAAGCTAGCTGCATTTTCAACCTTAATGGGAGGTCGCTTCACTAGAGTCTCTCCATAGCCAAAACCATATGATGTAGGGAGTTTAAGCCTACAGCCTCGGATAACTAAATCAA
>CM025786.1:48555664-48611782 GCA_014636745.2 Centella asiatica | reverse complement strand
AATCTAATCCAACTATGGCAAGAGAACAAACCTATTTCGACTAGGAAACAATTACTAAAATAAATAAACTAAGTTAATATGCTGCAGTCCAAATCCGAAAATTAGTCTCTTGCAGGCAAAATGCGATTAATCTCTGATGGGTTAAATTAATCCCCGATGGGTTAAATTAATCCCTGATGGGCAAATTAATCCCCGATGGGTTAAATTAATCCCCGATGGGCAAATTAATCCCCGATGGGCAAATTAATCCCCGGTTAAATTAATCCCCGATGGGCAAATTAGTTGCTAGGCTAATCAAATTCACAACTGCATCAAAATTATCACCCAATTGAGCACAATGCATATTAGGCCAAGTCCAAGTTTCTATTCCCTCTTTATAATGCTCCAAACACAAACCCAAGGCTTTAAACTCTTCAATTCCCAAACCTGCTGCATTAGACAATCTTGCTACAAACTTCGTAGTCTTGGACCTAGTAATAGGACCCCTAAGCCTTAACTCACCATTACCATTTGATCCATGCACCGTCTCTGAAGATAAATCTGTTTCGTTGCATTTAATGTCCACATCACCATATTTGGGATCAGATTTTTGACTGTTCAACTAATCCTCCAGTTTCTTGCTGGACTCATTCCATTTCTTTATGACTTCACTTTCTTGACTTAGAAGATTAGAGGTCCATTCCTCTTTTTTAACAGCACAATCAAGAAGATTTTTAGTTCTTGAGAGTTCTTTTTCAAGACTCTCAAGTTTGGAGAGTTCTGATTCTAAAAGAGTGTTTCTAGTAGTCAAATGTTCATTTATTTTCTGCACTCTTTAAGTTTCAACTACAGCACTCCTCAAGGTGTCATAAAGATCCTTTATCTCACAAGCCATTTCCTTAACAGTTTTAACACAATCATTTTTAGACATGTTAGAGGAAATTTCAAGACTTACTTGTGAGCTGCTACTGTCAGTGGATGAGGCCATCAGGGCTAGGTTGACATATTCTTCATTGTCTTCTTCATCTGAGTCAGCCCAGTCCTTTCCCTCAGCAACGTACGCTTTTTCCCTTCTCGGAAGCATTAAGAAGGTCAAAGTACTTTTTCTTGTAATCCACTTCAGCTTCCTTTCCCCTGGATTCACGTTCCTTTGAGGTCTTGCAACACTCATTTGCAAAATGGCCCATTTCATTACATTTGTAGCACTTTATTCTTGATTTGTCAATAAAGTTTTTAGTGCTACTGGGCTTCCTTGCTGAAAATCTTTTGGATCCTGTAGGCTTTGGAAATTTCAGCTTGGAAAACCTTTTTGCAAGAAAAACCATGGTTTCATCCAGTTGCTCTAACTCTTCAGGAGTATATTCATCCTCTTTTGAGTCAACTTCGTTGTCCCCTTCAATTTCAGCATCTCCTGACTGCTGCTTCATCAAGACACTTGGTTTTGCTTCTTCTTTGTCCTTTTTGGCAGCCATTAGGGCTACAGATTTAATCTTCCTGGCATTCCCTGACATTTCAAATCTTTGTTGAACTTCAAGTTCATATGTCTTTAGGGTGCCATAAAACCTATCCAAGTCTAGGAGATTCATGCCCTTAGATTCCCTGATGGCTGTCGTATTAGGATCCCATGATATGGGAAGGGCTCTCATGAACTTTCTGTTCACATCTTTATTAGCATAGGCCTTCCCATATATTCTCAGGTTATTTACCAACTTGTTGAATCTGTCAAACATTTCAGTGAGTGTTTCACCATTTTTCATCGTGAACCACTCATTCTATTGTGTTAACAGCTGCAGTTTGTTCTCCCTTACTTCCTCAGTTCCATCACAAAGTATTTGTATGGTATCCCATATAGATTTAGACGTTGTAAGATTCATAATACTATTCAACATATCATCATCTAAACCATTATATAGGATGCCTGTGATTTTGAGATCCTTCTTTACGTTTTCTCTTTCCTCTAGTGTCATTTCATCAGTTGTCTTTGAAACTAAATTTTCTGGAACACTGACTCCATTGACAACTTCTTGAGGAATGAGCTTCTTTGGAATGTGAGGGCCTTCGTCCAGAATCTACAAATATTCATCATTGATTGCTCTTAGATGAACTATCATTTTTTGTTTTCAGAAGAAGTATTTTCCCCTTTCCAACATAGGGACTTTACTATTTCCTGCTTTGTTGGCCATTGTTAATGATCGTCTAGCAAGTGTAATCTGCTAGTTGGCTCTAATACCAATTGTTAGAATAAAATAGCCTAAGTTGTTTGTACAAGGGGGGGAGGGGTGGGGAGGGGGGGGAGGAGGGGGGGATGAATACAAACAATCAGAACTTTCTCTTTCTTTTTCTACTTTTTGCGCAACAGGAAATAGTTACAATACTCAGAAAAACAATAATAAGTAATCAGATGAACACACAAATTCAAGTTAAAATAGCTCTATTAAAATTTGAGGTTTTTTCTAGAATTTTGGTTAATGACAAATGTGATTAAACAACTTTAATCTCTGTAATAAAATTACAGCTTTTTTTTCATACACACTAGCTTCTATTTTCTTTGAAAATTTATCTCAAGATCTTTTACAAAGCTTCTTTTTAGTGATTTGTATTCTTCTTTGTTTGTTGATCTGTTGGATTTTTTTTGTGTAATGAAAACTCTTTTGCATATATAGAAGATCAGTAGTTGAAACCACGTGCGTAGACGTGCTGCTCTTTTCAACTTTGCCGCATATATGTCACATCGTTGTCCTTTAGAAACTATGTGTCAGACTGCTGCTACTTTTGTTGCTTCTTTTTCATCCCCTAATCTTCGTGCATTTAATGTTCGAGAGTTGTCATTGGACCAAAAAACTTGAAGAGATATCTTTCCAGTTAATTTCTCTTGCTTCTTCAACAAGCTTCATTGATTTGCGTGTAAGACCTGATGACGGGTGTATGTAGTCACAACCATCCACTGACGACAAGTCCTGATGAGAACTTGATTAGTACTTCTGGATCCCCTGATGACAAGTCTTGTCAAAGACTGGATCAGTGCTTCAAACTTCACTTAAGTTTACTAAGTGCTTCCAGATCCCTTGATGTTATGACTCATGACATACACTGATGACTTCCACTGATGCAGTGCTGAGCATTCCCCCTGACAAGTTAGCCTGACACTGTCATACCCTGATGTCTTCCCCTGACAGGTTGACATATCTTGATCATGCCCTGACGCGTTCCCCCTGATGAGTTTTTGGTTTGCCACTGCCATACCCTGACGGGTTGGTCTGCCTTTGTCATCCCCTGATGGGTTTCCCTGATGGATTTTAATCATTGAAGTTTTGTTGAGTTTGTTTGAAATGTCTGATGTGCGGAATACTTTGACTTTCTTTGAGTAACAACAGACATTCCTCTTTACATATCAACCCCTTAGAAGTTTCCTTGATGACTTAACTTAGTGAAGAGTATTTCCTCCCCTGATGATCAGATCAATCATCAGTGGATGCCAAATTTGTGCGGATACTTAGGTTTATTGAATACCATAAGTATTTACAGGTGCACAATTTATAGTTGTAGAGTCATGTAGTTCTTGAAGCCTTATTCTATCTTTAGAGAGGTTGAGAGAGAAAACGTAAGTACTCCTTATTATTTTCTTATTCTTATGGACACCGTTAAACCTTAGGAACTCTGGTTGTCTAAGACACAAAATAGTATTTTAACTACTGATATAAAAACTGTTTGGAAGTTAGTATAGTTTCTACAGTTGATATGTTTCAATATTTCTTATTCTTTTATTTTAACACGCAAAACTAATAACTCCTGATGTTATGGGTATGTTTTTAAAACATATTTTTTGAACAAAGTGTTTTACATTATGATATGAATGAATAAGGATAGAAATTAAAACGGAACAGAGTATACAATTAGTATAAAACTTTTACCTCTTTAAGCTTTAAAGAATGAATTAGAATACTCGCGCTACTCTTGAAAAGGACAACTGCTCTTTGAAAAGAAAGAATGAAATTTCTGTGAGTGTCGGGTAGAGAGAATTTTTGGAAGTGAGCATAGGATTATACCTCAAGTGATGTATTTATAGTTCTTGCAAATAAATCAAGTAGAGTAGTTGGATCATTTTGATGAATAATTCTCAGTTGTTGGCTGGATTGGCCAGAAATATATATTTGGAGTGATGTGATTGGTTAGCTTGGTCGATGTAGCTGTTGCCAAAATATCAGTCAATCACTTATAATAGCTGACATTCAGTTGGATAGAAAAACTTCTCTTATTGGTATCCTTGCACAACAACTATCCTTTTTAAAATATATGTACATCTATAACCATGTTGGTAACCATGGTTAAATTTATGCAGCCAACTTCCTGATATATCATGGTTACATTATCAGTACACAGTAGTCCTTGGTCAGCAATTCACACTGTCGTTTTCATTTGCAGTGTGTTTCCCAAGGTCTCTGCTTCCTTTTTGTTCTCACTTGATTAAAATAATCATTTAAAGATTGGATTTAGTATTTTCACATCACTTTTGGTAGATTACTTATACACCAACTTATAATAATTGATTTTGGACATCATATTAACATAAAAACTCATGCATTAATATTCATACATTATAGGAATTAATCTTATTTACATTTTATTCTATTTAAAATTTTGAGTCCTCATTCATATAACTTAAGCCGTTAGTAGATCGGCTCAGTGATTGATAGAGTAAATTTTAATTTACCATTTCTTAAAATATTTCTCTAATTCAAAAGTGTGGTGGTAATATTTACACTCCTTGTCCCAGTTATCGAATAAATGAAATAAATCAAGAAATGGATAGATTTAGATTTATTTATATACCATATTTAAAAACACAACCATGTTTTTTTTTCTTCATGGTTTCATACTTTTCGACAAAGTGAAAAGTGGAATTGATTCGATCATTCAAGTCGGATAGCTATCTACGCTAGGATCTAACCTACGTTAACAGCTTTCTTCTCTTATGAAATTGACTTGGCTTCTTTCTAGTATTTAAAAACACAAATATGTTTTTTTCCTCATGATTCTTTTATTTGCATTATAATCCTTTCCAAATTCGTTTCTACTTTTTGTAAATTCCTATTTCAATTAGAACCACTAAATTCATAAATATTTATTTTTTCCATTATAATTTGCTTCTACTTTTATCAATTTATACTTTTATTAGAAATTACAAAATTAAAAGTGGAAGATATCAAAAGTAGAACTATTAGTTTCTTTCTTCTATTTATTGGTTTGCAACCATTTATTTTTTCATATCCACCTTGTTTTAGCACGTTTGCCACCTTTTTTGTTTGCATGCTATTCCAACTTACTAGTTATATTTTAAAGTTGTATGCACGGTGATTGCTTATGTTTACAAGATTACTATATTTTGATTTTGAAAAGAAAATTTTATCAATTTCTATAATTTAATATTATGAGATCAATGTTTTTAAACCATTGTAGGTCCACATATTAAAATTAATTTAGTACATTTATAATAAAAATATAAAAAAATTAAAATTAGTAATATAATGAATAAGAATGCTTATTCAAATATCTTAAAAGTTAAAAGTTTGTTAAAATTTAAAATATTACTTAACACAAAATAAAACATATACCAAACTTAAAAAGTAAATAATAAAATTTATTGTAGTTAATTGGTTCTAATTATTTTTAGGATTTGTAATCTTTGTTCCAATTTCAAAATAAAAAATATGTGCTTTATTTTGTTTTATCTTAATTTTTTGTTTCGAGTTTATTTTTTGCGTAGGTATTTATATGGTAGAAACATCATTGATGCATTTGGTTTATAAAGTTGATTTAAGAATTGTAACATGAAAGAATAGTTTTACTAACAATAATTCTTTTCGAAATTGAGTTTGATAAGAAACGACTCAATACAGTTTATAATTAAAATCTATTTTGATTTGGATTTATAACTAATTAGTGAGTTTACTCAATAATTGTCTCACTTAATCATTTTTGCATTTTTTAAAATTATCTTTAAATTTTGCAAAAATATATAAGAATAGATATGCATCAAATACATATCAACCCCAAAAAAACGTTCTATATAAATGTATAATTAAAATGTTATTAAAACAGAAAATCATGAAAAAGAAATGATTTTTTTGCTACAAAAGAGTGTTTTAATATAAGAAGATAACTCAGTTTACTAAAAACTTCATAGTTTAACAACTTTTGTAAAGTAATAAATGACTACACTATAGATATTCCAGTATAATTTAATAGAAGTTTTTCTATTGGTAAAGCACTTTGAACAAGCAATAAAGCGTGACTCAACCACGCTTTCAAAGATTAAAAAAAAAAATACATTAATTAAGAAATAGTATTTGATAAAAAGATGTCAACAATTTTTAGAAATAATGAATGACTATATTATAAATAACAAAATGAAATTAATAAATGCTATTTGACTTTTGAAATTTCATTTGGCATATTCTTTAATTTAAATTTTATGATATTTAGTTAATATTTTAAAATGAAAAAAAGTTGAATTTAGTAGTTTCATCTGTACATTATATATTATGAAATTTGTGCTTGCATTGATTAAATTTAAATCTATTGAAATTATGTATTTAAAATGAGTAATTTTATTTTTTTGGGAATATATGATTTTTGGGTCATGATATTTAGGGTTAGCCTATATATGAATGCCCCAAACAATCATACGCTTGAACTTAATCTAATCTAGAACTAGAAGCATCCTATTTAATTAGTAGACTCTCTGGTTGTGAAAATCCAAATTATAGTCTAAGTTTTTAGAAGAATTAAAATCATAATCTTCAATACAAATTACCAGATTCAACATCCATCTCTGTACAACGTTGATTTTGCTAAAATTACATCCATTTTATTTAAGATTTAGCACATTGATTTTAGAAACTCTAATGTATTCAAATTTTGGAACGAAGAATGTAACCAAAGAAGGTTCATGTTTCAGAATATTCAGATGAACAACAAATGTCTGTCCAAAATTCATGTAATATTGTTCAAGTATGGTCACAACAACATATTAATTTGTTTATTAACCTTGATCATCGTTCATGCCTGAATATATTTCTTGGCATCAACAGTTACTGTCTCTTCTTTGCTACCTTCAGATGGCCCAACCTTCGGATAAGTCCCTTGGGGGTCTGTTGCAGTTGCAGTTGCATTTTTCTTTGCACGAACGACATCGTGCTGCTGCTGCTTCTTCGGCAACATACCTGCCTTATTGAGTTTCTTGTATGTTTGAAGTGTTTTCTTGTACTTCTTGTGTTTATTTGCATTTTGCCTCGGAAACTTTTGACGTTCTCGGGTCTCTTTTCTGAAAACTCCACAATTTTAATCGATTAGTCTGACAAATACAAACAGAAGCATAAATGCATGCGTGGATTATTTTGAAGAGCGTAATCGTCTATATATTCATTATCTTCAAATAATGAAGTGAAAGAATTCAAATGAACGTAGAATTGTGTGCCTTAATACCCTTATGTTACATTTGGATTTATCAACCCAAACTGTGGATTGCACAAAGATTGCATGAATGGGATATGATATACAAGACTTATATTAATAATTTCAATTGGATTCAAATGATGTGTAAAATGTGGTTTATTTGAAATTCAGGTAACTGGTTTAGAAAAATATGATCAAAATAACCAGCTAGAGTCTACAAATTATTAATAATTTGCATCATATATGTTGCTAGAGAGACCTAACCTAAACGACGAATTTATGAAAGATGTAATTAATCTACAAACTTTTAAAAGTTATAGCTGGCCATATGCTGAACTGTATATCTATATATACACATATATTATGAAGTATGAATGACTCATTCATCTTATTTCTGTTATACCTATGTCTGCTATCACTCATTAAATTTCTTTCCTGCACGTTTGCGAAAAATCATCTACCTAGCTTTTGATCATTCTTTTCACCGTTCTCATTCAATGCAAATGCAGCACTGGTATGTTATGTATCTATTGATATTGAAAAGATGGCAGCTCAACTTTCTTCTCATATTTGACTACAAAGAATGGCTACATAAATACCGATGCAATATTACCTGGGGTCGATCAAGAGATTCAAACGAAGTATTATGCAGTATACATCGGTGGACTTTTGAAGAAAGTCAGGGCCCGTGACTTATAGGTCATGGCCGAACATTGAGGTTGTTGAAGCTTGAGTGTTTTCAGGTGCACCACATGCCCATGACCTTCTGGTTATCCCTGTCTCTCCATTGTGGATGACATTTTGACCAGCTTTAACCAACATTTTTAAGTAGTTTTTGAGTTGATTTTGGATTGTTTTTTAAGTATTAGTTTAGTATTATTTTTCTAATTAGTTTAGACTAGTGCTGGTATTATAAATGCATTCTTATTGATTATTGATATTGTTATTATTGATATTTTAACAATATAACGAGAAACCTAGGGTTCTTTGAAATTCCCGAATTCTTGTTCGATTCGAATTCATCTATTGTGTTTTCTGCATCATTTGGTATCAGAGCTTAGGGCTGATCACTGACAGAAGTACCTCAAAGTTGTGGTCATGGTTGAGGACGAGCCTCTAATCCCTTAACAAGGAAGACCACGTGCGTCAAAGAGATCTTCAAGATATAGAGATTGGAACGCACAGAAAGAGGATTCAAGACTTGGTACGATATCTGAAGTTAAATCCGTTGATGAAGATGGAGATGCTAATATGTTTTGTGACCATAAGCGAAAGAGGATTCAAGACTTAGAACGGAAACTTGCGAAGGCGAGATTGGGCAATCCAATTAAAGAATGGGGATCCAAATTTAAATTCGTTGACGTAGATTAAGACGATAATCTATTTTGGAACCGTAGGCGAAATTAGGGATTTCGACCCAGAGTTCGGTCTTCTTCTCTAAATGCCGGGATGAGTGTTGAGATTCCTAAAGTTGTTGATTTAATTGATTATTCAAAAATTAATTAGGGATATGTCAGATGACAAGAAATCAATTTGTGGTTGTTTTGAAAAAGGTGCACTCAGAATATTCAAGGCCTCCTATCTGGGATTATTCCAACGACGACGATAAGCTAATTTGGGTGTTTCAAGTGACGAGCAACTTAGAAGAGGTGAATATTAATTATGAGACAGAGGAGCTAGTTATCCTAGTGTCGAGGAGAATGTTGAAGAGCTAACAAAATCTGAATTTGGAACACATTCATCTTATTATTTCTCCTAATGCTTTTGATGTATGTGTTTTGAATAAGGTTTTGTTGGCTGGTTTATTATTCTTACCTAATTTATTTGAATCGCTCAAGTGTGCCCAAGTTAATTGTCATGTGTTATTGGTGGGGTTTATCGTACAGAACTCATGATGATGTTTTCTTAAATGTAAACAAAAAAAGACGTTTCAGATTCGAGGACGAATCTTTTCCTACCCGGGAGTTGATCAAGAGTTTCAAATAATATATTATTGTAGCGCACTGGTGGTCTTTTAAAGAAAGTCACAACATGTGGCTTATACGTCATGGCCCATGACCATGGTCAAATAATATTTTCTAGCGCGGTCCATGTCCATGACCTTCATGTCATGGCCAAAAACTTTCTTTGAAGTCCCTCCTAAAGGCCGAAAATTATTGTATTTTTAATAGAAAAAAACGGATGCTTTCACAAATGTTCGTAACACGTATAACAGATAATTCATAGTCGGAAACAAACGGTAGAAAAAATTTGATCATCGAGTTGTCGAATAATTTAGATGTTACCTTTCAACCGCTTCAGAGGACTCTAGGATCCCATCATCTCCAAAGACCTTCAAAATCATAAATTAAGATTGTTATGAAATTATTCATTCTTGGAAAGTCATGGATACTAATTTTCTAATTAGGATTCCAGGACACCTTGAAAAGGGATCTCTCAAAAAAAGTACCAAAATTACCTGATGTGGTGGTGGTAAATCCTTCTCTGATGAATCTATAGCTGGAAAAAGTACAACATTCGTCATGGATCAAATTCCCAGAAATCAATAACAGAACGGGTGAAACCAGTTTATCACAAAAACTAACACTCCAATGGGCAGACCCCTCTAGTGTCTAGTGGCTGAACATATATGATTTTGTTCAGTTTTCTAAAAGTGTTGTGTGTGTGTATATATATTACTTCATTTGCTCAACTACTCCACCCAAAAAGAATGAGTGAACTGATTTTTGCACATATTTTAGGTAAATTTGAGTAGATTTAAGTTATTTAATTTTGGAAAAAGTTAGCCACATATTATTTTTTTAAATATATATAAGTACTCTTGTTATGCTTCAATCTCTAAAATATTTGAAAAACTTTAAATATATAAATTGAAAGAATATCCACAAATAATACTATGTGAATTTTTAAAAATTTTCAAGCTCATTTACATAGTTTGAATAATCCCGTAAAATCAATATATATTGGACACCCTTAAAAATGTACTTATTTTATATGATTTTGATATTAAAAATGTACTATATATATCGTACTCGATTTTTGTACTAATCTTATACTCCACAAATCATGACATAATTTATACGGTTGTATTTTTCAACAACAAAAAAATTTCATCGGTGAAAAATAAAAATATCAAAGAAAGAGGTCATCAAAAAATACAATATAATATTTTTCAAAAGAATTGGATATTCTAGATAGATTATGAATTCATAAATATAAAGTTATCGAATAGAATTTCAAAAATGAGTTATAGCTTATTTTCTTTATCCCATTTAATTTTGTATAATAATCTAGGAAAAAGAAAAATGAGCTATAATTGATTTTTGTAATCTAAACGTTCTATGCTACCATCGTATACACCACAAAAATGTGATAAAATATACATAACTGATTTTTAAAAAAGAAATTACAAGCACAGTTGGATCTTCCAAATAAATTATGAATTTATAGATAAAAAAATTATTATGTAATATTTCAAGAATAAGTTGTACCTCGTTTCCTTTAATCCTTGTGAATATATATTAATATTATAAAAATATTCAGAAATATATAAAATATATAGCGTTTATGAAATTTCACTTAAAATACTTGATCCTACGATAGTAACTCTTTTTTTTTTTTTGTGCGGCTGGGGGCGTGTGTGTGTTTTGGGATGGGGGTTGAGAATAATATTTCTTATTTGGCGTGCATGCGATTAATTGGATTATTAAACATATAAAAAATTTAAAACATATTTCATGTGTTTCAAAAAAAGAATTATATATAAGTTTTTGACCGATATTAATATCGTGTATTTAATTGAACAGTACTAGTTAAAATACCGAGGTTTTTCATAAATTTCTTGTAAATACTCAATAATTAATGATAAGAGTAGAATATTGTAATCACACACTTTAAAAAAATTGCATTATAATAAAAAAATTATACAAATATAATTATTTTTGTGAAATTGAGAGAATTATTAGACATTGAGTTGGCATGTCTAACTATGAAAATCATTTAATATTATAGTATATTTTATCTCCAAAAGTTTCACTCGTTAACAATTAATCTAGTGAATAAAGATGTTTAAATGTTTTTAAGTTTTTAATGATATGTATCAATAAATTTTACTAGTTTCATAAATTCCAAATTACATGTATTTACTTGAATTTGGAGGAACATAACAACCAGTTTTAAGTCTCCCTCCGCTTCAAAATAAAATATACGTTTTAACTTTGTAAGTTAAATGATAATATACTAAATTTTAAAATTAATATAATTGATAAAAACAGAATGGTGTAGTGGAAAAGAAGAACAGAACCCTTATAGAAGTTGCTAGAACAATGCTAGCAGAGACAAAGATTTCTGCCTACTTTCGGGCTGAGGCAATATCCACGTCTTCCTTTATTTAAAATAGGTCATTAATCAACAAAACTCACAACAAGCCTCCATATGAGCTAATGACAGGGAAAAAGCCAAACATCAAGTTTTTACATGTTTTTGGATGCAAATGTTATGTATTGAGAAAGTTTGGTGAAAACTTAGGAAAATTTGATCTAAAGGCTGACGAAACAATTTTCTTAGGCTACTCCCTGATATCAAAGGCCTACAGGGTTTATAACAAAAGACTCCAGCTAGTGATGAAGTCTATAAATGTACCTTTTCATGATCAAGAGATCTCAGGTCTTGAAGATCCTGGTTTTCATAAAGAACTAAGATTTGAAAATGTTATTCACAATATCTGAATATAGGTGGGGGGGGGGGGTGAATACAATCTATTAAAACTTTTTGCAGTTTAAAATGAAATTTCAGTAACGATAATCATCTCACTAATTGGGAATATTGCAAGGACTTCAGATATGTATTTAATCAAGGAAACTAATTAAATCCAGATTCAAAGTCAATCATAAGTAATGAACAAATTAATATAAACACAAGGAGATATCAAAGTTTAACTTTCATTAAAGCTTTGAAGTTTTTTTCAAGGATTTATGAGAATTAACCTCAGCTACAGTTTCTCTATTAAAGAGCTTCTTTTCTCTCTCTCAAGATCTCACACTACCAAAATTGTCGAGAGACAAAATTTTTTTTTTACTTAGTAATACAAGAATCCTTTTTATAGTAATCAACAGATAATGTTATCCCCTGATGCTTTTTGGACCACCCCTGATGTTGGACCACATAAGGAAGTCCTTCCGTATCAACACACATTTCTTTTGTTGCTAAACTTCAATCATATGAGGACACTTGCATACTAGATAAGCTATAATACCGCCATTCTGCAATCCTTGTAACAGAATGTGGCTCCACTTACCAAGTTACCAAAACTAATCGTTACGAGAGTTGAACCCTGATCTTATCTCTTTCACCACTGATGTTTCTTTTACCCCCGAAGCTAAGCACCCCTGATCTTTTGAATTAATCCCTGATGCATAAGCTTGCCACTGATGGTTCATGTACCCCTGATCATTTGAATTCACCCCTGATGCATAAGCTTTCCACTGATGATTCTTGTACCCCCGAAGCTAAGCACCCCTGATCTTTTAAGTTCACCCCTGATCCTTTGTAACTTGATATCAGTTTCTTCAACACTTCTATTTGCCCTTTAAGACTTTATTCCAAGTGCTCAGAATTCCCAATGTAAACACTATCAGGTGTTTATCATTTCCCAATAACTATTACAACTTGACACATGCATATTATTGAATCTGCATGATCTTTTATTTCCTTCTTTAGCTCATGAGTCTATACAAGTATTGAGCTGTATATTCTATCTTTTCCTATGACATCATCATCATCAATACAACATTATACTCAACAGAAAATGAAGATGATTTTGATTGTCAAGAGAATGAAGCTGATGAGTGCATACAAATGGATAATTTGTCCATCCCTGATGTCAATCCAAACACTCTTGAAGCCCCTTCGTTAGATAGAGTCAATTTCTTGGACAACAGATCAGGGGATACTCCATTAGGGGATCATCCATCAGGGCATGCACCATCAGGGGATAACTATAACCCTGATTTAAGCATTAATTCAGGGGGAGTTCTCTTAGAAGCTAGGAGCACAGACTTAGGGGGAGGAGATGATAATCAAGCAAGCTCATCAAGATACATCTCCAATCCCAAATGGTCTAGAAGTCACACAACAGATTTGATTATTGGTGATTCGAACAAAAAGGTGCAACCCAGAAAAGCAACATCTAATGAATGCCTATTTGTTTGTTTTCTTTCACAAATGGAGCCAAAGAAATTTGAAGAAGCCACTCAAGATGCAGACTGGATCATGGCTATGCAGAAAGAGCTAAATCAATTTGAAAGAAATCAAGTATGGAAACTGGTGCCTAATCCAAAAGGCAGAATTATTATAGGCACCAAATGGGTATTCAGAAACAAGATGGATGAAGCTGACATTGTTATCAAAAATAAACCAAGACTGGTTGCAAAGGGTTATCTTTAAGAGAAAGGGATTGACTTTGATGAAACTTTTGCAGCAGTAGCCAGACTTGAGGCTATAAGAATTTTCTTAGCCTATGTAGCACATTCAAACTTCAAAGTTTATCAAATGGATGTGAAAAGTGTCTTTCTCAATGGGAAATTGGAACAGGAGGTGTATGTCCAACAACCTCCAGGGTTTGAACGTTCAAAATTCCCAAATTATGTATTCAAATTAGAAAAGGCATTTTATGGACTAAAGCAAGCTCCCAGAGCTTGGTATGACACACTGTCTAAGTTTCTGGCAGAAAACAAGTTTACAAGAGGTATCATCAACAAGACATTGTTCTTTAAACAACACCAAAGTCATCTGATCCTGGTTCAAATATATGTTGATGATATTATCTTTGGATCCACTAATACTAGATTGTGTGAAAGGTTCTCCAAACTCACGCAAAGCAAGTTTGAAATGAGCTTGATGGGTGAATTATCTTATTTATTGGGACTGCAGATCAAACAAGTCACTGATGGGATTTACATCCATCAGACAAAGTATGCCAAAGAACTTCTCAAGAAATTTGAAATGGAGGACTTAAAACTAACAAAGACATCTATGGCCACTTCAACCAAGATTGACCCTGATATAAGAATGGAAAGAAAGTTGATCTGAAGACTTACAGGGGAATGATTGGATCACTGCTGTATTTAACAACAAGCAGGCCTGACATATGTTTGCAACATGTCTTTGTGCAAGATATTAAGCTGACCCAAGGGAATCTCATCTCATTGCAGTGAAAAGAATCTTGAGATATATCAAGGGCACTACAAAGTTGGGACTTTGGTATCCAAAGGAGTTTGGATTTGAATTGCTGGGATATTCTGATGCTAACTTTGGAGGATGCAGAATTGTCAGAAAAAGTACAATAGGAACCTATCAGTTTCTAGGAGGAAGGCTTGTATCTTGGTTTAGCAAAAAGCAGCACTCAATTTCAACATCAACTACTGAAGCTGAATATATTACAGCTGGAAGTTGTTGTGCACAAATTTTATGGATGAAAAATCAGTTAATGGATTATGGCCTGAATTTCAATAAAATTCCAATCAGGTGTGACAACACTAGTGCCATTGCCATTACTGAAAATCCTGTGCAACATTCCAGAACCAAGCATATAGAAATCAGATATCATTTTATCAAAGAACATGTTATGAATGGAACTATTGAACTACAGTTTGTTCCTACCAACAAGCAGCTGACAGACATATTCACCAAGCCTCTTGATGAAGCCACTTTCTTCAATCTAGTGGGAGAACTGGGCATGGTGAGTTATGTAAAGTGAAAGAAATATATCTGGATAAAAGTCTTGTCAGAAAGGTAGTTGGAACAACACAAACTATCAAATGCCTAAAGTTCTGTTACTCCTAACTCATCTCATAAATTCCTGATGAAATTAATTGATATGTGATTATATATGTTAATACTGTAAATATGTATATATGTATTTGTGCAAACTATATTTTTTGTTTGTTTGTATTTATTTTTGACTGATGTATCAAGGTCAGGGTCTCTGTCAAGGCGCATCAGGGTCAGGGTATTCTACTTGCGCATCAAGGTCAGGGTCTCTATCAAGGCGCATTAGGGTCAGGGTATCCGATCCGAGCATCAGGGTTAGGGTATTCGACTCGCGCATCAGGGTCAGGACATTCGTCTTGTGCATCAAGGTCAGGGTATGTACATACATTGAGCATCAGGGTAAGGTAAAGTGCTTTTAACTGCATCAAGGGATTATGTTCAGTAAAGTGATGACAACTCATCAGGGAGTTTTTCTCTCACTGATGACGTGTCATCACAGAACTGAAATGACTCCCTGATTGCGTGTTTTCAGGAGCAGTTTTCAAACGTCAAAAGGTGGGTATTTATACTCTATCTCTCCTACTTTTTAAAGCACCTTAAAATATTTAATCTATCTCTAATATTTGCTCGAGTTTTCTTTTCCTCTCTCATATTCACAGAAACCCTAGAACTTCAACACTTCAACAGTATCAATGGCACCTAGCAACATTCAACAGATTCTGAGAAACTTGGTGGTTCCACCCACAAATTATGTGGGCTTCTCCAACATTAACGAGGTGAGTGATTGCTTCAAGCCGATGATGAACTATCTACTCAAATCTAGGTATAGTCGAGCAATCTTCACTGATGAAGAAATGTCGGGAGAAGCACTTTCACAACTTTGGTTGAGTGCTAAATTTATGAACTCTTCAACCAGACCAGATGCTGTGAAAGGAATTTTATTCAAGATTTCCTCCGAGAAGGGAAAAGTAACCCCTTCTAGAATTAACTCCGCACTGGGGTTACCTACATAGGACTTCGTGGAAGTACCTGATGATGCTGAGCTACTCAACTTCTTGAGGGAACTGGGCTATAATGTTGTTCCTAGCACAGTGTTAAAGTTCAAGGACCTCAAGAGGGTTAATGTGGAGCGGGAGATTTCTTATCTCTTTGACACCATCACTAAGGTGTTCTCAGGTAAGTCCTCTAACTTTGAGGTAATAACCTCTTTAACTTTAAAAATAGATTATGCAATAATTAGAAATGTAAATATAAATATTGGAAAATTGATTTTTGATGATCTTGTAAATAAAATGGGTAGTGTCAATTCTAGGAAATCAGAAGTTTATTTTGCTAGATTTTTGTATATGATTATTAAGGAACAAATTACTAACCTCTCTTTTGAGAATGATATTATTGTACAGACCTACAATCAAACAAAGAAATTGTTTGTAGAAATAATAAAGAAGTCGTACACTGCAGAACCATTTGCTCTTCCACTGCATATGGAATAGGTAGTGCGTACTTCTCCCTCTACTTCCCAACCTGTAAATTCTTCTCCTTTTACTACTATGGCAGAGATCACAACCACTTCTTTGCCTTCCCAAGTAGTACAACCAATATCTATAACCTAACCCATAGTCTCCCAAAAGACTATAGGGAATAAAAGAAAACCCAGTGAAGTTACCACATCAACTTGGGGGGGGGGGGGGGGAAGGAGCGAGAGTGATTGGCTTGGCTATAGGAGATTGAAGAAGAAAAAGGGGGCGACAAGTGTTACCCAACAACCTGACCAGGTAGTATCCTCTCAAAAGGATACTGCTTTTGATAAGAAATTAAATATATTTCTAACTAGTTCCTTTCAAAAGAAATTAGTTATTGAAAATAGTCCCCAACCAGGAACACAGTTGAGTGAGGCACATACACTGACCTTAGCCCCTAATGAAACTAACATTAGGGTCTCTGAGAGCCACTTGCAGATAACTGACACAGTGAGTGCACACACAACTTCTTTTGATGGATCACCTCCTCATTTAGTGATTCAACCAACACCCCCTTCTACATCACTTCCTTCTTTCTCTGTTCCTCAAATTTTTTCAGATATTATGACACAAACATTGAGTGTCATAAGATCAGATTCTCCAATTTCTCAATTCGTGGAGGAGCCAACACTCCCTGACACAGTGATTGATAGTCAACACACTCAAATGGTTGACTCATTTTTACTTGATACAATCACTGTTGATCAGACTAGGGACATAAATTCAGCTGTATATACAACTGCAATAAGTCTTTATGTTCCCCCAAATGTAAATATTTCCTCTATAGAAACATATACTTCTCCAATTGTTCATACACAAATTTCTTCCACTCCTCCTATCACTTCAGTGGAACCAGTAACTGTACAAAATTTACTTGAACTGACCATAGTAGCTGATCTCACAGCCCATAGGAGCCCTTCTAGGACAATTTTGAGTGAGGATGTGAGAATACTTAGTGAAGAGAGGCAAAGTCAAACCCCTGAGAGGACTTTGACAAAAGGAGAGACTGAGAGTACTGCCTTAGATGGCATAGAAAAAGGAGAGTCTAAGAGTGATGCCTTAGAAGGCATAGAAAAAGGAGAGATTGAGAGAGATAAGGATGAGATCCTTGTAAATAAAGAAAATAGAGAAAATACAGATACTGTAAATATTGTTGATAATACCAACTCTTCTGAAAGTGATAAAGATGATGCTTCAACAGACGATCTTTCACAATACATTGGAGTTGATTTATACTTTCAGCAAAATCAAATGGCGGATACTATACAGTTACTCAAGCAGGAGCTTTCAAGAACCACTGATCCAATCTTGATAAAAGTGTTAAAATCACAAATCATGATTGGTCAGTCTATAGATATTGAAAATAAGAAACTCTATACACACTTCTCCAATAAAATCAATAGTGTACAACAAGTTGTCGACTCCCTTGTGACCAGCCAGACTCTATTCCAAATGAAGAAACAAGCCGACAATGTTGACAAGAAACTTGCTGATCTCACCACTCAGATGTCAAGCATGGAAACTCTGCAACTATCCGTGGCTGACATTCTAAACAAAGTTCTTCAAGTCACATCCCGACTATCAACTCCCACTGATGTTGCTATTAAAAAGGGGGAGAAATCTACCAGGTCATTGTTAGGGGATGTTGCTGAGAAATCAATAATTCAATCATCAGGGGATGTGACTGCTCCTGCTCCTGCTCCAAAATCCAAGGACAAAGGCAAAGGCATCCTGATTAAGGAACCAAAGAAGAAATCATACACTCAATCAAGGCCCAAGCTACTTGGAGATGCCATGAAGACAGCCCACTTTTTAACACCTGTTGAAGTTGTAATTGACGGGAAAGTGGAGTTGGTCTACCCTCAAGACAAGAAGCTCGTCGAAGCTGATGCACTCTATGCACAACAACTTCAAGAAGAAGAGGAAAGGGAAATGGCAAAGGAAAAGGAGGAAGAACAGAAAAAGAAAAAGAGTGTCAGGCCAAGAACCTCCAGGAAACCTCAGCCAAAAAGATCTCAAAATCCCAAGGGTGCATCAGGGGATAAAAGCCAAGAAAACACTGATGACCCTGATGCCACCAAACCCAAGTCATCTGAAGCCAAGGATCAAGCACCTTCTCCTATAACCACAGCATATGGTCCACCCAGTCTAACTGAATCCCTAAAAGAAGAAAGGCACAAAAATCTGACATTCATGTTCTCAATAAAAAACATAAATGTCAGGTTCAACAATAAAAGGGATTAGCTAATTTCAGTACAACTAAAGAGTGGGTCACAATTCAATGTAACAATGGACTGGTTTAGGAGAATGGTTGCTGAACAACTGGGATTGATCCTGAACTTAACCTCCAAATCATCAGCGGCTAACAGAGACTTGAAGGGGATGATCGAGAAGTTGAGGAGAGCCATCAACGATGAAAGGAGCCTGCCCACAGCCTTGGAGAGACCATTGAAACTATTCTACAGATCCACTAATGGGCAGGAATAAGGCATAAGAATCAGAGACGTTGATGGCCTTGACCTGGAGGAGGCGATGCATGTTCTAAGCCAAATAGCTTATCACAAAAATGAACATGCCATCCAGTTCAGAATTCTATTGATACAGAGGGTGATAAAAGAAATTGAAAAAACCAGAGCTGATGATGGGAATGCTGCTGCAGTAAAGGATGTGCCACCAGTAAAAGGATTCAAAGAATATCCTAAAATGATCACAAGCCCCATAGGCATTGAGTTCAAAAATTCTAAAGGGGAGATCATTACCTTTTACTAGTCACAACTTGTTGCAGCCAACATACAAGAGATAAAAACTGTCCTTGAAGCTTTGGAATCAAGTGGGAATGTAAACATTGTCAACTTCAGAAAACTTCTTCAGAAGGAGTTGGAACAACTGGAAGCAGGAAAGGAAGACAACAGACACAGGATTCCTGATCAAAATCCAGATCAAAGAAGACAAGGCCTTGGAAGTGACTCTCAACTGATTGAATCAAGTCATCCATTGCCCTTTGTCTCAGCCAAAAGGAAAGGAAATCATGATGTCTAAGTTTGTATATTTTTATTGTAATAGATATAGGAAATATTTGTACAATGATATATATATTTTTTAGATTAGTTCATACACAATTCTTTCTTGTATATAGTTTTAGCTTTGACATCATCATTAGTGCATGAAGAAAATTTATGGTTATCAAAATGATAATCATAAATAGGGGGAGATTGTTAGAGTTAAATAATGATGATGATGTTTATAGAATAAATTGTGCATCTGTAAATACTTATGGTATTTAATAAACCTAAGTATCTGCACAAGTTTTGCATCCACTGATGATCGATCTGATCATCAAGGGAGGAAATACTCTTCACTAAGTCAAGTCATCAATGAAACTTCTAAGGGCTTGATATGTGAAGAGGAATGTCTGTTGTTACTCAAAGATAGTCAAAGTATTCCGCACATCAGACATTCCAAACAAACTCAACAAAGCTTCAATGATTAGAATCCGTCAAGGGAACCCATCAGGGGATGACAAAGGCAGACCAACCCATTAGGGTATGGCAGTGGCAAGCCAAAAACTCATCAGGGGGAACGCGTTAAGGCATGATCAAGACATGTCAACCTGTTAGGGGAAGACATCAGGGTATGACAGTGTCAGGCTAACCCGTTAAGGAAATCCGTCAGGGGGAACGCTCAGCACTGCATCAGTGTATGTCATGAGTCATAACATCAGGGGATCTGGAAGCAGTTAGTAAACTTAAGTGAAGTTTGAAGCACTGATACAGTCTTTGACAAGACTTGTCATCAGGGGATCTAGAAGCACTGATCAAGTTCTCATTAGGACTTGCCGTCAGTGGATGGTTGTGACTATATACACCCGTCATCAGGTCTTACACGCAAATCAATGAAGCTTGTTGAAGAAGCAAGAGATATTAACTGGAAAGATATCTCTTCAAGTTTGTTGGTCCAATGACAACTGTCGAACATTAAATGCACACAGATCAGGGGATGAAAAAGAAGCAACAAAAGTAGCAGCAGTCTGACACATAGTTTCTAAAGGACAACGATGTGACATATATGCGGCAAAGTTGAAAAGAGCAGCATGTCTACGCACGTGGTTTCAACTACTGATCTTCTATATATGCAAAAGAGTTGTCATTACACAAAAAAAATCCAACAGATCAACAAACAAAGAAGCATACAAATCACTAGAGAGAAGCTTGTAAAAGATCTTGAGCGAAATTTTCAAAGAAAATAGAAGCTAGTGTGTATGAAAAAGAAACTTTAATTTTATTATAGAGATTGTAGCTGTTTAATCACATTTGTGATTAACCAGAATTCTAGAAAAAACCTCAAGTTTTAATAGAGCTATTTTAACTTGAATTCATGCGTTCATCTGATTACTTATTATTGTTTTTCTGAGTATTGTAACTATTTCCTGTTGCGCAAAAAGTAGAAAAAGAAAAAGAAAGTTCTGATTGTTTGTATTCATCCCCCCCCCCCCCTTCTACAAATAAGTTAGGCTATTTTATTCTAACATATCCCCTAACGTGTCAAATATGTTCCCTGACGAGCAAAACTATACTTTAATAAGATAAAAATCATCCCCAGATGGATTAAAGTTGTCCTTCGATGGGTTAAAGTTATCCCCTGATGGATTAAATTTATTCCCTGATGGGCAAGGATCTCCCCTAACGTCCAGGATGTTATTCCTTGATAATATTATCCACTAAGGTATACTTAGGCGCTAGAGAAATGACTTTTGCAGTAGTCAAATAGATTACCGACGAGTTTGGCGCTTTGTAAAAATTAGAGTTTGACACCTTATGTAGAGTTTGACATTGGATTGTTGAGTTAGGCGATAAACAAATTTTATCCCATGATGGCCGAGAGCTATCCCAGACGACCGAAAAGCATCCCCTGATGGCTATGTCGCATCCCCTGATGGCTATGTCGCATCCCCTAATAGTCACCTTATCCCCTGAGGACTGCTTATATGCCTCAATGGTTATCCATTGATGTGCAGTTTAACCTTAAAATTCAAATTTTGATGTTTAATAATTAAGAAATTATTTAAAATAATTAATTAATAATTCCCAATTAATTTATAAATTCACTTAAACTAAGTTTTATTTAATAGATAATTGACATACAGATTCCATAACTCAAATAAATTATATGGAAGTCTGCAAGTGACTAAATAATAATCTGAAAAATCTCTTAGACTTGTTTAATTTTGCAATCCCAACATAATAAATGATTAACAAAAACATCAAAGATGTGAGAAATACATGGATATCACATCTGTATATACTCACATTTATATTCCAAGCATAGATTCTCATGTTGTGTTAACATACATGTTTTACAGAGGTATTTCACTAAGCAAGTGAATTAGATTAGCTCAGCTAAGGACAAAGGCAAGTATATACTCACTCTTATGCTTATTTCTATTAAACGCATGATCAATTGATTCGACATGCGTACAAGATTATGACTTTTTATGTTTAAATTTCCTTTTGAATCAAAATGTTATACTTTAATTTATGTTAGCATGATATGAATGAAAGTGCATGCATATAACTGAGGTTTGATTTATCAGTTATTTTTCAATATTATATTTGTGCAAATGAATGAGAATGTTATCTCCCTTAAATGGGTCATGAGACTATGAGACTGTTATGTTCCTTAAAATGTGGAACACGCCCGTGGTTGGCAAGAGAAAAGTGAAGGTGCTGATGTGTTCCGTCACCTGACCTAGATGATTTATTGTGACTACGTAGTTCACCAAGAGACCACGTTGTGCAGTCTAGCCTATTGATTCGGTATGGTTAGCAGATCCAATGGGTTTAGCCCCCGATGGATAAGAGGTCATTTTATTCAAAAAGGATCACACGATTGTGTTGTCATCAGTGATCATTAGGAATTTTTATAAAAACTCTGAGGTAACGGGGTTGTTCAACCAAACTTCACCCCAAATAGAATTGTATCACTTTTACACACTTCAGAAACTTTATTTTCTTTTCCTATGTGATTATATATTTGTTGAGCGTAAATCGCTTATTCTTGCTTAGTTCATGATTTTTAGGGAATGAGTAGAGGTTGTACCACTCTAGCAAAGGAGAGGAATGAGTTGATTTGCTTGTAAGGAGCACCTAAGGAAGATAGTTAAAGCTGTTGCAGATTAGTTTCCTCTGCAAGATTTATATTCTGAATTTTGTAAGGATGTACTATTAAAATCCTTTTAGTTAAATGTTGTATGGATATGATGTTGTCTGTTTTCCCTCTACTGATGGTGCCTGAGTCTTGTGTGGAATTTTGGGGCCATCATAATATGTGTTGAAAGAAGGAAATAAAATTTAAAAGTTAATTCGCGTGTTTGAAACCAAGTGGACAGAAACTTTTTTTTTTCTTTTGCACAAAAATCTTAGTTGTCTGTACCCAAAATAAAACTGGTTATCACGTTGCTTGAAAATGTTAGTAATTAAGTAATGTAACTTTGATGCATGAGGTGATGTACAATTAACTTAAGCTTTTAACCAACTACGGAGATCTTTCACCAAAATTGATCTTGTGATTTACTAATTGATGAATCAAGGATTGGTTAGTGGAATCACCTTGTATTTTCATGTGACAGTTTTTTAATAACAAAAATAGCAAACCGTTCATTGTTAGATTTTATCTAATCACTTTGGTTTACATTTATTTAATGTAATCTTATGGTGGAGGACAATTGATTTAATGACTAATTAACAATTCATCATAAGTTTTAATAATTAAGAAGAATTAGTGTGAGAACTCAAAAATTTGAATGAGGTCTATTGCATGATTAATTTATATTATGAATATTTTATTTTATGTTTAAAAGTTTAATTTTTGGGTATGAATAATGAATTCATATCTTAATGAAAGTACAATGGCAATGTGATGTCCAAAGTTTTAAATGTATTTTGAGATCAAATCTTTAAATGATTATTTTATTCAAGTTGTATCAAGAGGGAGTGTAATGTTTGCCACGTGAGAAGAAAATACACGGGTGTGAGCTACAGTACCCATTTTGAACAAAAGAATACAGTGAGGCAAGTGATATAATCATATTATTTCTGAGTTGTGCATGTGACCCATCAATTGTAAATCATCTCCAACAGTACACTAAATTGTTGGCTATGATAGATGACTGACTGACTCTTAACAGCGGTAACATCGACCTTTCAACTAGTCACTTCTTTCTAAAACTTGTTACTGCCTTTTCTAGCCAATGACTAAAATCTACTCATAAATAATCCAGCTACTCTCGCCATTTGACAAGTGATATAAATACATCACCTGGAGGACAACCCTAGCCCCACTTTCATAAAAAAAAAAAAAAAATTACAGTCGAACACCCACAAAATCCAAGTTCACTTGCAAGAGCAATTGTCTTTTTTTTTTCGAAGAACAGCCCAAGTTTTCAATTTCTTCTGTTCAGCCAAAGAGGTAAGAACACTATATTAAAATCCTACGCTATTCCTGCACTATTTTGTTCTGTCTTGCATGCCATATTTGTAAAAGAACTTGATTTATTCACTTCCAAAGGTATGATTTAATGCATGCTCATAACATCTGAAGTTAATGTCATTTATTTCAAAAGCCATCCAAGATGAGAGTATCAAATGTAGACAAACCTTTAACTACTAAATATTTCTTTACATCAGTAGTTAAAACACCATGCTTGAGCCTTTGACAACCAGCGTCCTTAAAGTCTATCAATGTCTATAAGAGCTAGTAGAAGATAAAAAATGTTGCACACTACAGAAAGATGATGAGAGTTGACCTATGTATGGTTATCTGTTAATAACATCACCCTCTGAAGAATGAAAGAAGCCACCACTGCATCTGAGACAAGTTCTAACTTAGTCTCCGTCAGTTCGATGTTAGTCTCTGATAGTATAAAATCGTCCCTGGGAGATTCCAAGTTAGTCTCCGACAGTATGGAAGTAGTCTCTAATAGGCTAAAAAAATTAGTCTTCAATAGTACAAAATACTAGTCTCCGAGGGTACAAATTTTGTTAGTCCCCGATGAAGGAAAATGTTGTTAGTCTTCGATGATTAATCTATTAGTCTCTGATGGGCAAAGTATGTTAGTTTCTGATGACTAAAGATATTAGTCCCCGAAGAGTTTGGCGATAGCCAACTGAGTTTGACGCTGACTTATTGAGTTTGGCGTTGAACAAACTACCCACCGAGGAGTTTGGCGCTGAACAATTATCCACTGATGAGTTCAGCGATGACTTATTAAGTTTGGCGTTGAACAAAAATATCACCCGACGAGTTTGGCGATGAACAACTCATCCCCTGATCGTCTCAGACCATCCCCTGATGACCGATGACCATCCTCTGATAGTCAAAGATCATCCCCTGATGATCGAAAACCACCCCCTATTGGTCAAAGGACATCCCCTGACGGGTGAAACATCCCCTGATGAGTAAATTGTCCATTGATGTCCACTTTTATACGTTGTTTGCCTCAAGGGTATAAAGTATTATTTCTTCTATTTTATTAAGAAACTTTTATTAATTATCTTTGAAACTCATCAGTTCAGTTAGCAAGTTAGGACAATAAAAGTTTTTGGACATCACATGTCCATTTTTCTCATAACTTTATCAATGAAATAAATTTATCATGTTATATGCATGTTTTATAGAGTGTCTCACTCAAGAGTGAATTGAAATTGACTTTATTGCGTAGGACTGAGGCAAGTATATGTTCAATCTGATGCTTATTTAAATTTAAAGCATTATTTTTTGATTCGATATGCGTACAAGGCTATGATTCATATATTTCAATTGCTCTTATTAATGAGAACGCTATGCTCTAAATTCCACTAGCATGATATGAATAAATGTGCATGGATATAACTGAACTTTGATGCTTCAGTATTCTTTAATGTTATATCCTTGCAAACAAATGAGAATAATATGTCCCTTAAATGGGTTATGCCACATGGTTGGCTAAAGGAAAGGAAACGTGTTGATTTGTTTTGTCACCTGACCTAGAGGAATTATAAGTGACTACGTACGTTCACACACTAACGGATCATACGTTTATAGTTAGGCCAACTGTATACCGTATGGTTAGCAGATCCAACAGTTTTAGCCCCCGATGGATATTTTGAGAAAGATATACATAGGTGGATATCTGTCTTTCTTCGAGGAGGGTTACACGTTGTTTATCATCAGTAATTGTTAGAGATAAATGATGATGATTGTGTAATAAATTGTGCAACTATAAATACTTGAGGTATTTTATAAACCTTAAGATTAGCACAAGTTTTGCATCCACTGATAATAACCTTATTAATTAGTGGATGGTCGATTTCTTCACAAGACAAGTCAGAAAACAGAAACAATTAATGGACTTGACAAAGTGAAGAAGAATGTCTGATGCTACTAGTAAACAGTCAAAGTATTCCGCACATCAGAAATTCTAATCAAAGTTTCATTGATTGGAAACCATGAAGGGGAAACCCGTCAGGGGAAACCCATCAGGGGGAACCCGTCAGGGTATGACGAAGGCAGACCAACCCGTCAGGGAAACACTTCAGGACATGTCAGTGTCAGGCCAACCCATCAGGGTAACCCGTCAGGGGGAATGACTAACATGGCATCAGTGGAAGCCATCAGTGTATGCCGTCAGTCATAACCATCAGGATCAAGAAGCACTGAGTGAAACTCAAGTGAAGGTTGAAGCCCTGATCCAGTCAATAAGCATTAGGGGATGCAGAAGCACTGATCAAAGTCCATCAGGGCTGATAGTCAGTGGATCGTTATGACAGCATGCACCCGTCATCAGTACTTACACAGAAATCAACGTAACGTGTTACAGAACCAAGAAATATCAACTGGAAAGATATTTCTTGAAGTTTGTTTTTGATCCCATGAGAACTCTCTTGCATTAAATACACACAGATCAGGGGAAGAAAAAGAAGCAACAAAGAATGCAGCAATCTGACACATAGGGCTACCATGTGACATACTTGCGACTAAGTTGAGAAAAGCAGCACATCTCAAGCACGTGATTTCATCAACTGATCAACATATAAGCAACGGAGTTCTCATCACCAAAAAACACAGAGATTGAATCTATCCAACAGATCAAACAAACAAAGAAACACACAACACTAGGAAGCTCAGAAATATATTTTTTGAGAGATTTATTTTTTAGAGAAAGTTTTCGTAGCTAGTGAGTGTGAGAAGCTGTGAATTTTATTTGCAGAAATTGTAGCTGTAAATCACATTTGTGATTATATAGATTTCCAGAAAAACCCCAAGTTTTAATATAACTATTTTAACTTGAATCTGTGTGTTCATTTCTTATAGTTTTTCTATTTGTTACAACTGTTTTCCAGTAAGCACTTTTAAGTTTAAAAGAGCGAAAAGTTTCAGGTGTTTGTATTCATCCCCCCTTCTACAAACACTTGTGCTTATATTGCACTAACAATTGGTATCAGAGCCTCTTAGCATATTTCACTTGCTAAAAACGATCATTATCTATGGCCAACAAAGCTGGAAACATAGAGACAAAGAATACTTCTTCTGGAGACAAAGAATGATAGTTCATCTTAGCGCTATTGATGATGAATATTTGCAGATTGTAGAAGAAAGACCTCACGTTCCCAAGAAGCTCATTCCTATATAAGTCGTTAATGGAGTTAGTATTCCTGAAAAGCTTGTCCCAAAGACAACTGACGAAATGACGATAGAGGAATGAGAAAAGGTGAAAAAGGATCTTAAAGTCACTAGGATCTTGTATAATGGTTTAGACGATGATATGCTGAATAGTATCATGAATCTTACCATGTCTAAATCTATATGGGATACCATACAAATCCTTTGTGATGGTACTGAGGAAGTGAGGGAAAATAAATTGCAGCTGTTGACACAACAGTATGAGTGGTTCACAATGAAGAATGGTGAAACACTCACTGAAATGTTCGACAGATTTAACAGGTTTGTAAATGACCTGAAATTATATGGGAAGGCTTATGCTAACAAGGATGTGAACAGAAAGTTCATGAGAGCCCTTCCCATATCATGGGATCCTAAGACAACAACCATCAGGGAATCCAAGGACATGAATCTTCTAGACTTGGATAGGCTGTATGGTACTCTCAAGACATATGAACTAGAGGTTCAACAAAGATCTGAAATGTCAGGGGATACCAGAAAGCTTAAATCTGTAGCCCTGATAGCTGCCACAAAGGACAAACAAGAAGCAAGGCCATGTGTCTTGATGAAGCAGCAACTAGAAGATGCTGACATAGAAGGGGACAAAGAAGTTGACTTCAATGAGGAAGAATATACTCCGGAAGAGTTAGAGGAGCTGGATGAAACCATGGCCTTTTTTGCAAAAAGGTTTTCCAAGCTGAAATTCCAAAAGCCTTCGGGATCTAAAAGATTTTCAGCAAGGAAACCCAGTAGCACGAAAAACTTTATTGACAAATCAAGAATAAAGTGCTACAAATGCAATGAGCTGGGTCACTTTGCAAATGAGTGCTACAAGGCCACAAAAGATGGTGAATCCAGAAACAAAGAAGCTATTGTGGACTACAAGAAGAAATACTTTGACCTTCTTAATTCAAACAAGAAGGGAAAAGCATATATTGCAGAGGGAAAGGACTGGGCTGACTCTGATGAAGAATAAAATGAAGAGTATATCAACCTAGCCCTGATGGCCTCATCCACTGACAGTAGCAGCTCGTAGGTAAGCCTCGAAATTTCCTCTAACATGTCTAAAACTGATTGTGTTAAAACTGTTAAAGAAATGGCTTGTGAGATAAAGGATCTCTATGATACCCTAATGAGTGCTATGGCTGAAACTGAGAGAGTACAGAAAATAAATGAACAGTTATCTGCTAGGAACACTCTTTTAGAATCAGAAAACTCCAGACTTGAGAGTCTTGAAAAAGAACTCTCAAGGACTAAAAATCTTCTTGACTGTGCTATCAAAAGAGAGGAATGGACCTCGAATCTTCTTAGTCAAGAAAGGGAAGTCATTAAGAGATGAAGTGAGTCTAGCAGGAAACTGGAGGATCGTTTGAAAAGTCAGAAATCTGATCCAAAATCTGGTTTGGGCTATGAAGGGACTCAAGTGCAACAACCTCCCATTGAGGTTGAGACCATATCAAGAAGGTGGAAACAGAATCAGGGTCAGTGGTTAGAATGTTGAGAATAGATAATGGAACTAAATTCAAGAATGCAGCTGTTGAGGGATTTTGTGTGGAGAAAGGCATAAATCATACATTCTCTACTCCAAGGACTCCTCAACAGAATGGTGTAGTGGAAAGGAAAAATAGAACCCTGATTGAAGCTGCTAGGTCAATGCTAGCAGAGGCAAAGATTCCCACCTATTTTTGGGCTGAAGTAATTTCCACTGCTTGCTTTACTCAGAATAGATCTCTAATCAATAAGGCTCACAACAAGACACCATATGAGCTAATGACAGGGAGAAAGCCAAGCATCAAGTTCCTCCATATCTTTGGATGCAAATGTTTTGTTCTAAGGAATTTTGGTGAGAACTTAGGAAAATTTGATCCAAAAGCTGATGAAGCAATTTTCCTAGGTTATTCTCTGTCATTCAAGGCCTACAGGGTTTACAACAAAAGACTTCAGGTGGTGATGGAGTCTATAAATGTAGCTTTTGATAATCAAGAGATTTTTGGACTTGAAGACCCTGGTTTTCATGAAGAACTCAGGTTTGAAAATGAAGATGAAAATGATTATCAAGAGACTAAAGCCGATGAGTGTAGACAAATGGAGAATTTATCCATTCCTAATGTCAATCCAAACAATGTAGACCCCCCGTCAGCAGATAGAGTCAATTTTCTGGACAACAGATCAGGGGATACTCCATTAGGGGATCATTCATCAGGACATGCACCATCAGGGGATAACTTGAACCTTGAATTATCCACTAATTCAGGGGGAGAGATTTCAGAAGCTGGGAGCACAGGCTTAGGGGGAGGAGATGATTGTCAAGCAAGCTCATCAAGACATATCTCTAATCCTAAATGGGCCAGAAGTCACATAACAGATCTGATTATTGGTGACCCAAGCAAAAGAGTGCAGACCAGGAAAGCAACATCTAATGAATGCCTATAGCTTGTTTTCTTTCTCAAATTGAGCCAAAGAAGTTTGAAGAAGCTGTTCAAGATGTAGACTGGATCTTGGTAATGCAGGAAGAGCTAAATCAATTTGAAAGGAATCAAGTATGGAAGCTTGTACCTAAGCCCAAAGATAGGATCATAATAGGTACTAAGTGGGTATTTAGAAATAAGATGGATAACGCTGGCATTGTTGTAAGAAACAAAGCAAGATTGGTTGCAAAAGGATATCTTCAAGAAGAAGGGATTGACTTTGATTAGACCTTTGCACTAGTAGCCAGACTTGAGGCTATAAGAATTTTCTTAGCCTATGCAGCACATTCAAATTTTAAAGTATATCAAATGGATGTGAAAAGTGCTTTTCTAAATGGGAAATTGGAACATGAGGTGTATGTCCAACAACCTCCAAGGATTTGAATGCTCAAAATTTCCAAATCATGTCTACAAACTGGAAAAGGCACTTTATGGACTGAAGCAAGCACCTAGAGCTTGGTACGATACACTGTCAAAATTTCTGGTGGAAAACAAATTTTCAAGAGGTATCATTGACAAAACATTGTTCTTCAGACAACACCAAGGTCATCTGATTTTGGTTCAAATTTATGTTGATGATATTATTTTTGGATCCACTGACACAAGACTGTGTGAAAAGTTCTCCAAACTCATGCAAAGCAAATATGAAATGAGCTTGATGGGGTGAGTTATCTTACTTCTTGGGACTGCAAGTTAAACAAGTCTCTGATGGAATCTACATTCATCAGACAAAATATGCCAAAGAACTTCTCAAGAAATTTGAAATGGAGGACTCAAAAGTAGCAAAGACACCTATGGCCACTGCAACCAAGATTGACCCTGATAAGAATGGAAAGAAAGTTGATTTGAAGATTTACAGGGGAATGATTGGATTATTGCTATATCTGACAGCAAGCAGGCTAGATATAATGTTTGCAACGTGTCTTTGTGCAAGATATCAAGCTAACCCAAAGGAATCTCATCTCATTGCAGTGAAAAGGATCTTGAGATATATTAAGGGTACTATAGAGTTAGGACTTTGGTATCCAAAAGAGTCTGGATTTGAATTGCTTGGATATTCTGATGCTGACTTTGGAGGATGCAGGATTGACAGAAAGAGTACAATAGGAAGCTGTCAATTTCTAGGAGGAAGGCTTGTATCTTGGTTCAGCAAAAAGCAGCACTCAATCTCTACATCTACTGCTGAAGCTGAATATATTGCAGCTGGAAGTTGTTGTGCACAAATTCTATGGATGAAAAATCAGCTAATGGATTATGGTCTGAACTATTCCAAGATTCCAATAAGGTGTGATAACACTAGTGCCATTGCCATTGCTAAAAATCCAGTGCAGCTTTCCAGAACTAAGCATATAGAAATCAGATATCATTTTATCAGGAAACATGTTATGAATGAGAATATTGAACTACAGTTTGTACCTTCAAATCAGCAGCTGACAGACATATTCACCAAAGCTCTTGATGAAGCCACTTTTTCAAATCTTGTGGGAGAGCTGGGAATGGTGAATTATGCGTCAGGGTCAGAGTCAAACTCCTAAAATTTGGTATTTCTAACTCATTTCATAAGTTCTAGATAAAATCAATTGATATGTGGTTATATATGTTCAAATTGTAAATATGTATATACTTGTATATTCTGCATTTTGTTGTTTTGTTTTTGTTTTAACTGATGCATCAGGGTCAGGGCTTCCTTAAGGACGCATTAGGGTCAGGGTATCCGACCTGTGCGTCAGTGTCAGGGTATCCGACCTGTGCGTCAGGTCAGGGTATCCGACCTATGCGTCAGGGTTAGGGTGTCCGTCTTGTGCATCAGGGTCAGGGTATGTACATACAGTAAATCATCAGGGTAAGTTTAATTTTTTTTACTGCATCGGGTTTCAAGGTCAGTTAAGTGATGACAACTCATCATTAAGTTCTTCTCTCACTGATGACGTGTCATCACAGAAACTGAACTGACTCCCTGATAGCATGTTTTCAGGAGAAGTTTTCAAACGTCAATAGGCGGGTATTAATACTCTATCTCTCCTACTTTTGGAAACTCCCCAAAATGTTTAATCTCTACCTGATATTTGCTCGAGTTTTTTTTCTCTCTCTTGTCTTTACAGAAATCCTAGGACTTCAAATCTTCAAAGCATCCATGGCACGTCAACAAATTCAGAGGAACTTGACAGTCCCACCCACAAACTACGTGGGCTTCTCTGACATTGATGAGGTAAGTGAATGCTTTAAACCGATAATGAACTACCTGCTCAACTCTGAGTATAGTAAAGCCATCTTTACCGATGAAGAAATGTCGGGGGACGCACTGTCACAACTATGGACAAGTGCCAAGTTCATGTACTCCACCACCAAGCCTGATGTGGTCAAGGGTATCTCATTCAAAGTTTCATCTAAGAAAGGGAAAATAACTCCTTCCAGACTTAACTCTGTTTTGGGGCTACCTACTCAAGATCTGGTGGATGCACCCAGTGATGTAGATCTGCTGGATTGCTTGAGGGAACTGGGCTATAACGCTGCTCCCAACGCAGTGTTAAAGTTTAAGGATCTCAAGAGGGTGAATGTGAAGAGGGAGATTTCTTATCTCTTTGACACCATCACCAAGGTGTTCTCAAGTAAGTGTTCTAATTTTGAGGTTATTACCTCTTTAACTTTAAAAATAGCATTTGCAATTATTAAAAATGTAAATATAAATATAGGTAAAATAATTTTTGATTACCTTGTAAATAAGTTAGGTAGTTTTAATAATAGGAAATTTGAAATATATTATGCTAGATTTTTGTACATGATTATTAAAGATCAAATTACAAAATTTTTCTTTTGAGAATGATATACCTGTACAGACACACAAACAAACAAAGAAACTGTTTGTAGAAATAATAAAGAAATCTTTTTCAGCCGAACCGTTTGCACTTCCAAAGCACATGGTACATGTAGTAAATTCTTCACCTTCTACTTCCCAAACTGTACATTCTTTACCTTCATCTACTATGACAGAGAAATCAACCACCTCTCTGCCTACCCAAGTAGAACAGTCGATTTCTTCACAACCACTCTCAAAAACCCAACCCACAGTCTCCCAAAAGACTGTTGGGATTAAAAGAAAACCCAGTGAAGTTACCACAACAACTGAGGGGGAGCAAGGAGAGAGAGTGATTGGCTATAGGAGGAGATTGAAGAAGAAGAAGGGAGCCACGAGTGTTACCCAACAACCTGATCAGGCAGTATCCTCTCAAAAGGATATTGCTTTTGATAAGGAATTACACATATTTCTAACTAGTTCCTCTCAAAATGAATTAGTTATTGAAAATAGTCCCCAACCAAGGATACAGATGAGTGAGGCACATACACTAACCATAGACACTGATGAACCTATCATCAGGGTCTCTGAGAGCCACTTGTAGATATTTGACACAGTGAGTGCACACATCACTCAAGATGTTGTAGCTCAGAAGCTTCTCAATAAGATCGACATGAGTCATAAGCATTCTTCTACAGCATCTTTTGATGAATCACCTCCTCGTTCAGTGATTCAGCCAACACTCCCATCTACACCACTTCCTTCTTTCTCTGTTCCTCAAATTTCTTCAGATATAATGACACAAACATTAAGTGTCATACAATCAGATTCTCCACATTCTCAATTCGTGGAGGAGTCAACACTCTCTGACACAGTGTTTGATAGTCATCATTCTCACATGGTTGACTCATTTTTACTTGATACAAACACTGATGATCAAACAGGGGACATAAACTCCACTGTACATACTACAACTATAACTCTTTATGTACCCCCAATTGTATATACTTCCTCTATAGAAACATACACTTCTCCAATTATACATACACACTTTACTTCTTCTCCTACTCCTATCACAATTGTGGAACCAAAATCTGTAAATACATCACTTGAACTGGTCACAATTGATGATTTCCAAGCCCATAGGAGCCCCTCTAGGACAATTTTGAATGAGACTGAGAAAATACTTAGTGAAGAGAGGCAAAGTCAAACCCTTGAGAGGACTTTGGGAAAAGGAAAGCAAGAGAATACTGCCTTAGTAGGCAAAGAAAAAGGAGAGAATACGAGTGATGCCTTAGACGGCAAAGAAAAAGGAGAGGATGAGAGAGATAAGGATGAGATCCTTGTAAATAAAGAACAGAGAGAAAACGAAGTTACTGTAAATTCTACTTCTACCTCTGAAAGTGATGAAGATGATGCTCCACAAGATGATTTTTCCCAGCTCATCGGAGTTGATTTATACTTTCGACAGAACCAGATGTCTGACATTGTATAGTTATTAAAGCAAGAACTAGCTAGAACTACTGATCCAATCTTGATCAAAGTGTTAAAGTCACAAATCATGATTGGTCAGTCAATAGATATAGAAAATCAAAAATTGTATACACATTTTTCTACAAAGATCTAAAGTGTACAACAACTTGTCAACTCCCTAGTCACCAACCAGACTCTCCTCAGAATGAAGAAGCATGCTGACATTGTAAACAAGAAGCTAGCTGATCTCACTTCCCAACTGACCAGCATGGAAACTCTGCAACATTCCATGGCTGGCACTCTGCAACAAGTTCTTCAAGTCACATCCCAACTCTCAACTTCCACTGATGATGTCGTCAAAAAGGGGGAGAAATCAACCAAGCAATCGTCTGGGGATGTTGCTAAGAATTCAAATCAACATTCAGGGGATGTGACTGCTCCTGTTCCTGATCCAAAATCCAAGGATAAAGGCAAGGGTATCCTGATTGAGGAACCCAAGAAGAAATCCAACACTTAATCAGGGCCTAAGCTACTTGGAGATGCCATGAACACAACCCACTTTCCAACTCCTGTTGAAGTTGTAATAGATGGGAAAATGGAGCTGGTCTACCCTCAAGATAAAAAGTTAGTAGAAGCTGATGCAATCTTTGCACAGCAACTTCAAGAAGAAGAAGAGAGGGAAATGGCAAAGGAACAGGAGGAAGAAGTAAAGAAAAAGAAGAGTGTCAGGCCCAGGACCTCTAGGAAACCTCAGCCAAGAAGATCTCAGAACCCTAAAAGTGCATCAGGGGATAAAAATCAAGATAAAACTAAAGACCTTGATGCCACTACAAAGAAGTCATCTGAAGCCAAGGACAAAGCACCTTCTCCTGTTACCAAAGAATATGGTCCACCCACTTTAGTTGAATTTTTCAAAGAAGAAAGGCATAAAAATCTGACATTTATGTTCTCCATAAAAAGCATAGATGTCAGGTTCAACAATAGAAGGGATCAGCTAATAACAGTTCAACTGAAGAGTGGGTCAGAATTCAATGTAGCAATGGACTGGTTTAAGAGAATGGATGCTGAGCAATTAAGACTGGTCCTAAATCTGATTCCAAGATCCTCGCAGGCTAACAAAGACTTAAGGGGGATAATCGACAGGCTGAGGAGAGCCATCAATAATGAAAGGAGCCTGCCCACAGCATTGGAAAGTCCACTGAAATTTTTCTATAGATCCACTGATGGGTAGGAGAAAAGTATAAGGATTAAAGAAGTTGATGGCCTAAACCTGGAGGAAGCGATGCATGTTCTAAGCCAAAAAGCCTATCACAAAAATGAACATGTCATCCAGTTCAGAATCCTGCTGATTCAGATAGTATTGAAGGAGATTGAAGAAACCAAAGCTGATGATGGGAACACTGCAGTAAGGAAAGTGCCACTAGTGAAGGGATTTAAAGAATATCCAAAAATGATCACTAGCCCCATGGGTGTTCAATCAAAAATAAAAAGGGGGAGGTCATTACCTTCTACTGGTCACAACTTGCTACAGCCAATGTTCTAGAAATAAAATCTGTCCTTGAAGCTTTGGAATCCAGCAGCAATGTCAACAAAGTCAACTTCAGAAAACTTCTTCAAAAGGAGCTGGAGCAACTGGAAGTAGGTGGAGAAGACAACAGACTAAGTATTCCTGATCAAAACCCAGATCAAAGAAGACAAGGCCTTGGAAGTGACTCTCAACCGATTGAATCAAGTCATCCATTGCCCTTTGTCTCAGCAAAAAGGAAAAGGGATCCTGATGTCTAATACAACATTCTTTTTGTAATAGTTATAGGAAAATACTTGTACAGAAATTCTTTTATTAATTCATTCAAAATTCTTTCATGTATTTAGTATTAGTTTTGACATCATCATCAGTGCATCTGGGGATTTATGGTTATCAAATTGATAAACATAAATAGGGGGAGATTGTTAGAGATAAATAATGATGATTATGTAATAAATTGTGCAATTGTAAATACTTGAGGTATTATATAAACCTTAAGATTAACACAACTTTTGCATCCACTGATAATAACCTTATTAATTAGTGGATGGTCGATCTCTTCACAAGACAAGTCAAAAAACAGAAACAATCAATGGACTTGACAAAGTGAAGAAGAATGTCTGATGCTACTAGTAAACAGTCAAAGTATTCCGCACATCAGAAATTCAAATCAAAGTTACGTTGATTGGAACCCTTCAGGGGGGAACTCGTCAGGGGGAACCCGTCAGGAAAACATTTCAGGACATGTCAGTGTCAGGCCAACCCATCAGGGTAACCTGTAAGGGGGAATGACTAACATGGCATCAGTGGAAGCCATCAGTGTATGCCGTCAGTCATAACCATCAGGATCAAGAAGCACTGAGTGAAACTCAAGTGAAGGTTGAAGCCCTGATCCAATCAATAAGCATCAGGGGATCTAGAAGCACTGATCAAAGTCCATCAGGGCTGATAGTCAGTGGATCGTTATGACAACATGCACCCGTCATCAGTACTTACACGGAAATCAACGTAACGTGTTACAGAACCAAGAAATATCAACTGGAAGGATATTTCTTGAAGTTTGTTTTTGATCCAATGAGAACTCTCTCGCATTAAATGCACACAGATCAGGGGAAGAAAAAGAAGCAACAAAGCATACAGCAGTCTGACACATAGGGCTACGATGTGACATACTTGCGGCTAAGTTGAGAAAAGCAGCACGTCTCAAGCACTTGATTTCATCAACTGATCAACATATAAGCAACGGAGTTCTCATCACCAAAAAACACAGAGATTGAATCTATCCAACAGATCAAACAAACAAAGAAGCACACAACACTAGGAAGCTCAGAAATATATTTCTTGAGAGATTTATTTTTTAGAGAAAGTTTTCGTAGCTAGTGAGTGTGAGAAGCTGTGAATTTTATTTGCAGAAATTGTAGCTGTAAATCACATTTGTGATTATATAGATTTCCAGAAAAACCCCAAGTTTTAATATAACTATTTTAACTTGAATCTGTGTGTTCATTTCTTATAGTTTTTCTATTTGTTACAACTGTTTTTCTAGTAAGAACTTTTAAATTTAAAAGAGCGAAAAGTTTCAAGTGTTTGTATTCATCCCCCCCCCCCCCTTTTACAAACACTTGTGCTTATATTGCACTAACAGTAATCCTCGAAGTTCTCAAAGATTTCCAAGGCATTGGTATTATTTCACCGAGCCTCACAAACAGAATTGAACCTCCATTAACTTTCCAGTTCTGCTCCTCTAATTTGTTTGTATACTTGTTGAGCATAAATCGCTCATCCTTGTTGAACTTAATGTCTTGCAGGGCATGGTACAAAAGCTAAACCCTATGACAAGGGGAAAGCAAAGATGACTGATTACTAAGCTTGTGCTGACCCTATAGGTGGCCAGTAAGGAAGGAAGATGTTTGGAAGTTGATATGTTATGGACTATAATTTAGAAATAGCTTAGCTTCCGCCAAAGATGTAATATTTTGGGTTGTAATAACTTACTACTACTTTCGTTTAACTTTATTTATGCTACGAATGGATGTGATGTTATCTTTATTTTTTTTTCTTTTTGACGGAGCCCTGGTTTGATATGAGATTTTGGGACCGTCATAATTAGAGTATTAAAAGATAACATGTGATGATTGTAGACACCCGAAAATGTAAAACCCTAGGGTTAGATCAATTTTGTGCCCTAGGGGTATCCTTTTATCATTCATCATTGTCATTTAGTGTTTTAAATAACATTGAGTAGGTTATGGTATATATGGAGTATATACACTACGGATTTACATCAAAATCGGACAAAAGTTGAATCAAAAGTGCATTATAGTAATTTTCTCATCCATTCGAATCCATTTTCTATTTTTATTTTCATCATTATTAGTTTTCTAGATTATCTTACATTTATTAGATGCATTTATGACATTTTAGGCATTTATTAGAATTATTATAACATTTTCTAGTAAATTCTAGCATTTATTTAAGCCGAAATACCATTTTCAAATATTTAATTTTAATTATTTAAAGTCATTTTATAATTTTAAAATATCTTTTAGCATTTATAGTATATTTAGGCACTTTAGAACATTTAATTTTTATTTTATTTTATTTTAGTAATTATTAAACACATTTTTCATTTATCAAAAAATACAAAATTTACCAAAAATAGCTTTTTTAAATTCGACATGCATTTGCATCATCTCTAATAATTTTAGATAATTTTTATTCATTTTATTGTATGCTCTACTATCTATAAGAACTTATTAAATAAATGTCTAATTATGATGATAAATACTATTGCATTTATTAAAATAAAATCTATAAAGTTAATAAAAATAGAATAATATAAATATAAATATAATTTACTATAATATAATATATATTATATATTATTAATTATACTAATTAGTAATTAATTTTGATTTTGCAAATATAATATAAATTTCATTAATGGTGAACCATAACTGGACCACTTAGGCCCAAGTGGTCTAAGGCTCAGTCATAAAGTGTGGGGCTGGTCGAGGTCACTTGTTTGAATCATAGGATCAACATTTTTTGTAAAGAACTAGAGAAAAAAAGAAAATGGCAAAACACAATAAAAATACAAAATACAATATTTACCAAAAATATCATGTTTAAGTTCAACATGCATTTGCATCATCTCTAGTAATTTTAGATAATTTTTATTCATTTTATTACATTTTCCACTATTTATTAAATAAGTGCCTAATTATTATAAATAGAATTGCATTTATTAAATATAATATATAAAAATAATAGAAACTAAATAAAATTAATATGAATATAATTTACTGTGAACTAATATACAATATATAATATATATTATTAATTTTACTAATTATAAATTTCATTATAGGTGAACCATAATTGGATCACCTGGGCTCGTTCCATGGCTCGGACATAAGACACAGGGTTGGGACAGGTTGTTGGTTCAAATTCTAAGCACAACATTTTTATAAAGAAGAGGAAAAAAAAACAAAAAACAAAGCAACCGAAATGCGCCAAACGTAGTCGCAAAAGCTACCAAGAACGCCTACAAAACGATGTCATTTTAAGTCACTGCTAGAAAAAAATAAAAAAGGAAAATTTAGCTGGTTGCCCAAATCTTATTTTGACTCAACTTTTGGTCCTAAATCTTATTTTGACCCAAATTTTTGTCCAAGTAAAGACCATAGGAGCTCTCCTACATATACCCAAGCCCTCCTATAGCCAAAAGGACATCTTTTCTACACTTCAACTTTCAATTTGAGTATTTGATTCCCTCTCTTTGAATAAAATACTCCCTCTCTCAAAATTCTTTTAGAAAATACTTTTAGTTTATTAGTTTTATTACTCCCATGTGATGAAAAAACACTCAATTCACTTCAAAACCCCAATTTTTCTAAAGGGTAGCTCATAATCACTGTAACTTTACTCGTATTGAAGATATCTTTCAATACAATTCAATTTATTTTGTGTATTTGCGTTCTACTTGTTTATATTTTCTTGTTGTAGTTGTTAATTCATAATAAATTCATAAGATGTCCGAAAATTGATTTGTTTGTTTTTCTATACTCTTACTATCATGTAGACATCACAATAAATTTTTCATAATTTTTGAATTTATATTCTGTTCGTTATTAATTAATTGATAAACATAAATTGTTTTGTTAATTGTTGTTCGTTTTCTTCTTCTTCTCTAAAATTACAATTCCTTCTAGAAATATCCATAGATTTCAAATCTAAAAATCATAAAATTGTTTGCATACCGCTTCTACAATGATCAAGCTATGAACAGTAGTGTTTATTATATAATAATTGTTCAAATCTTCAAAAAAATCATAATCAATTTTTTTCTTCTTCTTTCAAGCATGCATATTCTGAAAAAAAAATATTTTATTGACTTTTATTTGTAACTAAAATTCTTTGTTTGTTTCTAGTAAAACCGTTCAGCTATTTTAAAAAAAATTTGTTTAAATCAACTCCATGGAAAATATAGCATGTTCTTAATTCTTCAAAACCTTTAAAACTCCGTGGAAAATATGTATATTTCAAATATAAATTTTTTTTAATTTTCTAAATTCATCTATTTTTCTGTTTTGCATTATTAGAGTACTTTTTTTCTAAATTAATAAATATCAATTGATTTCCAAAATATCAAAATAAAATTTTTGTTTAATCTCTATTGTTTTTAGGACTTTTAAAAAATATAGAAATAATTTTTACTTATTTTTCATAATTAATTGCATGTACTAGCATTAATTAGTTAGGGCATGTTTGATAAGCTCTTATAAAGTCTGAATGGCACTAGATCTGACCGAATCTCCCATTAAGAGTGTTTGATAGAAAATTAAAAGAATCTGAATGACCTTATGAGATCTGACCAAATCCATCAAAAAATTCTAGCATAATGGGTAAGATTTGTAGCTTTTTCTTATAATTACCTAAATTCAATCATGCTCATGTTCAGGTCAGAAATGTTATGGAGCGCTCTTTTGGGGTGCTAAAAGCTAGATTTCCTATCTTGACGCAAATGGCTCCTTAACATTTTTCTGTGCAAAGAGATATAGTAATTGTTTGCTTTGCGTTTCACAATTTTTTAAGAAAAGAGAACATTCCAGATGACCTATTTAGGATATATGATCGAGCTAGTAACCTTGATGAGGAAGAGAAACATGAAGATGATCATGAAGGTGACGATGAGCCACGTTCAGGTGCTCAAGGCATACAATTTATGACCAACCTATTGGAACAAATTGCCTGTAAGTTGTCAAGGAATAATTGAAGTGATGTTTTTTAATCTTTCTTTTCTTTTCTTTTTCCTCAAAACATTCATTATAATGTTGTCAATTTTAATTTGAAAGCCTGTAATGTATTGTTTATTTAAATTAATGAGATCAAGATTTAAATTCATATATGTATTGGTAGTTTTATTGAATACTGAATAGATTACTCTACTCAAAAGTTTAGAATGACGATTTATAGTTATTCAAATGTTTCTGTTTGTCCCTCAAGATGGTTTGTAGAAGGGGGCGGGGGGGAGGAGGGGGTTAATACAAACCACAAAATTCTTTCGAACTTTGTGAGTTTAGTGAATATACTATATTAAAAGTTGTGGATATTGAAAGAATACAATATATCACAAGCATTTCTGAACTTTTATAAATCAATGAAATATTACAAAAGCTCATTGGTGTGAATGACCAGCTTCTAACAGAGTAAAATAATAGTTGCACTTTAGAATATGATTTCTAGCTTCTCTCAAGCTATGAAAACTTGTTTCTCTCTCTCTGTAAGTTTATTACAGCTACGATATGATCTGAGATAACATGTATACTAGTGTTTTTGTGTATCTCAATGATATCTTGTTGTCTCTATGTTTTTTTTCCCTCAGTTGTTTCATGTCTTTTTTTGTAGACATAGCTCCCTTATTCTCCAAGTTTCCTCAGTGAGTTGCTTCCAAAAATATCTCTAATATTCTTTGGTAATTGTACCTCTGTCATATAGCTTCTTATTGCATAATCTTCCTTGCAGGCCATCCTGTTGTGTAACATCTCTGGTGTATCAACACACTAACTCCCTTATTTTCCTCTTAGAGTTCCCATGATAAGTTATCTTTGTAGTGAATAACTTATCTCTATGAGCTTCTTGGTTTTTGATTGGACCAACTTCTATATTTTTCTTATTCAAGTTTCTATAAGTTATCTTTGAAGTTTTCACATTAGTAGCTATATACGCATACTAGTATATAAATATGACTTATCTCCATATTTTACTTTATCAGTGTTCACACCTGTAGTGTATAACTTATATCCTTGAAGCTTCTTTAGTAGCCAATCTCTCCTTATTGGACCACCATCTATATTTTAATTCCACCATCTTTAGACTTGAGTTACTGGATTTGTAAACTCAGACATATGTCATCCTATATGTCATTTTTGGTCTATAATCATGTTATCCCCTGATGGGCTGTTTTGTTCATCAGTGGATATTTATCCCCTGACGACCAAATTTGTTTATCAGTGGATATTTATCCCCTGACACACAAGCACTTTGTGCTTCACAATTTATCCACTGATGTCCGAGCACTTTGGTGCCAGTGTAAATTACTCGACAACTTTGGCGATGAATAATTTTGAGTTTGGCGCTGTTGTTGATTTTCCCGATGACTTTGGCAATAGTCATTTTTTGATTTGCCCGATGACTTTGGGTTTAGTAAAATCATCTCAAGGCTACTTTAATGCATTGGAATGTCTTTGTCTTAGTCTTTGGTAGCTTCAACATTAGTCTCTGATGAACAAAAACTTAGTCTCTAATGAAAAAAAACTTAGTCTCCGATGAACAAAAACTTAGTCTTTGATGAACAAAGGCTTAGTCTACGAGAGGTTAATTTTGCTTGACCAACTTTGACTTTTGTTGAGCTCTACAAATGCATTCCTCGTAGTCTCTGATGCTCACCTGTAGTCTCTGAAAGTAGTTTCTCATAGTGCACTACTGTAAGTACATGTACAATTATAAATTAAACAATTTTAAGTGTTTATACATCATCATTAAATGTTATAATTCCTAACATGTTCATCATTCGATAATTATCCGCCGAAGTGTAAAAGTTATCTTTTGATGCAACAATTGACTTGCACAAAATTTTCAAGATTTATTCACCAAAGTTGATCATACCTAACTCACTTACCAACCTGTTGAAGGTAGCTTCATCCAATGGTTTGGTGAATATGTCTACAAGTTGCTTCTGTGTTGGAACAAAGTGTAGTTCCACTGTATTATTCATCACATGTTCTCTGATGAAATAATACATGATGTCTATACTTTGTTGTCCCAGTTAAACAACCTAGAACTTGTAGAAGAGGGGTTGAATACAAGTTCTTTAAATTTTTTCAAATTCTTGTTCTTTAAAGTAATATAACTTTTGGAAAATAAAGAACAAGACAAATCTATAAAACAATTATTTTTTATTGATTAACAATTGAGTACAAATTCTAACAATCACAAGTCGATTGTCAACTTCAAATTTTGTATTGTATATATATATAAATCTATGAAATCATACTTCTTCTTATATCTTTGTAAATTCAATTACAGCTTATGTTTCTAAATTGATAATTGAGCTTCTAATCCTATTCGAAAGTATTTTCCTATTTACAATCTGAATAATTACCCTCATACAATAGAAAATTTTCTGGTATATTTTCAAACCAACTTCGTCTTTAACACAACTTCTTTGTCCGTGCTTAATCATACTTTTATTCGAAATAGAACTCTTCACTGCATGAGAAAGTAATCTTCACTTTAGTCTCTTATGGCTTTCAACAACAATCTCTAGTAGAATAATGCTTAGTCTCCAACAAGTTTAGTCGTAGTTTTCGATAGGCTTAACTTTAATCTCCGACAAGCTTGACTAACTTCAATAAATCTTCAGTCTCTGATAGACTAAACATAATCCCTGACTTTACTGAACTTTCTAATGTAGTTATGGTAGTCTCTTACAATACAAGTTTGACTTACTCTCTTAAAATAATATACTAGAATAATCAGAGAGTAAACTACCAGCTACAAAAACTTAACTGCTACAAATTTACATTATTGAATAAAATAGTACCCATTTTTTTCAGTAGATTTTCTCTTTGATAATCAAAAGTAAGTGTTCCTCCATTGAACTAATTATCATGATTTTACTTTGATGTCTACCTTTGTTGAGTATATTCTTTGTTGAAGAGTTTTTCTTTTAAGATCTCCAACATGTTCTCTTCATGAAAGTATTATGGATCTCGGAGAAACTTTATTTCTATTAAGTTTCTGAGAGTACTCGTTCTATTACATTGAGTTGGGAATGATCAAAGATAAGGTTTTTATTCCTTCGGTCATACCAGTTCAGCCTGATTGGATTGAATAGTATTCTTTTCCTGTTCTTCTCCAGCTTTCTTTTAATCTCATATATCCCTGAAGAACCTCCATTGCTTGTTGATGTTCTGTGTTAGAATAAAATAGCCTTAAGTGTTTGTAGAAAGGGGGGTTGAATACAAACACTTTAAACTTTTCGATCTTTTAAAACTTTTTGCACGGATGGAAATAGCTTCAATAACCAGAAAAACTTTAACAAACTTAAAACGGATACACATGTATTCAAGTTAAAATAGTTGTATTAAAACTTGAGGTTTTTCTGGAAATCTAGTTAATCACAAATGTGATTAATCAGCTACAACTTCTGTAAAAAGTTACAGCTTCTCTGTAATAAGATTACTGCTTCTTTTTCACACTCACTAGCTTCTAATCTTCTCTGAAATATTTCTCTCAAGATCTATTACAAATCTTCTCTCTAGTGTTTGTGTGCCTTTGTCTGTTGGTTGATCCGTGGGATATCCACACTTGTGTAATGAGAACTCTTTTGCATATATAGAAGATCAGTTGTTGAACCCACATGCTTAGACGTGCTGCTTTTTCAACTTAGCAGCATATATGTCACATCCATGTCCTTTGGGGATGATGTGTCAAACTACTGTTGCTTTTGTTACTTCTTTTTCATCCCCTGATCTTCGAGCATTTAATGATCAAGAGTTGTTATTGGATCACCAAACTTCAAGAAATATCTTTCTAGTTTAAATCTCTTGCTTCTGTAACAAGCTTCATTGATTTGCGTGTAAGACCTGATGACGAGTGTATGCAGTCATAACTATCCACTAATAGCAAGCCCTGATGTGGACTTGATCAGTGCTTCCGGATCCCCTGATGACAAGTCCTATTTAAGACTCGATCAGTGCTTCATCCTTCACTTGAGTTATCCAAGTGCTTCTTGATCCCCTGACGTTAAGACTTAAAGCATCCATTGATGGCTTCCCCTGATGCAGTGTTGAGCATTCCCCCTGACGGGTTAGCTTGCCACTGTCATATCCAGATGAGTTCCCCTGACAAGTTGGCATGTCACTGTCATGCCCTGACGCGTTCCCCTTGATGAGTTTGGCTTGCCAGTGCCATACCCTAACGCATTCCCTTGACGGGTTGGTCTGCCTTTGTCATCCCTTGATGGGATCCCCTAATGGTTTCAATCACTAAAGCTTTGTTGATTTTGTTTGGGATGTTTGGTGTGAGGAATACTTAAGTGTTTTTGAGTAACAACAAACATCCCTCTTCATTATCAACTCCTTTAGAAGTTTCAACTGATGACTTGCCTAGTGTGTAATACTTCATCCCCTCATGACTAAGTTGATCATCAATGAATACAAAACGTATGCAAATACTTAGGTTTATAGAACACCCTGAGTATGTACAGATGCACAAACAAAACTCCAAGCATCATCATCATTTATACCTAACAATCTCCCCCTATTTATGATTATCAATTTGATAACCATAAATCTACTTGATGCACTGATGATGATGTCAAAACCAAAACTATACACTATCAACAGAAATTTAACAAAATTGTATTGATCTATTCTATTATATTTGTATGAACTAAGAAAATAACTATACAATTATTTCCTATAACTATTACAAAAATATACATTTTTAGACATTAGGATCCCCTTTTCGTTGAGCTGAAACAAAGGGCAATGGATGACTTGATTCAATAGGCTGTGAATCACTTCCAAGGACTTGTCTCTTTTGATCTGGGTTTTGATCTGGGTTTTGATCTGGAATCCTAAGCCTGTTGTCCTCCCCTCCTGCTATAAGATGTTCCAGCTCCTTTTGAAGAAGTCTTCTGAAGTTTGCAATGTTGACATTACTGCTGGATTCCAAAGCTTCAAAGACTGATCTGATCTCTGGCACATTAGCTGCAACAAGTTGTGACCAGTAAAAGGTGATGATCTTCCCTTCTGCATTTTTGAATTCTACACCCATGGGATTTGTGATCATCTTAGGATATACTTTGAATCCTTTTACTGGGGGCACATCCCTTACTGCTGCTATATTCCTATCATCAGCTCTGGTTTCTTCAATCTCCTTTAACACCTTCTGTTTCAGCAGGATTCTAAACTGGATGACATGTTCACTCTTATGATAAGCAATTTGGCTTAGAACATGCATCGCTTCTTCCTGGTCAAGCCCATCCACTTCTTTATCCTTATACTTTTCTCCTGCCCATCAGTTGTTCTATAGAATAGCTTTAATGGTCTCTCCAAAGCTGTGGGCAGGCTTCTTTCATTGTTGATGACTTTCCTCAGCCTCTCAATCATCCCCCTCAAGTCTCTATTAGGTATTTTTGTTTTGGAAATCAAGTTCAGGATCAACCCTAATTGCTCAGCATCCATTCTCCTAAACCAGTTAAGGGTGACTGTGAACTGTGACCCATTTTTCAGTTTAACAGTGATTAGCTTTTCCCTTTTGTTGTTAGTCCTAACATTTATGCTTTTTATTGAGAACATAAATGTCAGATTCTTACGCCTTTCATCTCTTAGGGATTCATCTAGTGTGGGTGGTCCATATGTTATAAGAGAAGGTGCTTGATCCTTGGCTTCAGATGACTTGGATTTGGTGGCATCAGGGGATTTTGATTTTTCTTTGTCTTTATCCCCTGATGCACCCTTAGGTGGTTGAGATTTCTTTGGCTGAGGTTTCCTAGAGGATTTTGGCCTAACACTCTTTTTCTTCTTTTTCTTTCTCCTTTGTCATTGTCCTCTCCTCCTCCTCTTGAAGTTGTTGTGCATATAGTGCATCAGCTTTCACAAGCTTCTTATCCTGAGAGAAGACAAGCTCCACTTTCCCATCAATTACTGCTTCAATGGGTGTTGGAAACTGGGCTGTCTTTATGGCATCTCCAAGTAGCTTACGCCCTGATTGAGTATATAATTTTTTTTTGGGTTTCTCAATCAGGATACCTTTGCTCTTGTCCTTTGGAGTAGGAGCAGTCACATCCCCTGATGGTTGATCATTTGAGGGCTTCTCTGCAACAACCCTTGACGATGGCCCTGAAGATTTCTCCCCCTTTTTGACAACATCATCAGTGGAAGTTGAGAGGCGGGATGTGACTTGAAGAACTTGCTGTAGAGTGTCAGCCATTGACAATTGCAGAGTTTCCATGTTGGCCATTTTGTTGGAGAAGTCAGAAAGTTGTTTATCAACATTGTCAGCAAGTTTCTTCATCTGGAGCATGGTTTGGCTGGTAACAAGGGAGTCAACAACTTGTTGTACATTATTTATTTTGTTTGTAAAGTGTGTATAGAGTTTCTGATTTTCTACATCCACAGATTGCCCTATCATTATTTGTGATTTGAGGACCTTGGTCAAAATTGGATCTATGGTCCTAGAAAGCTCCTGTTTGAGTAACTTTATTGTATCTGTCAACTCATTTTTCTGATAGAATAAATCAACTCCCAGGAGAGTTAAAAGATCATCCATAGGAGTGTCATCTTCATCACTATCAGAAGAGGATGTTGTATGTACAGTAACAGTATCAAAAATTTCTCTCTATTCTTTATTTACAAGGATTTCATCCTAATCTCCCTCAATCTCTCCTTTTGTTGTGCCTTCTTAGGCATCTCTCGAAGCCTCTCTTTTTTCTTTGCCTTCTAAGGCAATACTCTCATCCTCTCCTTTTGCCAAAGTCCTCTTAGGGGATTGACTTTGCCTCTCTTCACTAAGTATTCTCACATTCTCACTCAAAATTGTCCTAGAAGGGCTCTTATAGGCTGTGAAATCAGCAATTGTGGCCAGTTTAAGCAAATTATGTATAGTTTCTGGTTCCACAGGAGTGATAGGGGAAGGAGTGGAAGTCAATTGTGTATGTACAATTGGAGAAGTATATGTTTTTATAGAAGAAGTATTTACATGTGGGGGAACATAAATGCTTATTGCAGTAGTATGTACAGGTGCATTGTTGTTCGCAAACTGTGTCACAGTGATTTGGTCATTTAAAAAGGAATCAATCACTCGAACATGTTGATTATCAATCACGATGTCAGTGAGTGTTGGCTCCTCCATGAATTGAGAAATTGGAGAATATGATCTCATGACACTTAATGTTTGAAGAAATTTGAGAAACAGAAAAAGAATGAAGAGGTGTAGAAGGGAGTCTTGGCTGGATCACTGAATGAGGAGGTGACCCATCAAAAGAAGTTGTGTGTGCACTCACTGTGTCAATTATATGCAAGTGGCTCTCAGAGACCCTGATTTTAATTTTATCAGGGGCTATGGTCAGTGTATGTGCCTCACTCAACTGTGTCCCTGGTTGGGGACTATTTTCAATAACTAATTCCTTTTGAGAGGAACTAGTTAGACATGTGTTTAATTCCTTATCAAAAGCAGTATCCTTTTGAGAGGATACTGCTTAGTCTGGCTTTAAGGTAACTCTGTTGGCCACCTTCTTCTTCTTCTTCAATCTCCTAAGGTCAATCACTCTCTCTCCTTACTCCCCCTCACTTGTTGCGGTTACTTCAGAGGGTTTTCTTTTAGCACCCTTAGTCTTTCGGGAGACTAAGCGTTGGGCTGATGAGAGTGGTTGTATTGAAACTGGTTGTACTACTTGTGTGATGGCCCCAAAATTCCATACCAAACTAGGGCTCCGTTAAAAAGATAAATAAAATAACATCACGTCCATTCATAGCATAAATAAATTTTAAAGGAAAAATAGTTACGAGTTATTACAACCCAAAATAGTACAATTTTAGCAGAAGCTAAGCTATCTCTATATTATAGCCTAAACATCACAACTTCAAAACATCTTCCTTCCTTCCTTAGCGGCCTCCCAAAGGGGATCGACAAAACTCAGTAGCCAAACATCTTTGCTTTTCCCTTGTCAGAGGGTTCAGCCTTTGTACCATGCCCTGCAAGACATTGAGTTCAACAAGAATGAGCGATTTACGCCCAGCAAGTATATAATCAAAACAGAGGAACAACTTTGGAACATTAATAGAGATTCAATTCTATTTGGGAGGCTCAGCGAAACAATACCAATGCTTCAGAAATCTTTGAAGAACTTTGAGGATCACTAATGATAAACAGTGTGTAACCATCCTCAAAGAAAGACAGGTATACACCTATGTATATCTTTCTCAAAATATTCATCGGGGGCTAAACCCATTGGATCTGCTAACCATACGGTATATAGTTGGCCTAACTATGACCGCATGATCCCTCCTTGTGTGAACGTACGTAGCCACTTATAATTCCTCTAGGTCAGATGACAGAACAAATTAGCACCTTCCTTTTCCTCTAGCCAACCATGTGGCATAACCCATTTAAGGGACATATCAATCTCATTTGTTTGCATATATATAGCATTAAAGAAAAAACTGATAAATCAAAGGTCAGTTATATCCTTGCACATTTATTCATATCATGCTAGCGAAATTTAAAGTATAGCATTCTCATTCATAAAAGCAATTGAAATATATGAATCATAGCCTTGTACGCATATCGAATTAAAAGATAATGCGCTAAATTGAAATAAGCATCAGATTGAATATATACTTGCCTCAGTCCTCGGTTAGATCTAATTCAATTCACTTGCAAAAGACTTTGTATAACAAGCATATCATATGAGAAATTTAATTCTTTGATAAGATTATGAAAGAAAATGCATATGTGATGTCCTTAAACTTGTAATGTCTTAAATCTGACATAATAACCGTTGAGGTTAAATAAATAATTAAAACATCATAAAATAATTTAAGAAAATAATGTTTTATAGTTTTGAACACAAACTGTGCATCAGGGGATAATCTTCCACTTCAGGGGATCATTAGTCATGGTAAACTACCCGTCAGGGGATGTCTCCTCGGCCATCAGGGGATGTCCCTCGACCATCAGGGTATCATTCACTCGTCAGGGGATAGTCATTAGGGGATGACTTACCCATTAGGGGATAATTTGTTCACCGCCAAACTCGTTGGGTGATAACTTTGACTATCGCCAAACTTTCTCGGCTGTCAGGGGATGATTTGTTCAGCACCGAACTCGATAAGTCATCGCTGAACTCCGCGGGGACTAAGAAAATATACTCATCAGAGACTAACAAAATTTGTTCATCAGAGACTAACAGTTTTAGCCCATCAAAGACTAATCGAAATTTCCTTCATTAGAGACTAAAAGTTTTAGCCTATCAGAGACTAACTGTTTTAGCCTATCAGAGACTAATTTATATACTGTCGGAGACTAACTTGGAATCTCCTAGGGACTATTTTGTTTGGTCAGAGAGTAACTCCAAACCGTCGGAGACTAAGTTAGACTTGTCTCAGATACATTGGTGTCTTCCTCACTCCTCCATGGTTGGTGTTCTCAACCAAAACCATACATAGGTCAACTCTCACCATCCTCACAGTAATATGTAACATCTCTTGTGGTCTACCAGCTCTTATAGACACTGTTTAGACCTCCAAACTCAGGTTGACAGAGGCTCAAGCAAGGTGTTCTAACTACGGATGAAAAGGAATATTTGGGATTTAATGATTGTCAACATTCCTTACACTCATCTTGGGTAGCTTTTTTTGAAATAAAAAGACATTAACTCCAGGTGTTAAAAGCATGCATTAAATCGTACTTTTGGAAATGAATGAAGAAGGTATTAAACATGACATGCATAACAGAACAAACGTCTAAGAAACAGAGCAGGACTTTAAGGTAATGCTCTTACCTCCTTGGCTGCGATGAAGAAGTTAAAAGCCTTGGGTTGTTCTTCGAAAAAGATAGTTGCTCTGAAAGTGAACCTGGATTTGGTGGTATACTGTATAGAAAATTTATGAGAGTGGGGCTAGGGTTGTACCCAAACGATATATATATATATATATATATATATCTCACTTACCGAACAACAAGAGCTGTTGGATTGTTAGAGATTTGATTTCAGCTGTTGGTTGGAAAAAGGCAGCAACGAGCTTTAGAATGAATTGATTGGTTTGAAAGAGGCGGTGTTACGGCTGTTTAATAGTCAGTCGGTCATCTATCATAGCCCACTCTAGTGTACTGTTGGAGATGATATGCACTAGATGGGTCACGTGCACAACCCTGAGATACATTAATTACTTCTTGTCCCACAACAGTCTTTAGTTCAAGTGAGTACTATAGCTCACATCAGTTCACACGCGTGTGCTTCCACCCACGTGAACATATACACATACACAAGATAAACTTGAATAAAATAATCTTTTAAATACTTGTGCTCAAAATACATTTAAAACCTTTTTGGACATCACGTTGCCATTGAACTTTCATTTAAGATATGAATTCATCATTCATTCTGAAACGAGAAATTAAACTTTCATGCATAAAATAAATTAATCTCCAAAATGAAATATCATATAACAAAACTCATTTAAAATTTTCAGGTTCTCACAACTTGGGTAGGCAGAGAAGTGGTAGTGATCTCTGCCATCGTAGTTGAAAGAGAAGAAGTAATAGGTTGATAAGTAGAAGGGAGAGTACGTGATACCTGTTCCATATGCAATGGAAGTGCAAATGGCTTTGTGATATAGGATTTCTTTATTATTTTTACAAATAACTTCTTTGTTTGTTTATAAGTATGTACAAACATGCCATTCTCAAAAGAAAAATTAGTAATTTGATCCTTAATGATCATTATTAAAAATCTAGCATAGTAAATCTCTCATTTTCTAGAATTAAAACTACCCATTTTATTTACAAGATCATCAAAAATTAATGTTCCTATATTTATGTTTACATTCCTAATCATGGCATAAACTATTTTTAAAGTTAATAAGGTTATTACCTCAAAGTTAGAAAACTTACCTGAGAACACCTTGGTTATGGTGTAAAAGAGATACGAAATCTCTCGCTTCACATTGACCCTCTTGAGGTCTTTGAACCTTAACACTATGTTGGGTGCAGCGTTGTAGCCCAGTTCCCTCAAGAAATCATGCAGATCAACATCACTGGGCACTTCTACAAAGTTCTGTGTAGGTAGCCACAGTGCAGAGTTGATTATGGAAGGGGTTATTTTTCCCTTCTAAGAAAAGATCTTGAATGAGATCCCCTTTACAACTTCTGGTCTTGTTAACGAGTTCATGAACTTAGCACTTGACCAAAGTTGTGAAAGTGCTTCCCCAGACATTTCTTCATCAGTAAAGATTGCTTGGCTATACTCAGAATTGAGTAGATAGTTCATCATCAACTTGAAACAATCATTTACCTCGTCAATGTTAGAGAAACCCACATAGTTTGTGGGTGGAACCACCAGATTTCTTGGAAGTTGTTGAACATTGCTAGGTGCCATTGATGCTATTGATGAATTGAAAATCTAGAGTTTCTGTGAATAAGAGAGATATAAAGAGAAAGCTTGAGTGAATATCAGAGACAGATTAAGTGTTTTGAGGTATTTCAGAAAGAGAGAGAGAGAGGGAGTATAAATACCCGCCTTTTTGACTTTTGAAAACCGTTCCTGAAAACACGCTATCAGGGCATCGCATCAATTTTGTGGTGACCCGTCATCAGGGACAAGAGAATTCCCTAATGAATTATTATCACAGACTCTACACAATCCCCTAATGTAGTCAAAAGCCTTTTACCTGACCCTGATGTTCAATGAATACACACACCCTGACCCTAATGCACGGATCGGATACCCTCACCCTGATGTGCAAGACAAATACACTGACCTTGATGTGCGACAAGGATACCCTGACCCTGATGCTCGAGTCGGATACCCTGACCCTGATGCTTCTCGATAGAGACCCTGACCCTGATGCATCAGATAAAAACAAACAAAAACAACCAAAACAACCAAATATATGTACATATTTACATTTTTAACATATATAGTCACATATCAACTAAATTTATCAGGATTGGTGAGATGAGTTAGGAATACCAGAACTTAAGCATTCGATAATTTGAGTTATTCCAACAACCTTTCTGACAAGTCTCTAGCAAGTTTATTGAACTTCATTTTGCATAATTCATCATACCCAGTTCTCCCACAAGATTGGTAAAAGTGGCTTCATCAAGAGCCTTGGTGAATATGTCTACCAACTGCTTGTTTATTGGTACAAACTATAATTCAATAGTTTCATTCACAACATGTTCCCTGATAAAGTGATATCTGATTTCTATATGTTTGGTTCTGGAATGTTGCATAGGATTTTCAGCAATGGCAATGACACTAGTGTTGTCACACCTGATGGGAATTTTATTGAAATTCAGTCCATAGTCCATTAACTGATTTGTCATCCATAGGATTTGTGCATAGCAACTTCCATCTGCAATGTATTCAGCTTCAGTAGTTAATGTTGAAATTGAGTGTTGCTTCTTGCTAAACCAAGATACAAGCCTTCCTCCCAGAAACTGACAGCTTCCTGTTGTACTTTTTCTGTCAATTCTGCATCCTCTAAAGTCAACATCAAAATACCCCAGTAATTCAAATCTTGATTCCTTTGGATACCAAAGTCCCAACTCTGTAGTGCCCTTGATATACCTCAAGATTCTTTTCACTGCAATGAGATGAGACTCCCTTGGATTAGCCTGATATCTTGCACAAAGACATGTTACAAACATAATGTCAGGCCTACTTGCTGTTAGATATAACAATGATCCAATTATTCCCCTATAAGGCTTCAAATCAACTTTCTTCCCATTCTTATCAAGGTCAATCTTGGTTGCTATGGCCATAGGTGTCTTTGCTACTTTTGAGTCCTCCATGTCAAATTTCTTGAGTAGCTCTTTGGCATACTTTGTCTGATGAATATAAATCCCATCAGTGACCTATTTGATCTACAATCCCAAGAAATAAGACAATTCACCCATCAAACTCATTTCATACTTGCTTTGCATGAGTTTGGAGAACTTTTCACACAATCTAGTGTTTGTGGATCCAAAGATAATATCATGAACATATATTTGTGTGAGAACCCAAAAAATTTTAAATGCATTCTATAATAAGAAATAATTTATTTTGTGTTATTATATTTTTACATGGAGGTTAGTCTTTTTAAATATGAATGATAAATTCATATCTATAATGAAAATTTTTATGATGATGTGATATCCATGATGATGAGGTTAAGTTCCTTAAAAAGGTATCAAAAAGGGGATTAACAAATCCCATATAAGATTATATTGAACAGCATGGAGGAAGAGGAGACGGTTACGTGGGATTTGTGATTACGTGTTTGATTAGAAACTGTTTAGGTGGCTAAGTTTTCATGCATGTAGGACAGCAGCTGTATGCTGTCAAGAGGTCATGATAAACAGCCGTTTTACCGTCCAAATTAACCAATCATTTTATTCAAATGCATAACCTTAGTTTACTGCTCTTGAACTCTATAAATACCTCATTCGAGATGAAATTTTAACTCTTTTACTAAAATTTCTCTTTTAAAGAGTTTCGCTTAAATATATCATCTCCATAAATTTTCAAGTTCTTCTATCGGAAAAATTATTCTTAGACCAGCTTTGATCTCACTCTTAAGAACGAAGAGGTAAGAACCTTAAACTCTACCTAGTTTCTTTTATGCATAGTATCAAAGATTTATGCTAAGATTAATATTCTTTGCATCTTCATGAGACATCATAGGTTGAGTTTGAGCATCATAGGTCTTCAATCATAGCAGAAGCAAGCTCTAATGTTAATCTCAAATGAGATGATGTTAATCTCTAATGAGATGATGTTAATCTCTAATGAGATGCTGTTAATCTCTGATGAGATATTGTTAGTCTCTGATGAGATATTCGTAATCTCTGATGAGATATTCTGTTAATCTCTGATGATGACGTCAGCTTTAGTCCCCGACAGGCTAAAGTTTAGTCCCCGATGACGTCATTAGTCTCCGACAGGTTATTTACTCTCAGATGACGTCAGCTTTAGTCCCCGACAGGCTAAAGTTTAGTCCTCGATGACGTCATTAGTCTCCAACAGGTTATTTACTCTCGGATGATGTCAGCTTTAGTCCCCGACAGGCTAAAGTTTAGTCTCTGATGACGTCATCAGTCTCTGGTGAGCCATTTAGTCCCCAATGACGTCAGCCTTAGTCTCCGATAGGGTTAAGATGACGTCATCAGTCTCTGGTGAGCCATTTAATCCCCGATGATGTCAGCCTTAGTCTCCGATAGGGTTAAGATGACATCATCAGTCTCTGATGAGTTATTTAGTCTCTGATGATGCCAGTCTTAGTCTCCGACAGGCTAAATTTAGTCCTTGATGACGTCATCAATAGTCTCTGATGAAAGAAATTTTGTAGTCTCTGATGAAGGAATTATTAGTCTCCGATGGAGGAATTTCCTAGTCTCTGATGAGATATTGTTAGTCTCTGATGGCTAAAGATATCAGTCCCTGACGAGTTTAATAATGAGAAAATTATTCCCCGACGTAAAGTCTGTTATCAAGACTATAAAACATTATTTTCTTAAAATTATTTTATGAGGTTATTCTTTAAAACAGTAAAGTCTAAGGACATCACATACATATTTTCTTTCATAAATTCTTATTAAGGTATTAAAATATTACTTGCATAATTTACAGAATCTTCACTCACGAGTAATTTGAGTTTGATTTTGTGCAAAGGACTGAGACAAGTATATTCACAATCTTATGTTTATTGCAAGTTGATTCAAGTATATACATTCAATCTGATGCTTATTTCAATTTAACGCAGTATCATTTGATTCGATATGCGTGCAAGACTTGATTATATGTTTCAATTGTTTGTTTAAGAATGAGCATGCTATGCTTTAAATTCCGCAAGCATGATATGAATTATAATGCATGGATATAACTGAGCTTTGATTTTCAGTTAATTCTAAATCTTATATCTGTGCAAAAAAATGAGAATGATATGTCCCTGAAATGGGTTATGCCACATGGATGGCTAGAGGAAGGTGATGTGGACATAAAATGCAACGAAACAGATTTATCTTCAGAGACGGTGCATGGATCAAATGGTAATGTTGAGTTAAGGCTTAGGGGTCCTATTACTAGGTCCAAGACTACGAAGTTTGTAGAAAGATTGTCTAATGCAGCAGGTTTGGGAATTGAAGAGTTTAAAGCCT
>CM025786.1:48529830-48555654 GCA_014636745.2 Centella asiatica | reverse complement strand
TGTGATTCGTTCAGGAACCCTAAATTAGCTTATTGTGCGTATATCAATAGGTTGATTTAGTTATCCGAGGCTGTAGGCTTAAACTCCCTACATCAGAAGGGAAAGGTGCTGATTTGTTCTTCACCTGACCTAGAGGAAATTTATGTGACTACGTACGTTCACACAAGGAGGAATCATACGGGCACAGTTAGGCCAGCTGTATACCGTATGGTTAGTAGATCCAACGGTTTTAGCCCCCGATGGATATTTTTACTTCAAGGAAGTTATGCTTTGTTTTAAGAAGGATTACACAATTGTTTATCATTAGTAATCCTAAAGATTCCCTAAAGATTTCTGAGGCATTAGTATTGATTCACTAAGCCTCTTAGCAGAATTAAATTCTTTGAAACATTCTAGATTTGCTTTCCCAAATTGTTTATATACTTGTTGGGCGTAAATCGCTCATTCTTGTAGAATTTTAATGTTTTGCAAGGCAGAATATTAAGGTTAAGCCCTCTGACAGGGGAAAGGAAAAGATGATCAGTTACTGAGTTTAGCTAACCCTTCGTAGTGCTGATAAGGAAGGAAGGAAGAGGATCTAAAAAGTGATGTTTTGAATTGTAGTATAGAAACAGAATAGCTTTCGCTGTAAATGTAATATTTTGGGTTGTAATAACTCTTTATTATCGTTTCTTTCAGTAATTATTATATGAATGGATGTGTGGTTATGTTTTCCTTCTTTTGACGAAGCCCTGATCCAGTGAGGGATATTGGGGTTGTCACAGTTGGTATCAGAACCTGTTACGGCCAGAAGTGATTCATGAGGAAACACTGTCCGTAAACCACATCCAGGAGTAGGGAGTACTACGGTATGTCCCATATTTACTCCAGTGGAGGAATTTAAGAATTTGATGCTAGAATTGAAGTACTAGGATAGGTTAATGGGCCAAGGATTAAGACTTATGTTGGACACAATGGTTGTTGAACACCTTAAGGGTAGAAGCTGCTGAGGGAGATAAGACTGAAATGCAGGCACCACCACATAGATACATCACTACTTATTGACTTGGATTGTTTTATGTAGATGGCTAGAGATCGTTCTAGATCCCCCACACATTTTCCTAGAATAAATCTCCCAGTTTATAACTTTTCATCTGAAAAGGGGGAGGAGCCTAGTGTGGAGTCTCCACTGTTTACCTCTACATCATTGGACGAACATCCACCATCACCAGCAAACGAAGGCTCCAGCCTCGCCATGAAGCCAATGCAGGAGGCCGAACCTTCCACTGTTTGCCGCGGGCTGCGCATTCGCCACACAGCACGGAAAAGCACAATACGCCAACGTTCTGATCGCGACCATATCGTGACATAAGATATTCCTCGAATGAAATGTGATACTCCGAGGCCTGCTTCATCCTCACCACAGGCAGCTGTGCCATCCCATGACGAGATGGTACGTAGTTACGACACAGAAATTCACTATCGTTTGGTAGCTCGCACCATGACAGTTCGACGACAGGCTACCACTATTACTAGGTTTCGCACAGCAGCATCAGCATGGCAATCTTCTTTTTGACTGACTCAAAGCTTGTACCATCGGCTGGCCTTAGAGATGCATGCATAGATGGTAGCAGCAACAGTAGCTAATCCGACGGTGACGCGTTTGGAGCAAATAAGCAACCACTGTACGTTCCGCATTGAGGAGACACGTATATAGTCCCGACATTGGGAAAGTGAGGCGGAACGTGAAGGATCTTTAGACACGGAAGATGAGGAGGATTAGTTATAGAAGTGGATGTAAAATTTAGACGGAGGTTATTTTGTGTGTATTTTGAACGCTGCATGGGACAGTTGCGACTATCTCAGATGTATTCAAATGTATTTTGACTTATGTGTGGCTTGTTTAAAGAATGTTAGAGAGCGATGTTTATGATAGTCTTCTATGTATATGAATGATAGATATTTTGACATATCTAAAGGTTATGTGTTGCTTAATACTCTTCACCCTATTGAGTTATAAATTCTTGAGCCATATAAAAATGGAATGTTTCGTGAAGGATGTTTAACTCTTTGCGTATACTATATTAGATTATGGTCAGAGGAAGGAGACCAGGAAGACCCGGGAGAAGTAATCTCCATAACAATTTGTCAAGGTCTGAGAATTTAGAACGTTTAGAAAGAGAAAACCAAGCTGATAATGCTGACAAAGTGGTTGTGGAGGATGACAGCTCAGAGGAGGTTGTTGGGATGAATCGCAATACCCCACATGTTCCACCACCGACCCCTGTTAATGACAATGATTCTGCCAATAACAATGCTATAGGGAATGCAAATAACAACCCGCTAGCTTGATTTCTTCAGATTATTCGTGATGCTATAGCTGTGAATCAGCCAGCACCACCACCACCTTAAGCCCCAAGGTCTATTACTCGTGGGCTATGTATCCGAGATTTCACTGGCATTAATCCGCCAACTTTCGATGGTAAGGGGAGACCTACTGCAGCACAATATTGGTTGGAAGAGATCGAAAAAGCTTTCGACTTAGTAGACGTGCCAGAAGATTGCAAAACTAAGTATGCGGCTTTCATGTTGAAAGAGGAAGCCAATCACTGGTGGAAAGGTGCCAAGAGAATGGAGTTAACAAAAAGGGAAGTTACAAGGGACACAAACACCATAATAACCTGGGAACTGTTCACCCAAAGGTTTAGGGAGAAATTTTACCCCCCTAGTGTCTCCAATGCAATGGAACTAAGGTTCCTAAATTTGAAGCAAGGGTCCATGACAGTGGACGAGTATGAGGCAAAGTTTAATGAACTAATGAGGTATGCTCCTCACCAGGTAAACGATGAAGAGAGAAAGGGCCGAAGATTTGAGCAAGGATTGAATCCTTGGATTTTGAGGCAGGTAGCAATTTTTCAACTAAGAAACTTCGATGTAGTTGTGGAGAAAGCAAGAATCACGGAATGGAGTAACAAGACAGTATATGATTTCAATCGGGAAAATAAGAAGGGAGATAGGAGGAAGGGAGATGATAAGGGAAGCCATCGAAACCTTGGTCGTGTAAGCGTAAAGAAGGAAGAGAGAAGTAACAACAATATTAATCTGAGCAATAGTGGAAAGAGGAAGCGGAGGGAGCAATCATCTGATGTTATTACAAGGAAGGTTACTGTGTGTGCAAACTGTGGGAAGAACCATGGCACAACGCCGTGCTTGAAAGGGAAGGATGTTTGCTTCAAGTGTCGCCAACCGGGGCACTTTTCCTCAAATTGTCCGACTTTGAACTCCACCGCTGCCCCGCTTCAAGGAAGACCACAACAACTTCAGCAAAATAACAGACCGCTGGCCGCAGTAAGGACATGTTTCATGTGCGGAATGGAAGGACACATCTCCCCCAATTGCCCTCAAAGGAAAGATGGCAAACCAATGCTGACGAGAGCCAACACCATACCGGTACGACCACATGCAAGGACTTACAATATGACGGTGCAAGATGCTGTGGCTTCCGATGATGTTGTTACAGGTACACTTCTAGTGAACTCCTTACATGCTCATGTGTTGTTTGATTTGGGTGCTACTCGAAGTTTTATATCTGAACAGTTAGCTAGGAACATGTTAACTCGGCCTGAACTACTACCGAAGCCTTTAGATATAGTAGTTGCAAATCGTGAGGTGATAAGCATTTCTCACATTTACCTTAACTGTACTTTAAAGATAGATCAACATGAGTTTCTTGCTGATCTTATTCCTTTTCCTTTGGGAGAATTCGATGTAATATTGGGAATGGATTGGTTATTCAAATATCAGGCCAATATTGACTGTAAAAAGAAGAAAGTTGTCTTACGATCTCCCCAGAAGGTGAAGGTTTGGTTCCATGGCACTAAAATGGAGAAATTCTCGCCATTCTTGACCATGATCCAGACAAAGAAAATGATTCACAAAGGTTGCGAAGTCTTCTTAGCTTATGTGCACGATGTCAACAAGAATGAAAGTAAAATCGAGGATGTTCCTGTGGTAAGGGAGTTTGTAGACATATTTCCAGAAGGGTTACCTGGACTACCCTCGGATATAGAAGTGGATTTTGAAATTAACTTGATCCCCGATACAGCGCCAATATCCAAGGCCCCGTATCGAATGGCACCATCCGAATTAAAGGAGCTGATGATATAGTTGCAAGAACTCTTAGAACGAGGATCGATCAGACCAAGTGTTTCACCATGGGGAGCATCAGTGTTATTTGTTCGAAAGAAAGATGGATTAATGAGACTTTGCATCGATTATCGGGAACTGAATAAGGTCACAATCAAGAATAAGTACCCCCTGTCGAGGATAGACGATCTTTTTGATCAACTTAAAGGAGGAAGGTACTTCTCTAAAATTGATCTACGTTCAGGATACCACCAATTGAAGATCAAAGAAGGGGACATATCAAAGACAGCATTTCGAACTCGCTATGGCCACTATGAGTTTTTGGTAATGCCATTTGGACTAACAAATGCACCCGCAACCTTCATGGACCTAATGAATCGTGTCTTCAAACCATTTTTGGATAAGTTCATTATCGTTTTCATTGGTGACATTCTTATCTATTCAAAGATGGCAAAAGAGTATGAGGAACATCTAAGGATAACACTGGAAGTTCTAAGAAAGGAGCAATTATTTGCCAAATTCTCCAAACGTGAATTTTGGCTAAAGGAAGTAAAGTTTCTTGATCATGTGATCAATGAAACCGGTATTGCAGTGGACCCCAATAAGATAAAAGCAATCACGAAATGGCCTCGGCCAACAAACCCAACTGAAGTAAAGAGTTTTTTAGGTTTGGCAGGCTATTACAGAAGATTCGTTAAAGATTTTTCAAAATTAGCTATACCTTTGACGAACTTGACAAGAAAGGCTACAAAATTTGTTTGGACCCCAGATTGTGAGAAGAGCTTTCAGGAATTAAAGACGAGGTTGACTAGAGCCCCTATTCTGACATTACCAGATGACAAGGGAGAATTCATTATTTACAGTGATGTGTCAAAACAAGGACTTGGAGCAGTTTTGATGCAGCATGGCAAGGTGATTGCTTATACATCAAGACAACTAAAAGATTACGAGAAACGATATCCTACGCATGACATAGAATTGACAGCTATCATTCATGCGTTAAAAATTTGGAGGCATTACCTTTACGGTGAGAAGTGCGAGATATATACGGATCAGAAAAGTTTGAAATATATATTCATGCAAAAAGAACTCAACATGAGACAAAGGCGTTGGTTAGAGTTGATTCAGGACTATGACTGTTCTATCAACTACCATCCCGGAAAAGCAAATGTAGTTGTTGATGCACTCAGTCATTGTGAAAGACTAAATGTAATGACCATTCAAGAGGAGATCAGAAAGGACTTCGAACGCTTGCAACTTCATACCCTTACCACTGCTCAGAAGATAGATATGGAAGAAGAAATTCGAGTTCGGCCTCAATTGCACGACCTTATTAAAATCGCACAAGGAGAGCATTGCAAAGAAATGGACTAATTAATTAAGGGAGATAAAGGCAGATATTGCATGCATGGCGATGAATTGTTGCGATATGAAGGTCGGGTGTGGATTCCTGTAAAGGCTGAATTAAAACACAAGCTGTTGCACGAAGCTCATAACTCAAAGTTCTCTATTTATCCAGGAAGCACGAAAATGTACCAAGACTTGAAACAAAGCTTTTGGTGGCCCAACATGAAGAAAGAAATAGTTGAATGGGTAAGTAGATGCTTAACATGTTAGAGGGTTAAAGCAGAACATCAAAAACCAAGTGGACTACTTCAACCATTGGAAATCCCCGAATGGAAATGGGAATTTGTCACAATGGATTTCATAATTGGATTACCAACCACGCTTGGACGAATGAATGCCATTTGGGTCATAGTATATAGACTGACCAAATTGGCACACTTTTTGGCCATCAAGTACACATACAAGATGGATCAAATGGTAAGGTTATATGTTAAAGAAATTGTGAGTCGACATGGAGTGCCTGTCTCCATTGTCTCTGATCGGGATCCGAGGTTTACCTCAAGATTTTGGAAAAGCTTCCAAGATTATTTGGGAATAAGACAAGATATGAGCACAACCTATCATCCCTAGACAGATGGTCAATCTAAACGCACGATTCAGACACTAGAAGATATGCTTCGAGCTTGCATTCTCGACTTCAAAGGTCATTGGGACAACCATCTGCCACTAATCGAATTCGCGTACAATAATAGTTATCATGCTAGCATTGGCATGGCCCCCTTTGAAGCATTGTATGGTAGAAAATGCAGAACTCCACTTTACTGGAACGAAGTAGGAGAAAAAAAGCTAATTGGACCAGAGATAGTTCAACAAACTGAGGAGGCAATTAGGATGATCAGAATGAGAATGAAAGCAGCTCAAGACCGACAGAAACAATACGCTGATCAACATAGGAAGGATCAAATTTTGGAAGTTGGAACTTATGCATTATTGAAAGTATCACCCTGGAAAGGCGTTATGCATTTTGGTAAGAAAGGAAAGTTGAGTCCCCGCTATGTAGGACCTTTCGAAGTAGTAAGGAAGATTAGAGAAGTGGCCTATCAACTGGCACTGCCACCGACTTTGGGCCACATTCATGATGTATTCCATATATCTGTGTTACGTCCTTACAAGGCAGACGATGGAGGAGTGATTGATTATCAACCGATAGAGCTACAATCGGATCTAAATTATGAAAACGTTCCAATCCAAATTTTGATTTGACAAGTTAAAATTCTAAGGAATAAAGAAATTCCTTCTATAAAAGTGTTATGGAGGAACCACAGGATAGAAGAAGTTACTTGGGAACTTGAAAATGCTATGATGAGCAAATACCCCCATTTATTTGACATTTAAGTTTCGAGAACGAAACTTCTTTTAAGGAGGGGAGGATGTGAGAACCCGAAAAATTTTAAATGCATTCTATAATAAGAAATAATTTATTTTGTGTTATTATATTTTTACATGGAGGTTAGTCTTTTTAAATATGAATGATAAATTCATATCTATAATGAAAATTTTTATGATGATGTGATATCCATGATGATGAGGTTAAGTTCCTTAAAAAGGTATAAAAAAGGGGATTAGCAAATCCCATATAAGATTATATTGAACAGCATGGAGGAAGAGGAGACGGTTACGTGGGATTTGTGATTACGTGTTTAATTAGAAACTGTTTAGGTGGCTAAGTTTTCATGCATGTAGGATAGCAGCTGTATGCTGTCAAGAAGTCATGATGAATAGCCGTTTTACCGTCCAAATTAACCAATCATTTTATTCCAATGCGTAACCTTAGTTTACTGCTCTTGAACTCTATAAATACCTCATTAGAGATGAAATTTTAACTCTTTTACCAAAATTTCTCTTTTAAAGAGTTTCGCTTAAATATATCATCTCCATAAATTTCCAAGTTCTTCTTTCGGAAAAAGTATTCTCAGACCAGCTTTGATCTCACTCTTAAGAACGAAGAGGTAAGAACCTGGAACTCCACCTAGTTTCTTTTATGCATAGTATCAAAGATTTATGCTAAGATTAATATTCTTTGCATCTTCATGAGACATCATAGGTAGAGTTTCAACATCATAGGTCTTCCATCATAGCAGAAGTAAGCTCTAATGTTAATCTCTAATGAGATGATGTTAATCTCTAATAAGATGATGTTAATCTCTAATGAGATATTGTTAGTCTCTGACGAGATATTCGTAATCTCTGATGAGATATTCTGTTAATCTCTGATGATGACGTCAGCTTTAGTCCCCGACAGGCTAAAATTTACTCCCCGATGTCGTCATTAGTCTCCGACAGGTTATTTACTCTCGGATGACGTCAGCTTTAGTCCCCGACAGGCTAAAGTTTAGTCCTCGATGATGTCTTTAGTCTCCAACAGGTTATTTACTCTCGGATGATGTCAGCTTTAGTCCCCGACAGGCTAAAGTTTAGTCTCTGATGACGTCATCAGTCTCTGGTGAGCCATTTAGTCCCCGATGACGTCAGCCTTAGTCTCCGATAGGGTTAAGATGACGTCATCAGTCTCTGGTGAGCCATTTAATCCCCGGTGATGTCAGCCTTAGTCTCCGATAGGGTTAAGATGACATCATCAGTCTCTAATGAGTTATTTAGTCTCTGATGATGCCAGCCTTAGTCTCCGACATGCTAAATTTAGTCCTTGATGACGTCATCAATAGTCTTTGATGAAGGAAATTCCGTAGTCTCTGATGAAGGAATTATTAGTCTCTGATGGAGGAATTTCCTAGTCTCTGATGAGATATTCTTAGTCTCTGATGAGATATTGTTAGTCTCTGATGGCTAAAGATATCAGTCCCTGACGAGTTTAAGAATGATAAAATTATTCCCCGACGTAAAGTCTGTTATCAAGACTATAAAACATTATTTTCTTAAAATTATTTTATGAGGTTATTCTTTAAAACAGTAAAGTCTAAGGACATCACATACATATTTTCTTTCATAAATTCTTATTAAGGTATTAAAATATTACTTGCATAATTTACAGAATCTTCACTCACGAGTAATTTGAGTTTGATTTTGTGCAAAGGACTGAGGCAAGTATATTCACAATCTTATGTTTATTGCAAGTTGATTCAAGTATATACATTAAATCTGATGCTTATTTCAATTTAACGCAGTATCATTTGATTCGATATGCGTGCAAGACTTGATTATATGTTTCAATTGTTTGTTTAAGAATGAGCATGCTATGCTTTAAATTCCGCAAGCATGATATGAATGATAATGCATGGATATAACTAAGCTTTGATTTTCAGCTAATTCTAAATCTTATATCTGTGCAAAAAAATGAGAATGATATGTCCTTGAAATAGGTTATGCCACATGGATGGCTAGAGGAAGGGAAAGGTGCTGATTTGTTCTTCACCTGACCTAAAGGAAATTTATGTGACTACGTACGTTCACACAAGGAGGGATCATACGGGCACAGTTAGGCCAGCTGTATACCATATGGTTAGCAGATCCAGCGGTTTTAGCCCCCGATGGATATTTTTACTTCAAGGAAGTTATGCTTTGTTTTAAGAAGGATTACACAATTCTTTATCATCAGTAATCCTAAAGATTCCCTAAAGATTTTTGAGGCATTAGTATTGATTCACTAAGCGTCTTAGCAGAATTGAATTCATTGAAACATTCTAGATTTGCTTTCCCAAATTGTTTATATACTTGCTGGGCGTAAACCGCTCATTCTTGTAGAATTTTAATGTTTTGCAAGGCAGAATATTAAGGTTGAGCCCTCTGACAAGGGAAAGGCAAAGATGATCGTTTACTAAGTTTAGCTAACCCTTCGTAGTGCCGACAAGGAAGGAAGGAAGAGGATCTAAAAAGTGATGTTTTGAATTATAGTATAGAAACAAAATAGCTTCCGCTGTAAATGTAATATTTTGGGTTATAATAACTCTTTATTATCGTTTCTTTCAGTAATTATTATATGAATGGATGTGTCGTTATCTTTTCCTTCTTTTGACGAAGCCCTGATCCAGTGAGGGATTTTGGGGTCGTCACAATTTGAACTAGGATCAGACGACCTTGGTGTTGTCTAAAGAACAATGTCTTATCAATGATACCTCTTGTGAACTTGTTTTCCACCAGAAACTTAGACAATGTGTCATACCATGCTCTAGGAGCTTGCTTCAGTCCATAAAGTGTTTTCTCTAGTTTGGAGACATGATTTGGGAATTATGAACTTTCAAACCCTGGAGGTTGTTGGACATACACCTCCTGTTCCAATTTCCCATTGAGAAAAGCACTTTTCATATCCATTCGATAAACTTTGAAGTTCAAATGTGTTGCATAGACTACAAAAATTCTTATAGCCTCAAGTCTGTCTACTGGTGCAAAGGTCTCATCAAAATCAATCCCTTCCTCTTGAAGATATCCCTTTGCCAGTAGTCTTGCTTTTTTCCTAATAACAATGTCAGCTTCATCCATCTTGTTTTCTGAATACCCATTTGGTACCTATTATAATTCTTTCTTTGGGTTTAGGCACCAGCTTCCATACTTGATTTCTTTCAAATTGATTCAGCTCTTCCTGCATAGCCATGATCCAATCTGCATCTTGAATGACTTCTTCAAATTTCTTTGGCTCTATTTGTGAAAGAAAACAAGCATATAGGCATTAATTAGATGTTGTTTTTCTGGTTTGCACTCTCTTGTTTGGATCACTAATAATCAAATATGTTGTATGACTTCTAGACCATTTAGGATTCGAGATGTATCTTGATTTACTTGCTTGATTATCATCTCCTCCCCCTAAGTCTGTGCTACCAACTTCTGAGAAAACTCCCCCTGAATTAATGCTTAAATCAGGGTTAAAGTTATCCCCTGATGGTGCATGCCCTGATGGATGATCCCCTGATGGAGTATTCCCTGACCTGTTGTCCAGGAAATTAACTATATCTGTTGAAGGGGCTTCTATAATGTTTGGATTGACATCAGGGATGGTTAAATTCTCCATTTTTCTGCATTGATCATCTTCATTCTCTTAATAATCAAAATCATCTTCGTTTTCAAATCTAAGCTCCTCATGAAAACCAGGGTCTTCAAATCCAGAAATCTCTTGATCATGAAAAGCTACATTTATAGACTCCATCATTACCTGGAGTCTCTTGTTGTAAACCCTGTAGGCCTTAGATGTCAGGGAGTAACCTAGGAAAATTGCTTCATCAGCCTTTGGATCAAATTTTCCTAAGTTTTCACCAAAGTTCCTTAATACAAAGCATTTGTATCCAAAAACATGTAGGAACTTGATGCTTTGTTTCCTCCCTGTCATTAGCTGATATGGTATTGTTAGGTTTTATAACATTTGATGATGATTGTCTTTAGATTACTTAGATATACAAATGTACAGAAAGTGCTAATTAGTAGTACTGAAGTTTTGTAGCCAGTAGTTATCTTTTTGGTTGTAATTCATTTCTTCTTTATAAAGAGATAGATTCATTCTTTAATTGTAAGTAACTACTGGAAAGTGTATCAAAGCTTCAACAAGTCAAAGTGTGTATTTGGTCCATCGGAGATTAGAAAAAGGCTTATCAGAGACTAAGGATTTTGCTTACAAGACACTAAGTTTTGTCTATCGGAGACTACGACTTACGTCATGGGGAATTAAGAATAAAGCATCAGAGACTAAGCTTACGTCATCCAAGACTAGGCTTAGTGTATCAGAGATTAAGCTAACGTCATCAACGACTAGGCTTAATATATTGGAGACTATGCTGACGTCATCAAAGACTAAGCCTAAAGCATCGGAGACTAATAACTCTGTCGGAGACTACACAACCTGATCAGGGACTAAAGACCAAAGACTAAGGTGATCGGGGACTAAGACTAAAGCTATCAGGGACTAGTCATGAATTATTCCCTGATGAGATACAAAGTTCGAATTGAATAAGAAATGTCTTCCACGTAGACTGAGATATTATTGAAGATGTAGCTGGTAAGAAAACTAACCAGAAATCTATTCCTAATCAGAAAGGAAAGATTGTATTTGATTCGAATAAGGAAGCTGAATTTTATTCAGAATTGGTAACTAAATTAATTACAATTCAATTTTAAGAAGCTGTAATTAGGTTTACAGAATTGTAACAGAAGGTGTATAGTGTTGGGTTTCGTAGGATCAAACGCAGCGGAAAAATACGATTTAAAATAAAACAAAACGAAACCCAAACCCGAGGATCTATGGGAAACAATTTAATACAGATAGTTTAAGATTTTACCGATTAATTGTGTGAATCTGAAGCTTTGGTGAAGGTGTTGATCGTCTCCAAATCTTTAACGCAATCCAACAGAACTACGTCTCTACTGTATCCACACGAACACCCACGAACCGTCTCACGATTCGAACGAGAAGAGTTACAGTACTAGCTGTACGATCTGTATCTCTCTTTTCTCTCTATATCTCTGAACTCTAGTTTCTCTCTTATGAGCAACTAGGGTTCTTAGAATACGTGAAAACGTTGGTTTTAGAGAATAGCTGATATATCATATATATAGCCTTTCATAGAGTAATTCCAAAACCTAATCTAATTAGGAGACTTAAAATCCGAATTTTATATTTATTAAATATATATATTTAATCAAGTCTCACTTAATTAATATATATATGCCCAAATAAATATATATTCATATTTCCTTCCAAAGGACTCTATTTCATACAGATTACATATATTAATATATATATATATATATATATATATATATATGTATATAATTTAAAGCCATGATTTAATTAAATCAATCTTATTGATATATTAAAATCATTGACATTTAAATTATATCTCCTTGATGAATGTTCTTTGTGTGTGACCCTGTAGGTTATAATTACATTGACAATAATTTTAAATCATATTATAAAATTATAAACAGTGAGCGGCATCTAGTAATACATCACTGTTACCCAAGTAATAATAAAGTCATAGATTCGACGTTACCTTTTGTGACCAATGTTTCAATGTAATTTAATCCTTTTAACCATGATATCTAAGATTAAATTCAAGGCATGGATGTGTCATCCTCTTCATTATTTAATCTTAGTTTTCTTGATCAATGAGTAAACTATATGAAACAAATCTCTATTTGAGCATGGCCATGCATTTTATAGTTTCACTCAATCAAGAGGCCTATAGATATCACCCCTAATTTATAGGAGGGTTAAATTCCATCTACATCATTCCCATTTCTCACATAACTCATTATGCATCCAACAATCACCTTTATCGTCCACCCGGTTAAAGGTGACTTTTGATAATGTCAAAACGCATAACTCCTTATGTAGAAATGTCATGACTTCAGGTCGAAGGACCATTACATCATCGTCACTATGAGAATTACTTATGACACATAGCATAACGCTCTATGTAGAATTCTCATGGTGGGTTTGTCCAGTACTATGTTCTCTAACATGTACCTATGTATCAACTTAATATATCTCGTATATATTTATGACCAATGAGATATGGCCATTAGTTAATCACATACTAGTCTCAATGTATTATTGTTCTCCCGCTGACAATGATACTCGACTAGGGACATTTAAGAATAATGATACATTACATACTTATATGATCTCGTATTCAAGTCACATACTTGAATCCATATAATTAGTATCATTCTTCTAAGGACATTTATTATGTTAACATTTATATAACGCGGTCAATAAAACATAATAAAAGAAATTATCATCTAACCAAAAACATATCATAAATATAGTGTCACAATCATTACATAATTGGCCACTAGGGCATACACTTTAACATATAGGTTTTCATAGTTTTGTATCTTTACAATACATAATAGAAGCTGACGATCATATTGTTGTGATTGTTAGAATTTGTAATCAATTGTTAAAATCAATAAAAGCAATTGTTTATAAATTGATTTGAGTTCTTGTTCTTTATTTCCACAAGTAATAATTGATTTCTTGAAGAACAAGTAATCGAAAAGAATTCAAATAACTTATATTCAACCCCCCTTTTACAAATTCTCAGCTATCTCATTGGGAAAATAATTGGTATCAGAGCCTTTAATTGAAATTAATCAATTAACACGATTCTGAGATGGCCAACGACGAAGGAAGCAGCTCTAACATAATGGCTTATGTAGGAAGTCGTGATGGTGGAACCAGGATTCCAATTATGAAACGAGAAGAATATCCTATGTGGAAACAAAAGATTTACATGCACTTGAGAGCAACAGATCCTGACTATATTGCAAGGATTGAAAAGGATCCTTATCTACCCAGGAAATTTGTTCTTGCTAAAACTGTGGAAGGATCTGTTGTTGCTGAACACTTTGAACTTGCTTCTGAAAGTGACTATACAAACGAGGACAAGTTGCAAGTGTTAAAAGATGCTAAAGTTATGAACATACTTTACAATGGTATTAACAAAAATATGTTCACAAGCATTATCAACTACACAACATCTAAGCAGATTTGGGACACCATCAAAGTCCTATGTGAAGGAACTGACCAAGTTCGAAAGAATAAGAGATCATTGTTGACTCAACAATATGAATTCTTTCAAGCAAAGCCTAGAGAACCTGTGAAGACCCGGATTTGTAAATAAATTCCGTTATGAAATTTAATTATTTTAGCTTATTTTTCTTCATGAAAATTATTTTCTTATAAGTTGTGAATATTGAAATTATATTTTCTTATGAAAAATTTATCTGCAATGTGATGTCCAAAAGATTTTTAAAATGATTTTGTAAAGCTCATGAGGTTATGAGTTGTTCTACCTTTAAAGGAGTGTTTCACGGGAATGCCTCGGGTAGCTACAGTACCCGTCTTCTTTTTAACATACTCCACTGCTAGGGGGAACAGCAGCATTAAATGCTCATCATCCCTATCATTACCCTAGAGTCAGCTATGAAAGATGACCGATGGACACAGCAGCCGTTTCAACCACTCTTTCCTTCTTCAGTCATTTCCTTTCTTTTCATAGCCAACGGCTGAGATCAAGTTGATCCGACGGTCCTTGTTGTTCAATCAAGTGATATATATACACATCACGCTGTTGTAACCCGAAAAAGGAGAAGGTTCCAAGGGTAAGGAAAGATCGTGTTAATACCAGTAGAAATGGCTGTTCTGGGCTCATAAATACGATTTTTGGTTTAGTTTGATCTTGTTTTTAAGAAAAAGTTATGTTAATTTGCGCTAGAATCTTTCAAAACAATGTTTGTAATAATCATTGAGTATACTCTGTTTTAATTATTATTATGAAGGAAAAAGGTTATTTGTGTGATAGCTCTGTTGTACCCCCTTTGACGACCCAATTTTCCACTAAAGACCTAAGTCTCAACAATTAATATTAAACTGACGACACTAGTCTATGAATAGGGCAAATTGGGGCTGTCACAACTTGGTATCAGAGCCTAAACATCGGCAAGATTATTTATGAGCCAAATTAGAAAAGTTGAGATAAAATAGAGTGTTGGACAAGCCAGTCCTAAATTAAAACATTAAAGATCTAAGTAGTGAGGATATCATGAGTATATGTGGCTTCATCCAATGGTTTGGTGAAAATGTCTGCAAGTTGCACAGGATTTTCTATAATGGAAATAGCACTGGTGTTGTCACAATAAATAGGAATTTGATTATACACCATACCATAGTCCATTAGTTGATTTTTCATCCATAAAATTTCAGCACAACAACTCCCAGCAGCAATGTATTCTGTTTTAGCTATTGAGGTTGACACAGAACATTGTTTCTTGCTAAACCATGACACTAGTTTGCTTCTAAGAAATTGACAGCTTCCAGTTGTGCTTTTCCTATCTAATTTGCAACCTGCATAATCTACATCTGAATAGCCTATTAGACCGAATCCAGAATCTTTAGGATACCAGATTCCAAGATTTGGAATACCCTTGAGATATCTGAATATTTTTTTAACTGTAATCAGATGAGATTCTCTAGGATCTGATTGGAATCTAGCACATAAACAGGTTGAAAACATTATATCAAGTCTACTTGTAGTGAGATATAAAAGAGAACTTATCATGCCTTTATAACTTAAAAGATCAACCTTTTTACTAGTTGTGTCTTTGTCAAGTTTAGTGGCTGTTGGCATGGGAGTTTTAGTAGTTGCAACATCTTGTAAATTAAATTTCTTTAAAAGGTCTTTTAAATAGTTAGTTTGACTAATGAAAATTCCATTAGAGGTCTGTTTAACCTATAGACCCAAAAAGAAAGTTAATTCTCCCATCATGCTTATCTCATATCTACTTTGCATAAGCTTAGAAAACTTAGAGCATAAGCTCTCATTAGTACAACCAAAGATAATATCATCAACATAGACTTGAATAAGTATTAAATCACCAGTATATTTTTTATGAAATAAAGTTTAATCTATGATACCTCTAGTGAATTTATTATCAATTAAAAACTGAGATAGAGTATCATACCATGCTCTTGGTGCTTGTTTAAGTCCATAAAGTGCTTGATCTAACCTGTAGACATGATTAGGAAATTGATGATATTCAAAGCCAGGAGGTTGCTGGACATACACCTTTTCTTGTATTTTCCCATTCAGAAAGACACTCTTTACATCCATCTGATACACTTTAAAATTTGCATGAAAAATATATGTAAGGAATATCCTAAATTACTTCCAATCTTGCTATTGATCCAAAGGTTTCATCATAGTCAATTCCTTCTTCGTGTGAATAACCTTATGCAACCAGTCTTGCCTTATTCCTTGTCACCATACCAGCTTCATCCAGCTTGTTTCTGAAGATCCATTTAGTACCAATGATTGATTTATTCTTTGGTTTTGGTAGTAGTCTCCATACTGTGTTTCTTTCAAATTGATTGAGCTCCTCTTGCATAACAATTACCCAATCAGTATCTAGTAATGCCCCCTCAATCTTTTTAGGTTCAATCTTGGATATAAAGTTAAGGTATAGACATTCATTCTGAGTAGCACTTCTGGTTGACACACCTTTAGTTGGATCTCCTATAATTTGCTCAATAGGATGATCCCTTGTCCATTTTATTTGTGGAGGTAGACTTCTTGAAGAAAAAGCTTCATTATTGTAATTTTCTCCATGGTGTTCAGTGCTCTCAGCTTCTTGTGAAGCTCCCTCAGAATAAGTGGATATTTCCAGATTGGAATTTGAAAGATCCTCTGATTCGCTTTCCACTGACTGTTCCCCCTCAGTGGTTAAAGGGATATCCACTGGTGCAGTGGCTTCTTGGGGTTCAGCTTCATCATTCCATGAGTCATTTTCAACATTTTCTGACTCGTCTTCATTTTCAAACCTTAAAACCTCATGCATTCCTTCATCTAGAATTCCTATTGTTTTCTTGCCATCAAATGCAACATGTATAGATTCCATTACAATGTTTAGTCTAAGGTTGTAGACCTTGTATGCTTTGCTTCTTAGAGAGTAACCTAGGAAAATTGTTTCATCAGCTTTGGGATCAAATTTTCCTAAATTTTCACCTTGACTTTTTAGCACAAAGCATCTGCCACCAAATACATGAAGAAATTTGACATTTGGTTTCCTACCTGTCATAAGCTTATAAGGAGTTTTGTTGTGAGCTTTGTTGATCAATGTCCTATTTTTAGTGAAGCATACAGTTGAAATTGCTTTAGCCCAAAAATAGGTAAGTAGTTTGGCTTCTTCAAGCATGGTTCTAGCAACTTCAATAAGAGTTCTATTTTTCCTCTCAACTACTCCATTATGTTGAGGGGTTCTTGGAGCAAAAAATGTGTGAGATATTCCTTTGTTCACATAAAAACATTCAACTTTGGAGTTCTTAAATTCTGTTCCATTATCAGTTCTTAGAACTCTAATAGTCAGTCCAGATTCAGTTTCCACTTTCTTAATGTGATCAATCACCAACTGAGCTGCTTCAATTTTGATATGCTAAAATTTTACCCATGTGTATCTAGTGAAATCATCAACTATCACCAAAGCATACCTTTTCTTTGAGATAGACATAATGTTTACAGGTCCAAATAAATCCATGTGAATTAGTTGTATTGGACTTGTAATTGATGAAATCTCATTGCTTCTAAACGAAGTCTTCTTTTGCTTCCCTTTTTGACAAGCTCCACATAAGCCATCTTTAGTGAATTAAAGGTAGGAGTAGTAGCTACTGGAGTACTTTTACTTGTGCAAGTTTCACTAGTTCTAGTGATTGACAATTCCTCAATCACTGGGTACTTACCCTGGACCTTATTATTATAGCCAATCCCTTCATTTTGACTGGTGCTGTATTTTTCTATTGTCACCATAACTATTTTATAGGAGTTGGTCCATTCTTTTATGATGTCCTGCTCTTTCTTAAGTTGTGCTCTTAGCCATTATTCTATTTTCTTAGTACAAACAAGATCATCTAGTGCCTTTTTGCACTCTTTCTTAACTTGTTAAAGAACACCTAACTCAGACTCTAAGAAGGAATTTATATTCCTTAATAGTTCAATTGTTTCAATGAGTCTAGCATTTTCTTTTACGGAGCATTTAAGTGTTCCTTTTAAATGGTAGATTTATTTATGCATGTCAGTTAAGCTTTCTTGGCAATCAGATAATGACATAGTAGAAGAAATAGTCAAGTCAGTTACCTGGAAGTTCTTGCAATTTGGACTTCCAAAAGTATTACTACTATTAGAGGAGTTGGCCATCAATGCCACGTTGTCATATACTTCATCTACTGATTCTGAATCAGCCCAATCCCCGCCTTCTATGATCAGTGCCTTTCCCTTGCCCTTGCTGCTATTGAGGAGATCATAGTATTTCTTTTTATAGTAATCCTCATCTCTTGTAGCATCCCTAGGCTCCCTTGACTTTTTGTCAGACTTGGGCTTCCTGCACTCACTAGCAAAGTGTCCAAGAGCATCACAGTTGAAGCACATGAACTTAGACCTATCAACCTTGCCAGATTGACTTTCTTTCTTAGATGAAAACACATTGTTGAATCCAGGCTTTCTCATGACAAATTTAAGGTTTTTGAATTTTCTAGCTACTAGAGTTAGAACTTCATCAATATCTTCTAAATCTTCAGGTGTGCAAAGTTCTTCCTCTACCTCTGCATCGTTAGCTTCTTTATTAGATTCTTGATCAGAATCTGATTCATTAATGAGAACTCTTTTCCCATCAAGCTTCATATTACTTGTCTCTGCTATAAATGCAACAAACTTCTCTTTCTTGAAGTCAGGATTTAGCATGCTTCTTTGTTGTACTTCAAGCTCATAAGTTTTGAGATTTCTATAGAGCTTGTCCAAGGACATGGTATTCATGTCCTTAGCTTCCCTTACAGTAGTTGTCTTGGCATCCCACGACTATGGAAGTGACCTTATGAATTTAATATTTGTGTCTATATTCTCATAAACTTTCCTATGTAATCTAAGATCATGGATGAGTCTAACGAATCTATCTTATAGTTGAGTAATAGATTCTCCAGGTTTGGCCGTGAAATACTCATATTGTTGAATGAGTAATGACCTTTTGTTGGCCCACACTTCTTCACTTCCTTCGCATAATATTTGAATGGTTTCACATATCTCCTTGGAACTTTGGCAATTGATGACACTGTTGAACATATCATTGTCCAACCCATTATAGAGGATGTTCATGATTTTTCTGTCTTTTAGAACTTACTCTTTTTCTTTTTTGGAGAGCTCATTTGGCTTTTTAGGTACAAATGTCTCCGGGGTTGGAATGCTATCAACAATACCTTGCGGCACAACTTTTGTGGGAATAATAGGTCCATCATTGAGGATGTCAACATATTGAGAATCAGTTGATTCCAAATGCAAAAACATTCTCTTTTTCCACAAGAAGTACTATTCCCTCTTGAGCATTGGAATTTTGACATTTCCATCCTTCTGTCCCATCTTTTGATCTATTGAATGGTGTTTAAATCAATAGGCTCTGATACTAATTGTTTGTCCCACAAGATGGTTTGTAGAACGGGGGGTTGAATACAAACCACAAAATTCTTTTCGAACTTTGTGAGTTTAGTGAATATACTATATTAAAAGTTGCGAAATTGAAAGAATACAATATATCTCAAGCATTTCTGAATTTTTATAAATCAATGAAATATTACAAAAGCTCACTGATGTGAATAACCAGCTTCTAACAACTCTGTTGAAAATATCAGTTGCACTCTCAAATATGATTTCTAGCTTCTCTCAAGTTATGAAAACTTGTTTCTCTCTCTCTGTAAGTTTATTACAGCTGCAATATGATCTGAGATAATATGTATATTAGTGTTTTTATGTATCTCAGTGATATCTTGTTGTTATATCTGTATTTTATCTCAACTATTTCATGTCTTTATTTATAGATATAACTCCATTGTTCTCCAAGCTTCTTCAGTGAGTTGACTCCAAAAATATCTCTGATATTCTTTGGTAATTGCAGCTCTATCACATAACTTCTTCTCTTTCCATGACCTTCCTTGTACGCCAACCTGTTATGTAACATCTCTGCTGTATCAGCACACCAGCTCCCTTATTTTCCTCTTAAAGTTCCCATGATAAGTTATCTCTATAGTGAATAACTTATCTCTATGAGCTTCCCTAGTCTTGATTAGACCAGCTTCCAAATTTTCCTCCATCAAGTTTCTATAAGTTATCTCTACAGTTTTCACACCAGTAGCTATATATGCATGCTAGTGCATAAGTATGACTTATCTCCATATTTTACTTTATCAGTGTTCACACCTACAGTGTATAACTTATCCCCTTGAAGCTTCTTTGGTAGCAAATCTCTCTGTATTGGACCACCATCTATATTTTAATTCCATTGCCTTTAAACTTGAGTTAGTGAATTTGTGAACTCAGCCATGTGTCATCCCATATGTCAGTTTTAGTCTTTGATTATTTTATCCTCCGATGGACAATCTCTATTCATCAGTGGATATTTATCCCCTGATGAGTTGTTTTGTTCATCAGTGAATATTTATCCCTGACGAGCTATTTTGTTCATCAGTTGATTTTTATCCCCTGATGCTAGAGCACTTGACTTCAGCGATAGCGATTTTCCCAATGACTTTGGCAATAGTCATTTTGAGTTTGGCGATGTTGTTGATTTGCTCGACGACTTTGGCGATAGTCATTTTGAATTTAGCATTGTTCTTGATTTGCCTAATGACTTTGGCGATAGTCACTTTGAATTTGGCATTGTTATTGATTTGCCCAACAACTTTGCCGATAGGCAAATGACTTTGGTGACAGTCAAAATGACTTTGGCGTTGAGTAATGTTGAGTTTGTCATTAGCCAAATAACTTTGGCGACGGTCAAATCTTCTCAAGGCTACTTTAATGCATTGAAGTGTCATTGCCTTAGTCTCTGGTAGCTTCAACATTAGCCTTCGATGAACAAACACTTAGTCTCTAAAAGACTTAGTCTCAAATGAACAAAAACTTAGTCTCCGATTAACAAATTTTGGTTGACCAATTTTAACTTTTTGTTGAACTCTCCAAATGCAGTCTTTGTAGTTTGTAATGCGTACCTACAGTCTTTGATGGTAATCTCTGATAGAACACTACTGCGGGTACTTGTACAATTACAAAAATCTAACAATTCTAAATGTTATACATCATCATCAAATGCTATAATTCCTAACAGGGTTCCCTTACCTCACCTTCCTCTTAAACTGCCTCACTGGTCTCTACCCTATGGGTTGTGTTTTGTTTCTTCTTTGAACCCTGAGGTTTTTGAGAACTAGAGGGCCTTGGGTTACTAGCCTTTTTTTCAGATTGTGGAGATGGAATGGGTTGGTCAGGCTGGGTTAGAGGATGGGGGATTGCATCCACTTGGCCAACATTTTGATAAGAAGAAGAAGAGGGTTGGACAAGTGAAGATGAAGAAATTATACTTGTCATGTGCTGACTCAGAACAAGTCTGATTTCCTCATTCTTCTTCTTTGTTAGAAGAGAAGTAGTGATGTTTCCGAGCATTTGGGATGACTCCTCTTCTTCATTGGTGAGAAATGATGTAAGGTCTACCCCTAGATGTAGAAGAATCATCATGAGAAATCTAAGGTAGTAGCACTTAACATTTACCCCACTTGCAGGATTCCTGTTGGCCAAACTTCCCATTTTGTAGACCATTTCAACAAGTAGAAGCTTGTCGATGTTGATATTCAAATTGGTGGCCACAGCGAATCCCAGTATTTGCACTAAGCAAGTAAGCCCATTCCAACCATTGATCTTGGATGCAAACACTCTGGAGATGGTGTCAAAGAAGAAATTCCACTCCATTATGATGTATTGCTTCTACATTTTGCTTAGATTTAACTTATCGGTATAGTTGATATGTTAGAAGAAAGTGATTAAATCTTGAGCGGTAGGATCATTAACAAAGTTCTCCATGGGAAGATGTAAAGCTTCATTCACAGTCCAACTGGTGATGGTGTACTCAACATCGTTGAAGGTGACCTTGATGTTGAGATCATATTTTGTGGAAGAGGTGTGAGCAATTGTCAACAAATGTTAAAGGGGTCCCTTGTTAAGTTTGGGTCCTTTGATCATCTCATAACCCACAAACGAGTCATTAAGAAACTGTACCCATGACCTAAATCGATCACGAATAGTCATCTTAAACAGGATGCTACAATAATTTGTCTTATAGATGACGAATTGGGAGGCCATTGTGGAATAACAGTTAAAGCTTTTGAAGTTTCTGGAGATGTTTGAGGGTTTGACATAAATTGCGCCTTTGGAAATTTTTGATTGTTAGAGTTCACTAATGAAATAAAGAAATAGGGCTCATAGGCAAATATATATACTCTTTGAGTTTGGCAAAGGTTTTAGAATTTGAACCGTTTAAATTGAAAATTAACCATAAGCCAAACCCTCCGCCAAATGTCTCAACATCAAACTCCTCAGAATACTATCAGGTTTTATAATATTTGATGATGATTGTGTTTAGAATACTTAGAAATAAAAATGTACAGTTAGTGTTAGTTTATAGAAATTGAGTTTTTGTAGCCGGTGTTTACTCTCTGATTGTTGTAATATATTTTTATAAGAGAGTAAGTTAATTTGTTTTGTAAGAGACTACTAGAACTACATTGGAGAATTCAACAAAGTTAGGGATAATGTTTAGTCTATCAGGGACTAACTATCAGAGGCTAAAGATTTATTGAAGTAAGTCATCTCTTGTCGGAGACTAAGGCTAAGCTTATCGGAGACTAAAGTGTGAGGACCCAGAATTTTGTTTATAACATAAATAAAGTGTGAATAGGATCAATTCCTATGAGGTATGAATATTAAATGCATGAGTTTTATGTCAATGTGATGTCCCAAAAATTCAATGATTTCAGTTCCTTTGTAAAACCATTAAACGGATATGAATATATTAATCTCAAATCTTATATGTGATTAATTTAATCAAGCACAAATAGAGATTGATTTTAATGAACAAAGATATTATCGAGCTTACTTGAGAAGGGGACTACTGTGGGTAATCAGAGGATTACGTGTTTTATATTTGATTAGTAAGCTGCTTGTGTGTCAACAAGTGATAAAGATGGAACTACATGTGTGCCAGCAGCTGCTTAATAATATGTCGGCTATTATAAGTGATTAAATAATTTTTTGACAGCCGGTGTTCTAGCCAACGACTGAGAATTATTCTTCAAAATGATACAACTACTCTAATTGATCTACGAGCACTATAAATACATCATCTGAGGTATAATCCTAGCCTCTCTTCCAAAATTTCTTTTTAGTCGACCACCCACATAAAATTCAGGTTCACTTTCAAGAGCAACTGTCCTTTTTAAGAGTAGCCCAAGCTTTTAATTTCTTCCTTAGAGACGAAGAGGTAAGAGCTTTATACCAATGGTATACTCTGCTCTGTTCTGTTTTATTCTCTCATGCATAACATTTGAAAGTATTAGTTGCATGCTAAGTTATCCAAGAAAAGAATAAAGCTTCAAAAGCTATAGTAGTATTCTTTGGCATCTGCGGTTATGTGTATTACGTAATGATACACACAACAGATACGATAGTGATGCACCCTAAGTTGGGTTTGTCCATTGTTAGGCATCATCCATGATCATATGAAAGGTCATTCGTTGTAGCAGAGACAAGTTCTAACTTAGTCACTGATAGCATAAAATTGTTCTCCTAGGAGCAATTGTTGTTAGTCTCTGAGGAGAAATTTTTGTTAGTCTCCGAGGAGCAATTGTTGTTAGTCTCTAAGGAACAATTTTTCTTAGTCTCCGATAATTAACAAATGTTAGTCTCCGATAAGTAAATAATGCTAGTCTCCGAAGAGTTTGGTGTTGACTTAATGAGTTTGGCGCTGAACAATTATCCACCGATGACTTTGGCGCTGACTTAATAAGTTTTTCACTGAACAATTATCCCCCGATAAGTTTGGCGATGAGTTTGGCAGTAATCAAATGAATTACCAACGAGTTTGGCGATGAACAAATTCATCCCCTGATGGTCGAAGACCATCCACAGTTGGCCGATGACCATTCCCCTGATAGCTGAGGACCATTCCCTGATGGTCGAGGGCTATCCCCTGATGGGTAAGTCATCCCCTGATGTTTATCCCCTGACGGGTCATTTATCCCCTGACAGGTAGTTTATCCCCTAATGGGCAATGTACCCCCTAACGAGTGGATTGTCCCCTGGTGAATAAATATCATCCCTTGATGACCAAGGACCGTTCCCTAATAGCTAGGTAATTTATCCACTGATGACAAGACATCCCCTGATGACCATCCCCTGATCATGCACAAACATCACATATGTACATACTCACATTTATATTCAAGCATAGATTCTCATGCTAAGTAAACATATATATGTTTTACAAAAGTATTTCACTCAGCAAGTGAATTAAGTTAGCTCAGCTAAGGATAAAGGCAAGTATATTCTCACTCTTATGCTTATTTCAGTTAAGCGCATGATCAATTGATTCGACATGTGTACAAGGTTAATACTTTTATGTTTAAAGTTCTCTATGAATCAGAATGTTCCGCCAACATGATATGAATGAAAGTGCATGGATATAACTGAACTTTGATTTATCAGTTATTTTTTTCAATATTATATTCGTGCAAATGAACAAGAATGTTATGTCCATTAAAAAGGGCATGAGACTTTTATGTTCCTTAAATTGTGGAACATGCCACGTAGTTGGCAAGATGAAAGGGAAGGTGCTGATGTGTTCTGTCACTTGACCTAAAGGTAACTACAGGTCGTTTGACCTAGTGGTAACTTAACTAACAGAACCATGTTGAACAATCTGGCCCACTGATTACGGTATGGTTAACATATCCAACGGGTGTAGCCCCCGATGGATAAGAGGTTGTTTTATTCAAGAACGATCATATGATTGTGTTATCATCTGAGATCCTTAGAAAGTTTAGAAGAACTCCGAGGTAGCATGATTGCTTCACCTAACCTCACAAACAGAGTTATATTATTGATTAAGTTCTTCAGAAATTTTATGTTCTTTTCCTCTGTGTTTATATACTTGCTGAGCGTAAATCACTCATTTTTGTTAAGTTCATAATTTCAAGACTTGAGTAAGGCATAGTACCACAATGGCAAGAGAAGAGAATAAAGGGAGTAGCCTAAAAGAACATCCAAGGAGGATAGTTGCAACAGTTGTAATAGTTTAGTTTCTGCTGCAGAAATTGTAATCTGAATTTTGTAAGAATGTACTAATGATATTTAGTATATTAATGTTGTATGGAAGTGTTGTTGACTGTTTACTTCTTCTGATGATGCCCGAGTCTCATGTGGGATTTTGTGGTTATCACATAATGAATAAGCCTATCGAAGACTAAGCTAAGCCTGTTAGAGACTAAGCTAAGCCTCTCGAAGACTAAGCTAAGTCTGTCTTTGACTAAGCTTTGTTCAACTAGAGACTATCGTTGAAGCCATAAGGGACTAAAGTGAAGATTAATCTCTGATGTAGTACAGAGTTCTAATTCAATTAGAAGTTGACTTCAACGTGGACAAAGAAGTTGTGTTGAAGACAAAGTTGGTTAGGAAATATACCAGAGTTAGTTTTTAAAAGAGAGTTACTATTCAGATTGTACATAGAATTATATTATCGAGTAGGATTAGAAGCTGTAATTGAATTTACAGAGATAAAAGGAGCTGTACAATTCTATTGGTTTGTATATATATCTATATATATATATTGTACATAAAATTGAAGCTGACAATCAATTTGTGATTGTTAGAATTTGTAATCAATTGTTAATCAATAAAAATAATTGTTTATAAATTTGTGTTGTTCGTTTTATTGTGCAAATTATATATATATATATATATATATATATATATATATATATATATATAT
>CM025786.1:48459111-48529820 GCA_014636745.2 Centella asiatica | reverse complement strand
TATATATATATATATATATATATATATATATATATATATATATATATTGTTAAGTTGGGTATAATATAAAATGAGAGAAAATATACAAAAATAATGAGAGGCATGCCCCCCAACCTGCTAGAACAGATAGACTCTAGCTAGGAGAACAAGGAAAAAGCTACAAGCAAACAATAAACCGACAAGGCATACCCTGACAGTAGCATGTCATAGACAGAAGGCAGTCATCAGCGAATAGTTATCCACCGAGGATTAATTAGAAACCCTTATGTCGTCACTAAGCTTCTAGATGATGCCATCCCCTGATGCAAAGCTCACCTTCCCCTGAGGCTTCACTCGATAGCCCCTGATGCAGGAAATTATCCCCCTGATGCAGGTAAGTATCCCGTGATGGATCAAAACAACCCCTGATGTAGACTTCCCCTGACGCAAGCTAACCATCCCCTGATGCAGGTAAACGCTAGCTTGCAACCCTTGATGCTGGTTCTGTGTCTTCCCCTAAAGCTTGACTTGACATCCCCTAATGCAAGAAGAAGTAAGTAGAAGTATCCCCTGACGCAAGTGGATCCCCTGACCCCTGGTAGCATAACCCCTGATGTGCGTATTGGATCCCCTGATGCATGCAATGTATCCCCTGATACGAGTAGGGCTTCCCCTGATGGACATTAGATGACCCCTGATGCATGCACGACATCCCCTGACATGGCAGTTAGCCCCTGGCAGCCCAGGAACTGTCTTCAGGCCAACCCCCGATGCAATCCGACATCTCTTAGAGCAATCCACAGCCTCTAACCATAAGCATCCATGCTGAGCTTTGTATACAATGTTATAAATAAGCAGTTCCTTAAAGTAACCAATTCCGATAACAAGGAAAATTTTTGCTAAGCTTGTGGAATTTCTGAGAGCTATGCAATTTACTTTTAATTATGTTAATACAATTAGAAGATAAACAACTTTCAGGAGTAGTGATACCATTATGCATCTTAGAATTCCTTTCACCCTAGATCTTGTAGACATAAACAGATAGAACAAGATGTTTGATGTGGGACCAAAACTGTTAATTTACATCCAAAAGAAAGTCACCCATAACATGATCCCAATCTGTCCATGGCAGGTTTCTACCCAAAAAGTGTAAAAGCTCGCCCATGATCTTACTAGAATACCTGCAAGAAAAGTATAGGTGATCCATGGATTCATCAGCAGAATTGCACAGGGAGCATGGGAGAACATAACGGGGAAGAAGCCTATTGTGGAGACCCAACCAAAGAATAAAAGAGAAGCGAGGAATATGCAAAGGGTGCCAAGCTATCTCCTAGATAGGATTTTGGGGGCTTCGAAGTCTGATGGATTCCCATATAAAGCTAACGGTGACTGTGTTGATATCACGTCCATTCCATAGAATTTTGTCTGAGCAGTTACCATCAATAGGAATTACAGAAATCTTATTTTTGAGATTGATAATAGACACATGGTAGTTCACTGGAAAGCACCATTGGTCATTAGAGATGATGAAGTTGACATGGGAATTGAAATCAAGCTGTAGTTCCTGGACAAGAAGGTCAGATGGAATATAGCATAAAGGGACCAAATCACACCAAGTGTCTTGCCATAAAAGAAAAGTATTGCCATTTCCAAGGACATATTTTATGTATTGGAGGGCCAAGGGACAAAGATTTAGAATTTTTTGCCAACTCCAAGAGCAGTTTGAAGGAATTTTTGCAGTCCAGAACGTGTATTTCCCTAGTAGTGTACTTCTTGCCCACTCTACCCAGAGATTTATGGAGTGTGGATTAATTAGGGAAAGGAGGAGATGAATCTATTGTGTTTTGTTCCATTCCTCCACCTTTTTAATACCAAGCCCTCCCTCCTTAAAAGGGAGGGAAACAGTAGACCAGGCTAAATGAGAATAGCTTGAACCTCTCCAAAGAAAAGACATAAGAATTTTGTCAATTTTCCTCGCAATATAATTGGGGAAGTGGAACATTCTGCTCCAGTAGGATTGGATAGCAAAGAGTACCAAAATTATTAGTTGTCTTCTGCCTGCAAAAGATAGAAACTTGTTAGTCCAGGAATTTATTTTCTTGGTAATCAGCTGAATAAGGGGCTCGCAATCAGAGGCTGAAAGCTTTTCGGTGATGAGCGAAACTCCGAGAAACTTGATAGGCCCATTAGTGACCTGCATATGGGATAGAGCCTAGATCTCTTTCAGATGATCCGAATTTATATTAGAGCAGAATAATTGGCTCTTGGCTGCATTCCTTTGAAGACTCGAGAGGGAGGAGAATATATCCAAGGCATGGAGTAGGGTTTTGACTGAGGATACATCACCTTTGTAGAATAGCATGAGATCATCAGCAATGATTAGGTGAGAAATTTTCCCGGCTCTCCAGTGAGGAGAGAAAAGGGGGTCCACAGTTTCCTTTGCCAAAATCATACTGAGCACCTCCATAACAATAACAAATAAATATGGAGTAGAGGGTCCCCTTGACGTATCCCCCGTTTACCATGGAAGTAGCCACAGAAGGAGCCATTGATTTTAACAGAAAACATGGCTGTAGAGATACACGATTTTATCTAGCCAACAAATTGATTAGGGAAGTTCATCAACTTCAGGGTATCAAGGAGAAAATCCTAGCTGACCGAGTCAAAAGCTTTGCGAAGGTCAATTTTAAAAGCATATTTAGGCGGCCCAGTTTCCCTGTGATAACCTCTCAATAATTCTTGAGCAATGAGGATATTGTCTCCAATTCTCCTTCCTTTGACAAAAGCCGCCTGTTCTGGGGAAATTAAGCTTGGAAGGACCCTTTGTAAATGATTTGCCAAAATCTTAGAGATACACTTGTAAAGAGTGTTGCAGCAAGAAATAAGTCTGAAATCGCCCATACCAGTTGGGTTTTGAACTTTTGGGACCAGAGCAATAGCGATAACATTAATTTCTCTAAGCATCATACCATTATTAAAGAAATGTAGGACAACTCTTGTAAAGTCATTACCAACAATGCCCCAAGTGTGGATGAAGAAATTAACATTAAAACCATCTGGTCCAAGGACTTTGTTCCTTTTCATACTTTTCAGAGTGTTAAAAACCTTATCTTCAGAAATGGGGTTAATCAGTTGATGGGCCAGGTCATGTAGCAAAGATTTAACAATGAACCTTTGAAGAGCCTTTTTCCCCAGGGAAGGGGCTGGGGAGGAACCAAGAAGATCTTTATAGTAACCCACTGCTTCCCTCTTAATATCATCTTGGTTATGGAGAGAGTTGCCTAGGGCATCATTAAGCTAGAGGATTTTGTTCTGATTCCATCTATTATGTAATTGAGCAAAGAAAAAATTTGAGTTCTTGTCCCCACAATCAAGCCATTGAACTTTAGATTTTTGTCGTAGGATTTTTTCCTCATTAGCCATAGCATCCTCAAGAGCTGCAAGGAGAGCCTTTTCAGTATCAATATTAGACTGATTAATATCAGCAGGGGATTGTTGTAAACCCAGTTGGACCTCAAAGAGGTCCTTCCTTGCACTTACTGAGGAAACCGAGTTCTTCCGATGGTCAGAGTTTAATTTGATTAACCCTTTCTTTGTGATCCTCAACTTTTTGGCAAGAACAAACATAGGGGACCCCTGGACACGAGTATTCCAGGCCTCGGTCAACACAGTACTAAAACCATCCAGCTCCAACAAATAATTCAAAAATTGAAAAGGCTTAAAGGAGGGCTTGATTTTAATACTTATATCAAGAATAATAGGAGCATGATTAGACATGTCCCTAGCCCCCAAAGTGGCCAAGGACTGTGGCAAGTTCGTAACCCAACAGTCATTCCCCAAAACTCTGTCAATCTTCCTAGAAATCGTGAAATTTGCTTGACTATTCCACCAAGTATGATGAGGACCAACTGCTCTAATATCAGTGAGCTTGCAGTTGAGAAGGCAGTCTTTGAAATCATGCATCCCCATATTATAGACCCCCCGACCTCCCCAGGCATCTACCAAGTCGAGGATGACATTGAAGTCTCCAAGCACAAGCCAACTGTCCTGTGTGCTAGCATTAATAGTACATAAATCTGCCCAAAGGGATTTCCTTTGTAAGGCCCAGTTAAAAGCATAAACAACAGTGACCAAAAAAATAACCTTAGTCTTAATATGGTGGAGGCGGCAATGCATAAGTTGGTTAGTCGTATGCAACACAGAAACTTAGACAGTACGAGGATCCCATCCCACCCATATTCTTCCATTCTGATGGTGGCTATAATTATGAAGCCAGTGCCAATGTCTGTTAAGCTTGGAGGCAATAGCATCTGCTTTGTGAGATTTAACTCGAGTCTCCAAAAGACCCACAAACAAGATGCCATTATTCGCAAGGAATACTTTAATATCTTCTTGCCTATGAGATTTATTAATGCCCCGAACATTGTAGGTACTGATCTTCATCAAAAGATTGAGAGGGTAGATTATTTTTTCCCTCTTCCCTTTTTCTTCTTAGAAGAAGAAGTTTGGGAGTGAAGAGGTAGAGAAGGGCTAACCCCAAGACTTAAGGAGTGGATTTCGTGAACTTTGAGAGCTTTAAGTTCCATTTCATCTACCCCTTTAAGCTTGCTGAGGATTTTGTTATCAAAAGGGAAAGTACTTCCATCGGAGGAACTTTCACCTGGGTCTCGAGCCACCCCCAGGTCTTTGTTCTTCTTCTTTGAAACTTCAATCTAACCTTCATTAGTTTCAGAGGGGATCACAGGTTGTCCAACCGAGGGAGGAGCTGGTGATTTGGTCACAAAGGGCACTGGAGGGACTGCAAGTTGATCAGCTATGGGTGGGGTAGTTTTGGATTTCTCAAGTGTCTTCAAAACCCAGAGAAAATGGGCTTTTGGACATTTAAAAATTGAATGTCCAAAGACTTTGCACGTAGGGCAAGAAGGAGGCCTGTTCTGATACTCAACAACTACAAAAATAAGAGCGCCAAAACTATTATCTTCATCAAGAGTAAATACTGAAATCTGTTTTGGCCAAACAGATGCAACATCCATTTCAACACAGACCCTAGCAAAGGGCATGGGATCTAGGTTTTGGGTGGTTTTGTCCAGGAAGAGAGGTTTACTGATTCCACTTGCAACATAGCTTAAACCCTTTGCTGTCCAGTAGGAGAGTGGGACATTATGGAATTTTACCCAAACAAGGGCTTTTGTACAACATTCAATGTTGGTAGAGAAACCCTCCTTCCATGGTCTGAGAATGAGCAGTTTGTTATGAATATAGTGTGGCCCCAAAGCTAAAACATTGTCCCTGTCAGCAACCGTATTTAAACAAAACATATAGAAGTTTTAGTGAGTGAAAACTCTCTTTAGACCTAGATTACCCCAAAGTTTCAGGGCAATAGGAACAACAATATTATAAGGAATTCTGGATTGGAGGAAATGGCCCATGTTTGTTCCACAAGATGGTTTGTAGAAGGGGGGTTGAATACAAACCACAAAATTCTTTCAAACTTTGTGAGTTTAGTGAATATATTGTATAACAGGTTGCGGAAATGAAAGAATACAATATATCACAAGTTTCTGAACTTTTATAAAAGAATGAAATATTACAAAAGCTCACTGGTGTGAATGACCAACTTCTAACAATTCTGTTGAAAATAACAACTGCACACTAGAATATGATTTTTAGCTTCTCTCAAGTTTATAAAAACTTGCTTCTCTTTCTGTAAAAATAATTACAGCTGCTAACTCTCTTAATATATATGGAAGTGTTGTTCTGAGAGATATATGATCTAAGATAAGATATCTTCTTGTTGTTTTTCAGTTGGTTCTCAGCTCTCAGATTTACACACTTATATATATTTTTACCTTAGTTGCTCTATGTCTATTTATAGACATAGCTTCCATATACTCTAAGCTTCTATTCTGAGCTTTTTACCAAAATATCTCTGTAGTTTCTTGGTACTTGTAGCTCTGTCACACAACTTTCTTCATTATATAGCCTCCCTTGGATGCCAGCCTGTTTATGTGACTTTTCTGGTGTATATTCACTGCACCAGCTTCCATTTTTCTTCTTGGAGTTTCCAAGATAAGATATCAGCAGTATATAACTTATCTTTGTGGACTTCTCTGGACATAAGTAGTCTAGCTTCAATGAATCTTCTTACTTCAAGTTGTTATAAGTTGTCTCTGCAGTATTTCAACTTGTTGTTTTGCAGATTTCATTCTTGCAGCTTTGCAGGTTTCATACTTGCAACTTGATGTGTGTGTGTATGTGTAACTTATTTTCTTGAAGTTTCCTTGGTAGCCAATCCCTCCTTATTGGACAACCATCCTTATCTTTATTTCCACCGTCTTTAGTCATATGTCATCCCTTATGTCAGTGAAAATTTATTCTCTAATGGATAGTCTCTGGTTGCTTCAACATTAGTCTCTGATGAACAAACACTTAGTCTCTGACAGTTCAAAAACTTAGTCTCTGACAATTCAAAAACTTAGTCTCCGATAGTTCAAAATCTTAGTCTTTGACAGTTAAAAAAAACTTAGTCTCCGACAGCCAAAAAACTTAGTCTCTGACAGCTAAAATCTTAGTCTCTGATAGACAAAAAACTTAGTCTCCGATAGCAAAAAAACTTAGTCTCTGACAGACAAAAACATAGTCTCTGACAGCCAACAACATAGTCTCCGACAGCCAACAACATAGTCTCCAACAGCCAAAATCTTAGTCTCCAACAACCAAAAAACTTAGTGTCCGACAACCAAAAGAACTTAGTCTCCGATAGCCAAAATCTTAGTCTCCGACAGCCAAAATTTTAGTCTCCGACAACCAAAAGAACTTAGTCTCCGATAGCCAAAATCGTAGTATCCGACAACCAAAATCTTAGTCTCCGACAACCAAAAAACATAGTCTCTGACAGCCAAAATCTTAGTCTCCGATGGGCTAATTTTTGCTCGATCAACTTTGACATTTGTTGAACTTTCTAAGTGCATTCATTGTAGTCTATGATGCTTTCCTGTAGTTTCTTGATAGTAGATTCTCATAGTGCATTACTACAGGTATTTACACATTTACAAAATTTAACAATTCTAAGTGTTATACATCATCATCAAATGTTATAATTCCTAACAATCTCCCCCTATTTATGTTTATCAATGAGAAGCATAAATCAAGGTTTGATGATGATGTCAAAACACCAACCTTATAACTCCATAACTTAGAATTGAATTAAAGCATGTAAAAGCATAAATGTACAAAAACACAATCAATGATGGTTTTTTTCTTTCAGTTCTTCAAAGCCCAACCATCATCCTGTTAGCCTTTTTAACAATTCTCCCCCTGTCTTTATCAGAATTACTTTGTTTCCCCTGCCTTGATTATTCTCCCATTCTCCCCCTTTTTGACATCAACATCTTAATGTTGGAAGGTAGGAATCATCAGTAGAGGTTGACTAGAAGGAAGAAATTGTTTGAGCTTTGTTTGAAGATCATTGAATATGAAGTGTCGGAGCTTCATGACGTACTTTCTTTTATCAATGCTTCAAAAACATTCTGTGAGTACAGCTGCACATGATCCATGTGTGTGATCAAATATTCTGATATTAATTGTGTTGCTCTTGTGTTGCTTGCATCCAACCAAACAATCATAAATTTTGTTCTCAGTATCCTTTGATTTTCTATCAGAATGATGATCAGAGAATACATGAGCTGCAAAGGTAGTAAGTGAAACAATTTCTCTCTATTCTTTTCTTCAAGGATCTCATCCTTGCTCACACTCTCTCCTTTTGCCTGACTTGTATAAGTCAGCCTCTGTTAGAGTTAAATGATGATGATTATGTAATAAATTGTGCAACTGTAAATACTTGAGGTATTTTATAAACCTTAAGATCAGCACAAGTTTTGCATCCACTGATAATAAACTTATTCATCAGTGGATGGTCAATAACTTCACAAGGCAAGTCAGAAAATGGAACATCCAAAGGACTTGACAAAGTGAAGAAGAATGTCTGATGTTACTTCTTAATAGTCAAAGTATTCAGTACATCAGATATTCTAAACAAAGTTACTTTGATAAAGTACCATCAGGGGAACCCATCAGGGGGAACTCATCAGGGGAACCAATTAGGGGAAACCTGTCAAGGGATGACTAAGGCAGACCAACCCGTCAGGGAAACACTTCAGGACATGTCAGTGTCAGGCCAACCCATCAGGGTAACCTGTTAGGGGGAATGACCAACATGTTATCAGTGGAAGCCATCAGTGTATGTCGTCAATCATAACCATCAGGATCAAGAAGCACTGAGTGAAACTCAAGTGAAGGTTGAAGCCTTGATCCAGTCAATAAGAATCAGGGAATCTAAAAGCACTGATCAAAGTCCATCAGGGCTGGTAGTCACTGGATCGTTATGACAGCACGCACCCGTCATCAGTACTTACATGGAAATCAACGTAACGTGTTACAGAAGCAAGAGATATCAATTGGAAAGATATTTCTTGAAGTTTGTTTTTGGTCCAATGAGAACTCTCGTGCATTAAATGCACACAAATCAGGGGAAGAAAAAGTAGCAACAAAGCATGCAGCAGTCTGACACATAGGGCAACGATGTGACATACTTGCGGCTAAGTTGAGAAAAGCAGCACGTCTCAAGCACGTGATTTCAACCACTGTCCGACATATAAACAAAGGAGTTCTCATTACAACATAACACAGAGATTGAATCTATCCAACAGATCAAAAAAACATAGAAGCAGACAACATTAGGAAGCTCTGTAATATATTTCTTGAGAGATTTATTTTTTCAGTGAAAAGTTTTCGTAGCTAGTGAGTGTGAGAAGCTGTGTATTTATTCACAGAATTTGTAGCTGTAAATCACAGTAGTGATTCTACAGATTTCCAGAAAAACATCAAGTTATAATACAACTATTTTAACTTGAATCTGTATGTTCATTTCTTATAGTTTTTCTGTTCATTGAAGCTGTTTCCAGTAAGCACTTTTAAGTTTAAAAGAGAGAAAAGTTTTATATGTTTGTATTCATCCCCCCCTATCTACAAACACTTGAGCTTATATTGCACTAACAATTGGTATCAGAGCCTCTTAGCATATTTCACTTGCTAAAAACGATCATTATCTATGGCCAACAAAGCTGGAAACAGTAAAGTCCACATGTTGGAAAGGGGCAAATACTTCTTCTGGAGACAAAGAATGATAGTTCATCTAAGAGCTATTGATGATGAATATTTGCAGATTCTAGAAGAAGGACCTCACGTTCCCAAGAAGCTCATTCCTATAGAAGTTGTTAATGAAGTCAGTATTCCTAAAAAGCTTGTCCTAAAGACAACTGACGAAATGACGATAGAGGAAAGAGAAAAGGTGAAAAAGGATCTTAAAGTCACTGGGATCCTATATAATGGTTTAGACGATGATATGCTGAATAGTATCATGAATCTTACAACGTCTAAATCTATATGGGATACCATACAAATTCTTTGTGATGGTACCGAGGAAGTGAGGGAAAATAAATTGCAGCTGTTGACACAACAGTATGAGTGGTTCACAATGAAAAATGGTGAAACACTCACAGAAATGTTCGACAGATTTAACAGGTTGGTAAATGACCTGAGATTATATGGGAAGACATATGCTAACAAGGATGTGAACAAAAAGTTCATGAGAGCCCTTCCCATATCATGGGATCCTAAGACGACAGCCATCAGGGAATCCAAGGACATGAATCTTCTTGACTTGGATAGGCTTTATAGCACCCTAAAGACATATGAACTTGAGGTTCAACAAAGATCTGAAGATGGCTGCCACAAAGGACAAACAAGAAGCGAGACCAAGTGTCTTGATGAAGCAGCAACTAGAAGATGCTGACATAGAAGGAGACAAAAAAGCTGACTCCAAGGAGGAAGACTATACTCCAGAAGAGTTGGAGGAGCTGGATGAAACCATGGCCTTTCTTGTAAAAAGGTTTTCCAAGCTGAAATTCCAAAAGCCTGCGGGATCTAAAAAATTTTCAGCAAGGAAACATAGTAGCACGAATAACTTTATTGACAAATCAAGAATAAAGTGCTACAAATGCAATGAGCTGGGCCACTTTGCAAATGAATCCCGCAAGGCCACAAAAGATGGTGAATCCAGAAACAAAGAAGCTGTTGTGGACTATAAAAAGAAATACTTTGACCTTCTCAATGTCAACAAGAAGGGAAAAACATACATTGCAGAGGGAAAGGACTGGGCTGATTCTGATGAAGAAGAAAATGAAGAGTATGTCAACCTAGCCCTGATGGCCTCATCCATTGACAGTAGTAGCTCGCAGGTAAGCCTCGAAATTTCCTCTAACATGTCTAAAACTGATTGTGTTAAAACTGTTAAGGAAATGGCTTGTGAGATAAAGGATCTCTATGACACCCTAAGGAGTGTTGTAGCTGAAACTGAGAGAGTGCAGAAAATAAATGAACAGTTATCTACTAGGAACACTCTTTTAGAATCAGAAAACTCCAGACTTGAGAGTCTTGAAAAAGAACTCTCAAGGACTAAAAATCTTCTTGATTATGCTATCAAAAGAGAGGAATGGACCTCGAATCTTCTTAGTCAAGAAAGGGAAGTCATTAAGAGATGGAGTGAGTCTAGCAAGAAACTGGAGGATCGTTTAAAAAGTCAGAAATCTGATCCAAAATCTGGTTTAGGCTATGAAGAGACTCTTGTGCAGCAACCTCCCATTGAGGTTAAGATGACAGCTAGCTTTAGAAAAAGGCCAATGCAACCTATTAAGTTTGTTAAGGCAGACACAAAGCTAGAATCAGGGAATGTTTTCCCAGTGAGTGAAGCTTCCACTAGTGGTGGGAGAGGCAAGAAACCTATTCTTGTCAAAGCACTAAACCCTCCAGTTACGAAAGAACTAGACTGTGCATCAGTGGATACACAGTCGTCAGGGGGAAAGAGTGCATCAGGCCGTTGTAGCCCATCTAGGGAAAAAGGCCTGTCAGGGGAAAGCAAATAGAATAGAAATGGTAAGCTAGGTGTTAATAAAACTAGTAATTACTCTTCCATTCATGTAGCCCCTAGAAAAGTGTGTTGGAATTGTGCTAACTGTAATCATTTATCGTTTCAATGCAAAGAAAAACCACAAATTTTGACTGGCATAATTTTATATGTTGATGATTTACCAACTGTTAAAGCCTGCTCCTCCAAGGATAAAGGCAAGATAACTGTTGAGAAATAAAAAGCATATGTTGAAGCTCCTAAAAAGGAGAAAGTTTTAAATTTGCCAAAACCAAAAGCCACCAATAAAGATAAAGTTGTTTTACCTATTAGTGTGACTAAACCTAGAGGACCCAAAGCCAATTGGGTACCAAAAACAATTTAAATGTTTTCTTGTATGCAAGGAAAGGTCAAAAGCAGTCAAATCTAGTTTCTAGACAGTGGCTGCTCAAGACACATGCAGGAAACAAAGCCATGCTCACAGAATTCCAAGAAAAAGATGGTCCAGTAATTTCATTTGGTGATAACAGCAAAGGACTAACTCTTGGTTATGGCAAAGCAGCAAATAGGAATGTCTCATTTGAAAATGTAGCACTAGTTCATGGGATCAAGCACAATTTGCTAAGTATAAGTCAACTTTGTGACAAAGGTTTCATCACTTCCTTCAAAGAAGATCAGTGCCTAATCTCAAATGAAAGTGATGGGAAGCTGGTTTTGTCAGGGACAAGAAAAGGAGATCTCTATGTTGCTGATTTTAATTCAGTAAGTGGAGAATCATGTTTCTTCAACAAGGCAACTCCTGATGAAAGCAGGCTATGACACAAGAAGCTCTCTCACCTGAACTTCAAGACAATTAATGATTTAGTGAAGAGAGAGTTGGTAACTAGGATACCCCAAATGGAGTTTATTCAAGAAGGGTTATGCTTAACTTGCCAACAAAGGAAGCAAAGGAAAACATCCTTTGTCGGCAAAGAAGCCACAATGATTAAAGATCCAATTCAATTGCTACATATAGATCTCTTTGGCCCTGTCAATATTATGTCAGTGTCAAAGAAAAGATTTGCAATGGTCATTGTGGATGACTACACCAGATACGCTTGGGTAAAGTTTCAGCATGCTAAATCAGAAGTGTCTCAACAAATCATTGACCATATCAAGAAGGTGGAAACAGAATTAGGGTCAGTGGTTAGAATGTTGAGAACAGACAATGGAACTAAATTCAAGAATGATGCTGTTGAGGAATTTTGTATGGAGAAAGGCATAAATCATACATTTTCTGCTCCAAGGACCCCTCAACAGAATGGTGTAGTGGAAAGGAAGAATAGAACCCTGATAGAAGCTGCTAGATCAATGCTAGCAGAAACAAAGATTCCCACCTATTTTTGGGCTGAGGCAATTTCCACAGCTTGCTTCACTCAAAATAGATCCTTAATTAACAAGGCTCACAACAAGACACCATATGAGCTAATGACAAAGAGAAAGCCAAGCATCAAGTTCTTGCATGTCTTTGGATGCAAATGCTTTATTCTAAGAAATTTTGGTGAGAACTTAGGAAAATTTGATCCAAAAGTTGATGAAGCAATTTTCCTAGGTTATTCCCTGTCATCTAAGGCCTACAGGGTTTACAACAAAAGACTTCAGGTGGTGATGGAGTCCATAAATGTAGCTTTTGATGATCAAGAGATTTCTGGACTTGAAGACCCTGGTTTTCATGAAGAACTAAGGTTTGAAAATGAAGATGAAAATGATTATCAAGAGACTGAAGCTGATAAGTGTAGACAAATGGAGAATTTATCCATTCCTGATGTCAATCCAAACAATGTAGAGGCCCCTTCAACAGATAAAGTCAATTTCCTGGACAACAGATCAGGGGATACTCCATCAGGGGATCATTCATCAGGACATTCACCATCAGGGGATAACTTGAACCTTGAATTAACCACTAATTCAGGGGGAGAGTTTTTAGAAGCTGGGAGCACAGGCTTAGGGGAAGGAGATGATAGTCAAGCAAGCTCATCAAGACACATCTCTAATCCTAAATGGGCCAGAAGTCACATAACAGTTCTGATTATTGGTGACCCAAGCAAGAGAGTGCAAACCAGGAAAGCAACATCTAATGAATGCCTATATGCTTGCTTTTTTTCTCAAATTGAACCAAAGAAGTTTGAAGAAGCTATTCAAGATGCAGACTGGATCTTGGCTATGCAGGAAGAGCTAATTCAATTTGAAAGAAATCATGTATGGAAGTTTGTACCTAAACCCAAAGTCAGAATGATAATAGGTACTAAGTGGGTATTCAGAAATAAGATGGATGAAGCTGGCATTGTTGTAAGAAATAAAGTAAGACTGGTTGCAAAAGGATATCTTCAAGAAGAAGGGATTGACTTTGATGAGACCTTTGCACCAGTAGCCAGTCTTGAGGCTATAAGAATTTTCTTAGCCTATGCAACACATTCAAATTTTAAAGTCTATCAAATGGATGTGAAAAGTGCTTTTCTAAATGGGAAATTGGAACAGGAGGTGTATGTCCAACAACCTCCAGGGTTTGAATGCTCAAAGTTTCCAAATCATGTCTACAAACAGGAAAAGGCACTTTATGGACTGAAGCAAGCACCTAGAGCTTAGTATGACACATTGTCAAAGTTTCTAGTGGAAAACAAATTTTCAAGAGGTATCATTGACAAAACTACAAAACTTTGTTCTTCAGACAACACCAAGGTCATCTGATTTTGGTTCAAATTTATGTTGATGATATTATTTTTGGATCCATTGACACAAGTCTGTGTGAAAAGTTCTCCAAGCTCATGCAAAGCAAATATGAAATGAGCTTGATGGTTGAGTTATCTTACTTCTTGGGATTGCAAGTTAAACAAGTCTCTGATGGAATCTACATTCATCAGACAAAATATGCCAAAGAACTTCTCAAGAAATTTGATATGGAGGACTCAAAAGTAGCAAAGACACCTATGGCCACTGCAACCAAGATTGACCCTGATAAGAATGGGAAGAAAGTTGATTTGAAGACTTACAGGGGAATGATTGGATCATTGCTATATCTAACAGCAAGCAGGCCAGACATAATGTTTGCAACGTGTCTTTGTGCAAGATATCAAGCTGACCCAAAGGAATCTCATCTCATTGCAGTGAAAAGGATCTTGAGATATATCAAGGGCACTACAGAGTTGGGACTTTGGTATCCAAAGGAGTCTGGATTTGAATTACTAAGATATTCTGATGCTGACTTTGGAGGATGCAGGATTGATAGAAAGAGTACAACGGGAAGCTGTCAATTTCTAGGAGGAAGGCTTGTATCTTAGTTCAACAAAAAGCAGCATTCAATCTCAACATCTACTGCTGATGCTGAGTATATTGCAGCTGGAAGTTGTTGTGCACAAATTCTATGGATGAAAAATCAGCTAATGGATTATGGTCTGAACTATTCCAAGATTCCAATAAGGTGTGATAACACAAGTGCCATTGCCATTGTTGAAAATCCAGTGCAACATTCCAGAACCAAGCATATAGAAATCAGATATCATTTTATTAGGGAACATGTTATGAATGGGAATATTGAACTATAGTTTGTACCTTCAAATCAACAGCTGGCAGACATATTCACCAAAGCTCTTGATGAAACCACGTTTTCAAATCTTATGGGAGAGCTAGGAATTGTGAATTATGCGTCAGGGTCAGGGTCAAAGGCCTAAGTTCTAGTATTTCTAACTCATTTCATAAGTTCCTGATGAAATCTATAGATATGTGATTATGTATGTTTGTTTTGTAAATATGTATATCTATACTTGTATATTCTACATTTTTGTTTGGTGTTTTTTTTCTTCTGACTGATGCATCAGGGTCAGGGCCTACGTTAGGACACGTCAGGGTCAGGGTGTCCGACTCATGCGTCAGGGTTAGGGTGTCCGACTTACGCGTCAGGGTTAGGATATAAGGTTCGCACATCAGTGTCAGGGCATCTGACTTATGCATCAGGGTAAGGGTATGTAAATACAATAAACATCAGAGTAAGTTTAAATGTTTTTAACTGCATCGGGAATCATGGTCAGTTAAGTGATGACAACTCATCAACAAGGCATTCTCACACTGATGAAGTGTCATCATAGAAACTGAACTGACTCCCTGATAGCGTGTTTAAAGGAGCGGTTTTCAAATGTCAAAAGGCGGGTATTAATACTCGATCTCTCCTACTTTTTAAAACTCCTCAAAACATTTAATCTTTTTCTGATATTTTCTCGAGTTTTCTTCTTTTTCTCTCGTTTTCACAGAAACCCTTGAACTTCAAATCTTCAAAGCATCCATGGCACGCCAACAGATTCCAAGGAACTTGAGTGTCCCACCCACGAACTATGTGGGTTTCTATGACGTTGATGAGGTAAATGAATGCTTCAGGCTAATAATGAACTATCTACTCAACTCTGAGTATAGTGAAGCTATCTTTACCGATGAAGAAATGTCGGGTGAAGTACTGTCTCAACTTTGGACCAGTGTAAAGTTCATGTACTCCACTACAAGGCCTGATGTGGTGAAAGGAATCTCATTCAAGATTTCTTCTAAAAAAGGGAAAATAACCCCTTCCAGAATTAATTCTGCTTTGGGGCTACCTACTCAAGACCTGGTGGAAGTACCTAGTGATGCTGAACTGCTCGATTTCTTGAGGGAACTGGGCTATAATGCTTCTCCCAATGCAGTGTTAAAGTTCAAGGACCTCAAGAGGGTGAACGTGAGGCGGGAGATCTCTTACCTCTTCGACACAATCACCAAGGTGTTCTCAGGTAAGTGTTCTAACTTTGAGGTTATTACCTCCTTAACCTTGAGAATAGCATACACCATGATTAAAAATGTAAATATAAATATAGGTAAAATAATTTTTGATGACCTTTTAAATAAATTAGGTAGTTTTAATAATAGGAAATCTGAAGTTTATTTTGCTAGGTTTTTGTATATGATTATTAAAGCTCAAATTACTAATTTTTCTTTTGAGAATGATATACCTGTACAGACATACAAGCAAACAAAGAAATTGTTTGCATAAATAATGAAGAAATCATATACAGCCGAACCATTTGCTCTTCCACAGCATATCGTACAGGTAGTAAATTCTTCACCTTCTACTTCTCAACCTATAAATTCTTCACCTTCATCTACTATGGTAGAGAAAACAACCACCTCTCTACCTACCCAAGTAGAACAACCAATTTCCACCGAACCACTCTCAATAGCCCAACCCATAGTCTCCCAAAATACTATTGGGATTAAAAGAAAACCCAGTGAAGTTACCACATCAACTGAGGGGGAGCAAGGAGAGAGAGTGATTGGCTACAGGCGTAAGAAGAAGAAGGGAGCCACGAGTGTTACCCAACAACCAGACCAGGCAGTATCCTTTCAAAAGGATATTGCTTTTAATAAGGAATTAAACATATTTCTAACTAGTTCCTCTTAAAAGGAATTAGTTATTGAAAATAGTCCTCAACCAGGGACACAGTTGAGTGAGGCACATACACTGACCATAGACACTGATGAACCTACCATCAGGGTCTCTGAGAGCCACTTGCAGATATCTGACACAGTGAGTGCACACACCACTCAAGATGTTGTAGTTCAGAAGCTTCTCAATAAGATCAAAATGAGTCATAAGCATTCTTTAAAAGCATCTTTTGATGAATCACCTCCTAGTTCAGTGATTCAGCCAACACTCCCATCTACACCACTTTCTTCTTTCTCTGTTCCTCAAATTTCTTCAAATATTATGACACAAACATTGAGTGTCATAAGATTAGATTCTCCATCTTCTCAATTCGTGGAGGAGCCAACACTCCCTGACACAGTGATTGAAAGTCACCACTCTCAAATGGTTGACTCATTTTTCCTTGAAACAATCACTAATGATCAGACAGGGGACATAAATTCCAATGTATATACCACAGCTATAAGTCTTTATGTTCCCCCAATTGTAAATACTTCTTCTATACAAACATACATTTCTCCAATTATACATACACACATTACTACTACTCCTTCTCCTATTACTACTGCTGAACCAGAATCTGTAAATACTTTACTTGAACTGGCCACAATTATTGATCTTCAAGCCTATAGGAGCCCTTCTAGGACAATTTTAAGTGAGGCTGAGAGAATACTTAGTGCAAAGAGGCAAAGTCAATCCCCTGAAAGGACTTTGGCAAAAGGAGACGAAGAGAGTACTGCCTTAGTAGGCAAAGAAAAAGGAGAGAATTCGAGTGATGCCTTAAAAGGCAACGAAAAAGGAGAGAATGAGGGAGATAAAGATGAGATCCTTGTAAATAAAAAACAGAGAGAAAACACAGTTACTGTAAATACCACTTCAAGCTCTGAAAGTGATGAAGATGATGCTCCATAAAATGATTTTTCCCAGTTCATCGGAGTTGATTTGTACTTTCAGCAGAATCAAATGTCGGATACTGTACAGTTATTAAAACAAGAACTAGCAAGGACCACTGATCCAATCTTGATCAAAATGTTAAAATCACAGATCATGATTGGTCAGTCTGTAGATATTGAGAATAAGAAACTATACACTCATTTTACAAAAAAGATCAATAATGTACAGCAGGTTGTCGACTCCCTAGTCACCAGCCATACCCTGATTAGACTGAAGAAGCAAGCTGACAATGCAGACAAGAAGCTTGCTGCTCTCACTACTCAACTGACCAGCATGGAAACTCTGCAACAATCCATGGCTGACACTCTAAAGCAAGTTCTTCAAGTCACATCCCGCCTCTCAACTCCCACTGATGATGCTGTCAAAAAGGGGGAGAAATCTACCAAGCATTCATCCGGGGATGTTGCTGAGAAACAAGTCAATCATCAGGGGATGTGACTGCTCCTGTTCCTACTCCACAATCCAAGGACAAAGGCAAGGGCATCCTGATTGAGGAACCAAAGAAGAAATCCAACACTCAATCAGGGCCTAAGCTACTTGGAGATGCTGTGAAGACAGCCTACTTTCCAACACCTGTTGAAGCTGTAATTAATAGGAAAGTGGAGCTGGTCTACCCTCAGGATAAAAAGCTGGTGGAAGCTGATGCACTCTATGCACAGCAACTTCAAGAAGAAGAAGAGAGGGAAATAGTAAAGGAACAGGAGGAAGCAAAGAAGAAAAAGAGTGTCAGGCCTAGTACCTCCAGGAATCCTCAGCAAAGAAGAGCTCAAAACCCGAAAGGTGCATCAGGGGATAAAAATCAAGACAAAACCGAAGACCCTGATGCCACCAAACCTAAGTCATCTGAAGCCAAGGACCAAGCACCTTCTCCTATTACCACAACATATGGTCCACCCACTCTAGCTGAATCCCTCAAAGAAGAAAGGCGCAAAAACCTGTCATTTATGTTCTCCATAAAAAACATAGATGTCAGGTTCAACAATAGAAAGGATCAGCTAATAACAGTGCAACTTAAAAGTGGGTCGCAATTCAATGTCACAATGGACTGGTTTAGGAGAATGGATGCTGAACAACTGGGATTAGTTCTGAATCTGATTTCAAAATCGTCAGTGGCTAATAGAGACTTGAGGGGGTTGATTGATAAGCTGAAGAGAGCCATCGACGATGATAGGAGGCTGCCCACAGCCTTGTAAAGACCTCTGAAATTATTCTATAAATCCACTGATGGGCAAGAGAAAAGCATAAGAATCAAAGACGTTGATGGCCTCGACCTGGAGGAAGCAATGCATGTTCTAAGCCAAATAGCTTATCACAAAAATGAACATGTCATCAAGTTCAGAATCTTGCTGATTCAGAAGGTAATAAAGGAGATTGAAGAAACCAAAGCTGATGATGGGAACATTGTAGTAAGGGATGTGCCACTAGTAAAGGGATTTAAAGAATATCCAAAAATGATCACAAGCCCCATGGGTGTTCAATTCAAAGACAAAAAGTGGGAGATCATTACCTTCTACTGGTCACAACTTGCTGCAACCAATAATCAAGAAATAAAATATGTCCTTGAAGCTTTGGAATCCAGCAGCAATGTCAACATTGTCAACTTCAGAAAACTTCTTCAACATTGCTGCAACTGGAAGCAGGAGGAGAAGACAACAGACTCAGGATTCCTGATCAAAATGCATATCAGAGAAGACAAGGTCTTGGAAGTGACTCTCAACTGATTGAATCAAGTCATCCATTGCCCTTTGTCTCAGCAAAAAGGAAAAGGGATCTGGATGTCTAATTCTACATATTTTTTATTGTAATAGATATAGGAAAATATTTGTACAGAAATTCATTTATTAGTTCATTCAAAATTCTTTCATGTATTTAGTATTGGTTTTGACATCATCAGTGCATCTAGAGATTTATGGTTATCAAATTGATAAGCATAAATAGGGGAAGATTGTTAGAGTTAAACGATGATGATGATTATGTAATAAATTGTGCAACTGTAAATACTTGAGGTATTTTATAAACCTTAAGATCAGCATAAGTTTTGCATCCACTGATGATAAACTTATTCATCAGTGGATGGTCAATAACTTCACAAGGCAAGTCAAAAAATGGAACATCCAAAGGACTTGACAAAGTAAAGAAGAATGTCTGATGTTACTTGTTAACAGTCAAAGTATTCTGCACATCAGATATTCTAAACAAAGTTACGTTGATAAAGTATCGTCAGGGGAACCCATCAGGGGGAACTCATCAGGGGAACCAATCAAGGGAAACCTGTCAGGGGATGGCGAAGGCAGACCAACCCGTCAGGGAAACACTTCAGGACATGTCAGTGTCAGGCCAACCCATCAGGGTAACCTGTTAGGGGGAATGACCAACATGGCATCAGTGGAAGCCATCAGTGTATGTCGTCAGTCATAACCATCAGGATCAAGAAGCACTGAGTGAAACTCAAGTGAAGGTTGAAGCCCTGATCCAGTCAATAAGCATCAGGGAATCCAGAAGCACTGATCAAAGTCCATCAAGGCTGGTAGTCAGTGAATCGTTATAACAGCATGCACCCGTCATCAGTACTTACACGGAAATCAACGTAACGTGTTACAGAAGCAAGAGATATCAACTGGACAGATATTTCTTAAAGTTTGGTTTTGGTCCAATGAGAATTCTCGCTCATTAAATGCACACAGATCAAGGGAAGAAAAAGTAGCAACAAAGCATGCAGCAGTCTGACACATAGGGCAACGATGTGACATACTTGCGGCTAAGTTGAGAAAAGCAGCACGTCTCAAGCACGTGATTTCAACCACTGTTCGACATGTAAACAAAGGATTTCTCATTACAACATAACACAGAGATTGAATCTATCTAACAGATCAAAAAAACATAGAAGCACACAACACTAGGAAGCTCTGTATTATATTTCTTGAGAGATTTATTTTTTCAAAGAAAAGTTTTCGTAGCTACTGAGTGTGAGAAGCTGTGTATTTATTCACAGAATTTGTAGCTGTAAATCACAGTAGTGATTCTACAGATTTCTTGAAAAACATCAAGTTATAATACAACTATTTTAACTTGAATCTATGTGTTCATTTCTTATAGTTTTTCTGTTCATTGCAACTGTTTCCAGTAAGCACTTTTAAGTTTAAAAGAGCGAAAAGTTTTAGGTGTTTGTATTCACCCCCCCCCCCCACCCCCCCCCCCACCCCCACAAACACTTGAGCTTATATTGCAATAACAGCCTCTCACACTTAAAAAATATGATTTAATTTCTTTTTCCTCACCTTTTTCTAGACACAAGATCTGACTCTCATTTTGAATTCTCTCAGGCTCACTAAATATAAAATCTTTCTGTTGTGGGTGACCTGGAGTGGTGTAGAAAATATAGTAAGAAAGTGTTTTACATCAGTGAATTGTTTGATAAAGTACTTATTGTAGTATCCACTGATGAGTTGAGAGCTGCTCTCTGTTTCAGCCAAAAAAAAATTGGTTTCTTTGATGATTAAAATATCAAAGAATCTGAAACTAATGGAATTAAGAAATTTCCATTGCTACTTAAGAAATATGAATGAGAGAAGAAGAATGAATAAGGATAGAAGTTTAAATATTGGATGCTCCTTTTGAATAGAGAAAAGAGAAACATCATTGTGACACCCTATGTGCATTAAGTGACAGGTTGATCATTGATCAGATCTTGTTTCTTCTTCTTCTTTTGAGAGGTATTTATAGATTTGATCATTATAGACTCAAATACCTGTGTCCTTGGAGGTGGACTATTTTCAATAGATACAGCTTTTTGAGAGGTTGCACCTAGAAATGTGCTTTTTCCTTTTAGAACATAATATCCTTTTGGAAGTATATTAAGCGGTCTTCAAGGGTTCTCATTGTTCCTTATTTCTTCCTCATAACTTTCTCTAAATGCTCACCCTCCCCTTCAGCTAATGCTGGTGGTGATTGTTTTGATTTTACAACCTTATCTTTTGAGAGATAGACGAGGTGGCTTTTGATATAGACTTGTTTTTAGAGGGTTTTGCTACTTGGGTAGAAGGAGTTGGTTCATTACTAACATCCTTCATTGTAGCAGAATTAGAAGAAATAAAGAATAATGTAGTAGAGAGTTAAGACAATACCTGAATCAGCTATGACAAGATCCTTAAATAGATGAAGAATATTAAACATAGGGAATCCTGCATGGTATATTAGTTTCTCTACTATATATATATATAAATAGTAGTTAATTATCTACTAACAATTAAGCAATTGTAGGATAATTAGCCACTGCTGCAATATCATTAGGTAATAATTATCCTTTAAAAAGAATAATTATTGACTAATGCTTTTCAGTGTTATTATCTTTATGAACAATTAATTTTGTCAGAAGATAATTACAACTGCTTCAATCAGCTGTTACTTAGTCTCTGGTAACTAAGTCATCAGAAAATAATTAACTACTGTTGCAAATATCAGACTTGCACAAAATTTTAAAGAATCTTATTCACCAAAATTGAGCATACCTAGTTCACTTACCAACCTGTTAAAGGTGGCTTCATCCAATGATTTGGTGAATATGTCTGCAAGCTGCTTCTCAGTTGGAACAAAATGAAGTTTCACTGTACCATTCATCACATGTTCTCTGATGAAGAGGTATCTGATGTCTATGTGCTTTGTTCTAGAGTGTTGCACATGATTCTTTGTAATGGAAATGACACTTGTGTTGTCACAATAAATAGGAATATGATTGTACACCATACCATAGTCCATCAGTTGATTTTTCATCCATAAGATTTGAGCACAGCAACTCCCAGCAGCAATGTATTCTGCTTCAGCTATTGAGGTTGACACAGAATGCTGTTTCTTGCTAAACCATGATACTAGATTGCTTCTAAGAAATTGACAGCTTCCTGTTGTGCTTTTCCTGTTTAATTTGCAACCTGCATAATCTGCATTTGAATAGCCTATTAGATCAAATCCAGAATCTCTAGGATACCAAATTCCAAGATTTAGAGTACCTTTGAGATATCTGAATATTCTTTTAACTGCAATCAGATGAGATTCTCTAGGATCTGATTGGAATCTTGCACATAAACAAGTTGAAAACATTATATCAGGTCTACTTGTAGTGAGATATAAAAGAGAGCCTATCATGCCTCTATAACTTGAAACATCAACCTTTTTACCAATTGAGTCTTTGTCAAGTTTAGTGGTTGTTGCCATAGGAGTTTTAGAAATTGCAACATCTTGTAAATTAAATTTCTTTAAAAGGTCTTTTAAATATTTTGTTTGACTAATGAAAATTCCATCAGAGGTTTGTTTAACCTGTAAACCTAAAAAAAAGTTAATTCTCCCATCATGCTCATCTCATATCTACTTTGCATGAGCTTAGAAAACTTAGAACATAAGCTCTGATTTGTAGAACCAAATATAATATCATCAACATAGACTTGAACAAGTATAATTTGACCAGCATGTTTTCTATAAAATAAAGTTTTGTCTATGATACCTCTAGAAAATTTATTATCAATTAAAAACTGAGAAAGAGTATCATGCCATGCTCTTGGTGCTTGTTTAAGTCCATAGAGTGCTTTGTCTAACCTATAGACATGATTGGGAAATTTCTGATCTTCAAAGCCAGGAGGTTGCTGGACATACACCTCTTCTTGTATTTTCCCATTTAGAAAAGCACTCTTTACATCCATCTGGTACACTTTAAAATTTGCATGAACAACATAGGCAAGAAATATCCTTATGGCTTCCAATCTAGCTACTGGTGTAAAAGTTTCATCATAGTCAATTCCTTCTTCTTGTGAATAACCTTGTGCAACCAGTCTGGCCTTATTTCTTGTCACAGTACCAGCTACATCCAGCTTGTTTCTGAAGATCCATTTAGTACCAATGATTGATTTATTCTTTGGTTTTGGTACTAATCTCCTGACCTTGTTTCTTTCAAACTGATTGAATTCCTCTTGCATAGCAATTACCCAATCAGCATCTTGTAATGCCTCCTCAACCTTCTTAGGCTCAATCTTTGATAAAAAGTTGAGGTATAGGCATTCATTCTGAGTAGCATTTCTTGTTGTCACACCTTTAGTTGGATCTCCTATGATTTGCTCCCTATGATGATCTCTTATCCATTTTATTTGTAGAGGAAAACTTCTTGAAGAAGAAGCTTCTTGATCATAGTTTCCTCCATGATGTTCAGTGCTCTCAGCTTCATTGAAAACTCCCCCTGAGTTAGTGCTCAGATCAGGGTTTAAGTTTTCCCTTGATGGTGCATTCCCTGATGAAGCTTCTAGATGACTTGAATTGTCATCAGGGATTACAAGATTTTCTATTGATTTGCACGCATTAGCTTCATTATCTGATGAGTCAATTTCAGCATTTTCTGACTCATCTTCATTTTCAAACCTTAGAACCTCATGCATTCCTTCATCTAGATTTCATTTAATCGGAGACTAAGTTTTTGTTCATCGAAGACTAAGTTTTTGGTCAGCAGAGACTAAGTTTTTGGTCATCAGAGACTAAGTTTTTGTGTATTGGAGACTAAGTTTTTGTTCATCGGAGACTAAGCTTTTGGTCATCAGAGACTAAGTGATTGTTCATCAAAGACTAATGTTGAAATAACCAGAGACTAAAGCAAAGACACTCCAATGCATTAAAGTAGCTTTGAGAAGATTTGACTGTTGCCAAACTCAAAATGACTATCGCCAAAGTCGTCGGGCAAATCAACACCATCACCAAACTCAAAATTACTCATTGCCAAAGTCATAGGGTAATTTACACTAGTGCCAAAATGCTCGGGCATCAGTGGATAAAATATAAAGCCCCATATTGCTCAGGCGTCAGGGGATAAATCTCTCGGCATCAATGGAAGAGGCTCTTAGCATCAGGGGATGAGATTCTCGGCGTCAGTGGATGAGTATCTCAGCATCAGGGGATAGTTTTCACATCATCAGGGGATGGACTTCTCGGTACCAGAGACTGTCCATTAGGGGATAAATATCCACTGGTGAACAAAATTGTCTATCAGGGGATAAAATAATCAGAGACTAAACATGACATATGAGATGACACATGGTTGAGTTCACAAATTCACTAACTCAAGTTTAAAGGCAATGAAATTAAAATATAAATAGTGGTCTAATAAGGAGAGATTGGCTACCGAAAAAGCTTCAAGGTGTGAACACTAATATGGAGAAAAGTCAACTATATACACTAGCATGCGTATATAGCTGCTAGAGTGAAAACTGCAGAGATAACTTATAGAAACTTGAAGGAGAAAAATATGGAAGTTGGTCCAATCAAAAACCAGGAAGCTCATAAAGATAAGTTATTCACTGCAGAGATAATTTATCATGGGAACTCCAAGAGGAAAAGAGGGAGCTGGTGTGCTGATACACCAAAGATGTTACATAACAGGTCGGCGTGCAAGGAAGGTCATGCAAAAAGAAGAAGTTATGTGACGGAGTTGCAATTACCAAAGAATATCAAAGATATTTTTGGAGGCAACTCACTGAAGAAGCTTGGAGAACAAGGAAGATATGTCTATAAATAGAGACATGGAGCAGGAGAGATAATATACATCGAGATATAACATCACACATTGAAAGACATCAAGAGATAATAACAAGAATATATCTTGTCTCAGATCATATTGTAGCTGTAATAAACTTACAGAGAAGCAAGTTTTTCATAACTTGAGTGTAACAAGTTTTCATAAACTTGAGAGAAGCTAGAAATCATTTTTTTTAGAGTGCAACTGTTATTTTAAACAGAGATTGTCTGCAGCTGGTAATTACTACCAGAAAGAATTGTTAAGATTCAAATTGATTTACAATAAATATACTTATTGTAGATTAATATTCATATCTTGCAATTTGCTTTACTGTTTCATATGTTATATCTTTTCAGTAAAGTTGTTTTAACTATTCTTAAGTTTTAAACTGTATTAAACAGTTTAATTCAAAGAAAAGTAAGTAATTGTATTCAACCCGTCTTCTACAATTACTCCATGGGACAAACACTTTTCTTTACCCTTAAGGGTACATACTTGAGCAGTAGGTAAATTATCAGCATTTAAAATTGTAGCAGTTAAAATCTGTGGTTTTTCTTTGCATTGAAAAGAAATATGATTATTGCTACCACAGTTCCAGCACACTTTTGTAGGGGCTTCCTGAATAGGGGTGTAGTTATTGGCTTTGTTTACACCTAATTTTCCATTCCTATTCTTTTTCTTATCCCCTGACAGGCCTTTATCCCTTGAAGGGCTTCGACTGCCTGATGCACTCTTATCTCCTGATGACTGTGTATCCACTGATGCATAGTCTTGTTCTTTCTTCAAAGGGGTTTTGAGTGCTTTGTCAAGAATAGATTTCTTGCCTCTCCCATCACTTGTGGAAGCTTCACTCATCGGGAAAACATTCCCTTTTTCTAGCTTTGTTATAGCCTTTATAAACTTGATAGGTTGTATAGGCCTTTTTCCAAAGCTAGCTGCATTTGCAACCTCAACAGAAGGTTGCTTCACTAGAGTCTCCTCATTGCCTAAACCAAATTTATGATCAGATTTCTTATTTTTTAACTGATCATCTAATTTCTCGCTCAACTCATTCCATCTCTTTATGACCTCTCTTTCCTCTCTCAAAAGCTTGGAGGTTCATTCTTCTCTCTTTATGGCACAGTCAAGAAGGTTCCTAGTCTTAAAGGGTTCTTTTTCAAGATTTTCAAGTCTAGATAGTTCTGATTCTAACAGAGTATTTCTAGCAGTTATATGTCTATCGATTTTATGTACTCTCTCAGTCTCAACTACAACACTTCTTAAAGTATCATAAAGGTTTTTTATCTCACAAGTTATTTCCTTAACAGTTTTAAAACAATCAATTTTTGATATCTTAGAGGAAATTTTGAGACTTACTTGTGAGCTGCTGCTGTCAGTGAATGAGGCCATTAGGGCTAGGTTGACATATTCCTCAGTGTCTTCTTCATCTGAGTCAACCCAGTCCTTTCCCTCTGCAATATAAGCTTTTCCCTTCTTGTTAGCATTAAGAAGGTCAAAGTATTTCTTCTTGTAATCCACTTCAACATCTTTTCCTTTGGATTCACCTTCCTTTGTGGCCTTGCGGCACTCATTTGCAAAGTGACCCATCTCATTGCATTTATAGCACTTTATTATAGACTTGTCAATAAAGTTGCTTGTGCTACTGGGTTTCTTTGCTGAAAATCTTTTTCTTCTAGATGGCTTTTGGAATTTCAGTTTGGAAAACCTTTTTGCAAGGAAGGCCAAGGTTTCATCCATCTCTTCAAACTCTTCAGGAGTGTACTTAGTCTCCTTTGAGTCAGCTTCATAGTCCCCCTCTTCTTCAGCATCTCCAGACTACTGCTTCATCAAGACACTTGGTATTGCTTCATCTTTATTCTTCTTGCTAGCCATCAGGGCTACAGATTTTAGCATTCTAGTATCCTCAGACATTTCAGATCTCTGTTGAACCTCCAGTTGATATGTCTTAAGGGTACCATAGAGCCTGTCTAAGTCTAGGAGATTCATGTCCTTGGATTCTCTGATGGTTGTTGTCTTCAGATCCCATGATATAGGAAGTGCCCTCAAGAACTTTCTATTCACATCTTTGGTGGCATAGATCTTCCCATACATCCTCAGGTCATTTACCAACCTGTTGAATCTGTCAAACATTTCAGTGAGTGATTAACCATTTTTCATTGTGAACCACTCATATTGTTGTGTTAACAACTGTAGTTTGTTTTCCCTCACGTCTTCAGTGCCATCACATAAGATCTGGATGGTATCCCTATTGACTTAGATTTTGTTAGATTCATGATACTGTTTAGCATATCATCATCTAGTCTATTATATAGGATACCTATTACTTTTAGATCTTTCTTCACCTTTTCTTTTTCTTTTGGAGTTATTTCATTGGTAGTCTTTGGGACTAATCTTTCAGGGACGTTAACTCCATCGACAACCTCCTGAGGAATGAGCTTCTTTCGCACGTGAGGGCCTTCTTCTAGACTCTGTAAGTATTCATTATCGATTGCTCTTACATGAACTATCATATGTTGTCTCCAGAAGAAGTACTTTCCTCTTTCCAACATGGGGACCTTACTATTTCCATCTTTGTTGGCCATTGATATAGATCTTCTAGCAAGTGTAATCTGCTAGTTGGCTCTGATACCAATTGTTAGAACTAAATAAGCTCAAGTGTTTGTAGAGGAGGGGGGGGGGGGTTGAATACAAATACTACAAACTTTTTGCTCTTTTAAAACTTATGTTGCACAGGCTGAAATAGCTACCACAACTAGAAAAACTTTAACAAAATTAAGATGAATACACAGGCATTCAAGTTAAAATAGTTGTATTAAAACTTGGTGTTTTTCTAAAAATCTGTTATATCACAATTGTGATTAACAACTACAAATCTGTAATAAATTACAACTTCTCTTTTCTCACTCATTAGCTACGTTTTCCTTTGAAATATCTCTCACAAGATTTTTACAAAGCTTTTTTTCTAGTGTTTGAGTGTTGTGGCTTGCTTGCTTGGTTTTTCGTGTAACAACTTTGTCTTTATATATAGCAGATCAGTTGGTGAACCCACGTGCTAGACAAGCTTCTTTTTCAATATAGCCGTAGAATGTAACAAATCATTGTTGCATGTATTTAATGCTCTAGAGTTGTTATTGGACAACCAAACATGAAGGAATATCTTTCCAGTTATACCCTTAGCTTCCGTGCCAAGTATCAATGATTTGCATTTAAGTCCTGATGACGTGTGGATTAGGTCATAACGATCCACTGATGCCAAGCCTTGATAGAGACTTGATCAGTGCTTCTGGATCCACTGATGTCAACCCTGATGGAGGCTTAATCAGTGCTTCATTATCCACTGATGTCAAGCCCTAATGGAGACTTGATCAGTGCTTCATTATCCATTGATGTTATCACCTTCTTGTTATCCACTGACGGGTTCCACTAATGAGTTGATCTTTTATCGTCGCCAAACTTGTCGGGCAATCTAAGTCATCACCAAACTCATCGTCAGTGGATAAAAATGATCAGTGCCAAAGTCACTTTTAGCCATCGCCAAACTCGTCGTTAGTGGATAAAAATGACTATCACCAAAGTCACTTTTACCCATCGCCAAACTCATCGCGAGATAATCTATCACCAAAGTGATTTTTAGCCATCGTTAAACACATCTGGAGATATGTTGTCGCCAAAGTCTGAACATTAGAGTGATTCCCCTAATGGGTTCCTCTGACGAGGTCATTTCCTGATGCCTTCCCTTGATGGCTTCCCCTGACTAGGTCATCCCTTGATGCGTTCCCCTAACACTGTCAAGTTTGTTCAAGTTATCACCGATGACTTGCCCAATGTAGTGTAGTCCATCCCCTGATGACTAAGTCATCCATCAGTGGATGCAAAACTTGGGCAAATATACTAAGGTTTATAAAATACCTTAAGTATTTACAAATGCACAATTATTCCCTAAACATCATCATAATCATTTATATCTAACAAGACGCCTTTAACAAGTTGGTAAGTGAACTAAGTATGCTCAACTTTGGTAAATAAGATACTTTAAAACTTTTGTGCAAGTCTAATAATTGCAGCAGTAGTTAATTATTTTCTGATGACTTAGTTGTTGGATACTAATTAATAGCTGAATGAAGTAGTTGAAGTTATCTTTTAACAAAATTGATTGTTCATAAAGATAATAAAACTGTGAAACATTAGTCAATAATTGTTCTCTTTAAAGGATAATTATTAATTGATGATAATGCAGTAGTGACTAATTATCCGCCGATAGTTTAACTGTCAGTGGATAATTAACTGCTGATTATATATATAGTAGAGAAACTTTTATATTATGCAAGATTCCCTATGTTTATTATTCATAATCTATTTGAGGATCTTGTCATAGCTGATTCAGGTATGTCTTAACTCTCTACTACTTTATTATTTATTTCTTCTAATTCTGCTACAATGAAGGATGTTAGTAATGATCCAACTCCTTCTACCCAAGTAGCAAAACCCTCTAAAAATATGTCTATATCAAAAGCCACCTGCTCTATCTCTCAAAAGATAAAGGTTGTAAAATGAAAACAACCATAACCAGCAATAGCTAAGCGGGAGAGTAAACATTTAGAGGAGGTTATGAGAAAGAAATAATGAACAATAAGAATCCTTGGGGACAATTTAATATTCTCTCAAAAGGATATTAAGTTCTAAAAGGAAAAAGCACATCTCTAGGTGCAACCTCCCAAAATGATGTATCTATTGAAAATAGTCCACCTCCAAGGACACATGTATTTGAGTCGACAATGATCACATCTATCTATAAATACCTTATAAAGGAAGAAGAAAAAAACAGGCTCTGATCAATGATTAATCTGTCACTAAATGCACACACAGGGTCACACATTGATGCTTCTCTTTTCTCTATTCAGGGGGAGCAGCCAATATTCAAATTTTACCCTTATTCTTTCTTCTTCTCTCTTTGATATTTCTTAAGAAGCAATGGAAAATTTCATAATTCCATTTGTTTCAGATTCATTGATAGTTCAATCATCAAAGAAGTCAATTCTTTAAGTTGAAACAAATAGTAGCTCTCAACTCATCCATGGATAATACACTATTTGATTTATCAAACATCCACTGTTATCAAACACTTACTTTCTATATTTTCTACACCACTACAGGTCACCTACAACACGAAGATTTTATATTTAGTGAGCCTGAAAGAATTTAAAATGAGTGTCAAACCTTATGTCTGGAAAAAGGCGAGGAAAAAGAAATTAAAACAAAAATGGAAAGAAAGTGAGTGTGAGGGGCTGACTTGTAAAAGTCAAGCAAAATGAGAGGGTATGAGCAAAGATGAGATTCTTGAAGAAAAGAATAAAGAGAAATTATTTCACACACCACCTTTGCAACTCATGTATTTTCTAATCCCCAATACTGATCAAATATCTGAGGATACTAAGAGAAGAAATTGTGAATGTTTAGTTGGATGCAACCAACACAAGATTATTGGATAATGCAGTAGCACACTTCATATTAGAATATTTGATCACAAATGGATCATGTGCAGCTAAACTCATAATGTTTTTGAAGCATTGATCAAAGAAAGAAAAACATGAAGCTCCAACACTTCATAAGCAATGATCTTCAAACAAAGCTCAAACAATTTCTTCCTATTAGTCAACCTTTACTGGTGATTTCTACCCTCCAAACATTAAGATGCTGATATCAAAAATGGGAAGAATAATCACGACAGGGAAAGCAAAGAAAATTTCTGATAAAGATAGGGGGATAATTGTTAAAAATATTAACAAATTGATGGTTGGGCATTAAGGAACTGAAACAACAAATCCATCACTGTTAAATTCATGTACAATTATGTTTTTACATGTTTTAATGCAATTCTAGGTAATGGTGTTATAAGGTTGTGTTCTAACATCATCATCAAACCTTGATTTATGCTTATCATTGATAAACATAAATAGGAGGAGATTGTTAGGAATTATAGCATTTGATGGTGATGTACAAATTAGAATTGTTAGATTTGTAATTGTACAAGTATCTGCAGTAGTGCACTATGAGAAACTACTATCAGAGACTGCAGATAAGCATCAGAGACTACAAGAAATATATTTGGATAGTTCAACAAAAGTCAAAGTTGGCCAAACAAAATTAGCCTATCGAAGACTAAGTTTTTGTCTACTAGAGACTAAGATTTAGCCTCTCGGAGACTAAGGAATTAGACTCTTGAAGACTAAGTTTTTGCCTATCGGAGACAAATCAAAAACATCACCAAACTCAAAATGACTATTGCCAAAGTTGTCGGGAAAATCGACAACATCGTCAAACATAAAATGACTATTGCCAAAGTCATCAAGAAATTCTCTATCGCTGAAGTCAAGAGAAGTCTCAGAATTACTCATCGCCAAAGTCATCGGGTAATTTATTCTAGCACCAAAGTGCTCGAGCATTAGTGGATAAATTGTGAAGTGCCAAAGTGCTCGGGCATCATGGGATAGATTTCTCGGCATCAAGGGATAGGGATAAGTTTCTCAGCATCAGGGGATAAGTTTCTTAACGTCAGGGGATAGGTTTTCGTCATCAGGGGATGGATTTCTCAGCACTAGAAACTGTCCATCAGGGGATAAAATGATCAGAGACTAAAGATGACATATTGGATGACACATGCTGAGTTCACAAATCCACTAACTCAAGTTTAAAGGCGGTGAAATTAAAATATAAGGAGAGATTGACTACCAAAGAAGCTTCAAGGAGATAAGTTATACACTGCAGGTATGAACACTGATAAAATAAAATATGGAGATATGTCATACTTCTACAGTAGAATGCGTATATAGCTACTGGTGCGAAAACTGCAAAGATAACTTATAGAAACTTGAAGGAGGAAAATTTGGAAGCTAGTCCAATCAAAAACTAGGAAGCTCATAGAGATAAGTTATTCACTGCAGAGATAACTTATCATGGGAACTCTAAGAGGAAATTAAGGGAGCTAGTGTGCTGATACACCTGAGATGTTACATAACAGGTTGGCATGCAAGGAAGGTTATGCAAAACGAAGAAGTTATGTGGCAGAGCTGCAATTACCAAAGAATGTCAATGATATTTTTTGGAGGCAACTCATATAAAGAAGCTTGGAGGTCAAGGGAGCTATGTCTATAAATAGAGAAATGGAACAACTGAGAAAATACACTAACACAATGAGATAACATACATCATACAATTACTAAAATACACAATATTTCTATAAACTACAAGAACATATCTTGTTAGAACTGAATAAGCTCAAGTGTTTGTGTGTGTGTGGGGGGGGGGGGGGGGGGGGGGGGAAAAAAAAACAAGAATACAAACACTACAAAAGTTTCACTCTTTAAAACTTAATCCACAATGACTGGAATGCCTACAAGGATTAGAAAAACTTTACTAAAATTAAAATTAATACACAAGCATTCAAGTTAAAATAGTTGTACTATAACTTGGTGTTTTTTTGGAAATCTGTTTAATCACAAAGTGATTAACAACTACAATTCTGTAATAAATTACAACTTCTTTTTCTCGCACACTAGCTATAAAGTTTTCTTTGAATATTTCTCTCAAGATCTATTACAAAGCTTCTTTCTAGTGTGTAAGTGTTGTGACTTCTTGGTTGTTTCGTGTAACAACTGTTTCTGTATATGTAGCAGATCAGTTGTAGAATCCACGTGCTAGACGTGCTACTTATTTAACATAGTCGTAACATGTCACATCATTGTCCTTTCGAAGTAATGTGTCAAACTGCTCTTGGATAGTGTTGTTTCTTCTTCATCCCCTGATCTTCATGCATTTATTGTTTGAGAGTTATTATTGGACAACCAAACTTCAAGGAATATCTTCCCAGTTATACCCCTTACTTCCATGCCAAGTAACAATGATTTGCTTGTAAGTCCTGATGACGAGTGGACTAGGTCATAACCATCCACTGAAGACAAGCCCTGGTGTTGACTTGATCAGTGCTTCTGGATCCCCTAATGACAAGCCCTAATGGAAACTTGATTAGTGCTTCACTATCCACTGATGTCAAGCCCTGATGGTGATTTGATCAGTTCTTCACTATCCACCGATGTTAAGACCTACTTGTATCCACTGATGACATTCACTGACGCAGTGTTTGAACTTTCCTTGATGGTTTCCCCTAATGGATTGGTCTTTTGATGTCATCCCCTGATAGGTTCCCCTAACGGGTTCCTTTGACAAGGTCATCCCCTGACGGATTCCCCTGATGAGGTCATCGCCTGATGCAGTATTTTAGGCTTCCCCTAATTGGTTTTTTTTTCACTTATGCCTTATTCAAGTACTTGCTCTTTGAAATCATTGATGTTTGTTGGCTTTGTCCAGAACGTCTGATGTGCAGAATACTTGAATGTTTAAGTAATAGCAGACATCAAGTCCTTTTGAAGTATTCACTGATGACTTGCCTAGTGTAGTTTAGTTCATCCCCTGATGACTGAGTTGTCCATCAGTGGATGCAAAACTTATGCAAATATACTAAGGTTTGTAGAATACCTTGAGTATTTACAAATGCACATTTATTTCTTTCTACTAGAATTATCATTATCAACATTTATATCTAACAATCTCCCCCTATTTATGTTTATCAGTTTGATAATCATAAATCTAACTAATGTACTGATGATGATGTCAAAATAAATCTATTAAAAATAAAGAATAAATGTATTTGTATAGGTACAAAGAATGACTATATACATGTGTTTATAAAAATTGTTTTACAGTGTCTAAAATTCAGATTTTAGGATCCCTCTGTTGTTGAGCAGAAACAAAGGGCAATGGATGACTTGATTCAATTGGTTGTGTGTCACTCCCAAGGCCTTGTCTTCTCTGATCTGGATTTTGATCTGGAATCCTAAGTCTGTTGTCTTCACCCCGTGCCTCTAATTGTTCAAGCTCTTTTTGAAGAAGTCTTATGAAGTTGACAATGTTGACATCCCTGCTGGACTCCAGAGCTTCAAGGACAGATCTAATCTCTTGCAAGTTGGCTGCAATAAGTTGTGACAAGTAAAAGGTGACAATCTCCCTTTTCGAATTTTTGAACTCCATGCCCATGGGGTTTGTGATCATCTTTGGATATTCTTTGAATCCTTTTACTGGGGGAACATCACCTTACAACTACTACATTCGCATCATCAGCTCTGGTTTCCTCAATTTCCTTCAACACTTTCTTCACAATCAGGATTTTAAACATGATGACATGTTCATTTCTATGATTAGCAATTTCTCCTTGAACATGCATCGCCTCCTCTAGGTCAAGATCATCAATTTCATTTATTCTTATTTGTTTCTCTTTCCCACCCGTTGTTTTGTAGAATATTTTTAGTGGTTTTTCCATAGTTGTGTGCAAGCTCCTGTTATCACTCATGGCTTGCCTCAGCTTGTCAATCATCCCCCTCAAGTCTCTGTTCAACACGATTGTGTCTGACACTGTTTTGTTGATGTGTGTCAGTTGCTCAGCATCCATCTGTTTTCCCAGTGAGATGCCGAGAACTTGTAGGGGGCGGGGGGCGGGTTGAATACAAGTTCTTTGAATACTTTTTGAATTACTTGTTCTTTAAGAAATTAAATTTTCTTGCGGAATATAAAGAACAAGAACTCAAATCAATTTATAAACAATTGCTATATTGATTTCACAACTGATTACAAATTCTAACAATCATAATATGATTGTCAGCTTCTTTTCTATTATGTATAGGAAAAGATACAAACTATGAAAAACCTATACAGCTTCAAAATTACAATTCTCTGTAAACCTAATTACAGCTTCTCTCAAAACTGATTTCTCAGTTTTCCTATTCTAAATCAATATTGATTCAGCTTCCGTACTCGAATCAAATACAATCTTTCCTTTTTGATTAGGAAGAGATTTCTGGTTGTTTCCTTACCAGCTATGTCTTCAATAGTATCTTGATTTACGTGGAAGACAATCCTTATTCAATTCGAACTTTGTATCTCTCAAAAATTAAATCACGATTAGTCCCTGATGCTTCATCTTTAGTCTCTGATGACGTCATCACTAGTCTCTGGTGCTTTTAGTCCTTGATGATGTCAGATTGTGTAGTCTCCGATAGAGTTAATTAGTCTCTGATGCTTTAAGGCTTAGTCTCCGATGACGTCAGCTTAGTCTCTGACACTTTTAACTTTAGTCTCCGATGACATAAGACTTAGTCTCTGATGACGTAATCCTTAGTCTCCGACAAGCAAAACTAGTCTCTGATAGATAAAAAATCCTTAGTCTCTGACAAGTTTTCTAGTCTCCGACAAGCCTTTTTGTAAACTCCAATGGATCAAATACACATTTTGACTTACTAAAGCTTTGATACTCCATTTCAGCAGTTACTTACAAATAAGAAATAATTATATCTCTTTACAAAGAATGAATGAATTACATAACAAAGAGATAGTTGTTGGCTACAAAACTTCAGTGTTACTAATTAACACTTTCTATACATTTGTACTCTAAGTAATCTAAAGACAATCATCATCAAATGTACTAAAACCTAACAATCTCCCCCTAATTATGAATATCAGAATGATAAGCATAATTTCAAGGTTGATGATGATGTCAAAACTCAACATTACAATTACTTAGAAAAAGAATAAAGAATTGCTAACTACAAATGTATTCTGAACTAAGATCTTTGATCTGTTGTTCAGCTTCCACCAAGACTCATGTTTAAATCCTATAAGTCTGGCTTCAAAAATAAAAATTACAGCTTATTTCAACACAACATACCTTCCAACACAACAGTTTACCTTTTATTTTTTCTTCAACAACTCCAGCCTTTCTTTTCTATTTCTCCTCAGTAACTCCAGTCTGTCTATCAACAACTTTTTCAGTATCAATTCAACTTCTTCTTTAGCATCCTTGAGTAGACTGATAAAGCCTTCGATATGTCTCTCACTGACACTATTAATGTTTATGTTGTAGTTGAAGAAAACTTTCTCTCCATGGAAAGTCTCATACCATAATCCTAGAGGTTTATGATTAGCTTCCGACACTGTATCCATCTTATGCTTCACCTTCATTACCTTTTGAATCTGGCTTCGAAGATCCATGTTGAAATCAGAAGTCTCAAGCACAAAAGTCAGCAACCACTCCAGATTTTCTTCAGTTTGTCCCTCCAAGGCTGGCTTCTCAAATTTCAAAGACTCTCCATCTTTCAAAAAGATATGGAGAAAATCTTTGTTATTTTTACCCTTTATCAGATCAATCTTCTTTGTGGTTTTCTTTAGGGCTTTGATGATTTCTTCTGTACTAGCCATTTTAACCTTGTAAGACTTCTTTGATGAAACTGTTTGTGGCTTTGTTGGTCCACTCACAGCCACCAAAGCAGTCTCAGTTGACCTTGGAGGATCTTGGGAGGTAGGCTTCTTGATAGTTGCCTTGATCACAGGCTTCTTTGCAGATTCCTGGACCAAAGGTTTCCTTTTTGATTTATTCTCCACCTCTTCCATCTCTTTGTTTTTCTTCTTGGTTATGGCTGCTTTCTGTGCACTTGATTTCCTTGTAAATATTTTCTTCTTCTTTGTCTCCTCCTCTTCCCTAGCTGCTGCCATATCCTCCTCCTCTTGAAGTTTCTGAGCTAGTAGAGTATCAGATTCTACCAGTTTCTGTTCTTGAGGATAGACCAACTCCACTTTCTCATCCACTATCAGTTCAACTGGAGTGGGGAAGTGAGCTGTCTTTATGGCATCCCCCAGTAGCTTGGGTTGTCCTGGTTGAGTAGTGGTTTTCTTCTTTGAATCTACAACCATAACCCCCTTGCCTTTATTTTTGATTATAGGGGCTTGTGCAGAGGAAGAAGGAGAAGCTGTTGTTGTTGCTGTTGTTGGAAGTTGTCTTGTTGTTGTTGATTTTGTTGTTGCTGCTTGAAGATCTGCATGCTTTTTCAATATCCTGTCCATCATTGCTTGTAGCTCATCAGAGCTTGGAAGTTTTTATGGAGCGGGTATTTAAACTGGAACAGGTTTTGATTGTTGTTTTTGTACAGGTTTGATATGTTTGATATGTTGACCACTCTCCCCCTTTTTGACATCAGCATCTTTGGGTTGGGAGGAGGTGGCCAAGTGTGGAATTGTCTGTAGCAATAGCTGTTCCATTCTGTCTTGTTTTTGGATCAGGAGTTGGATATTGGCTTCGAGGGCTTGAAGTCGACTATCAGTCTTGGACTTATCTTTGACTAATGTATCAATTGCAGTGACAGTCCTCCTTGGCAAGTGTCCTTCATAGCACCTTGTCATTTTTTCTGTCTCCAACTCCATCCTTTCCTCCATTCTCTTCACTGCACCATTTATTCCAGTAACCAAGTAGTGGTGAAACTTTGTATGTTTCTTATCCACCTTGGTTACTTCTTCAAGAATATCTTTAACTGATGGTGCAGAGGCAGTTGACCCTATGTTGGTCACATAATCCTGCCTTAAATGGGCGGCTGCTTCCTCCAGTGTGTTGGAATATGTGTGTTGAGATTACCTGTTCCATATGTGATAGAAGTTCAAAGGGTTATGTTGTATAAGATTTCCTTATTATCTCTATAAATAATTTCTTTGTTTGCGTACAACTCTGTACAAATATGTCAATCTGAAAAGTAAAGTTAGGACATTGATCTTTAATAAGCATAGACAAAAATTTGACATAGTAAACTTTTGATTTCCTAGAAGTATGACTACCCAATTTATTTACAAGTTCATCAAAAATCAATTTGCCTATATTTATATTTACATTTTTGATAATGACAAAAGCTATTTTAAGAGTTAAAGATCTTATTACCTCAAAGTTAAAAGACTTACCTGAAAACACCTTTGTGATTGTATCAAAGAGATAAGAGATCTCTCGTTTCACATTCACCGTCTTGAGGTCCTTGAACTTCAACACTGCATTGTTTGGAGAGTTATAGCCCAGTTCCTTCAAGAGGTCGAGCAATTTAGTATCATTAGGCACTTCCACAAAATCTTGTATGGGCAACCCTAGTGCATAATTAATTTTGAAAGGAGTTATTTTACCCTTTTCAGAAGAAATTCTAAATGAGATCGCCTTGACAACGTCAGGCCTTGTTACAGAGTATATGAACTTGGCGCTTGACCAGAGTTGTGATATCGCATCACCGGACATCTCGTCATTGGTAAAGATGGCTTTGCTATACTCTGAGTTGAGTAGATAGTACATCATAGGTTTAAAGAAAGCATCTACCTCATTGATATCGGAAAGGCCCACAAAATTAGTTTGTGGAACCACTACATTCCTTGGAAGTCTTTGAGCACTGCTTGGTGCCATTGAAACTATTTATGATTTGAAAAGCTAGGGTTTCTATTAACAAGAGAGAGAAAGAAAACTCGAGCAGTTGTTAGAAAGTGATTAAATGTTTGGTATGTCTTCAAAGAGAAAATAATTTGAATATAAGTAGTCCTTTATGAAATTAACTCCTGATGACACGTTATTTGGCAATAACTCTATGGTGTCAGGTCACCAGGGACTAAAGAGAGTCCCCTATTGAAAAGTCATCACAGACTAATTGTTTTTCCCTGATGCGTCCAAACGCCTAACCCTGACCCTGACACACAACCCTTATTTGCACACCTTGACCCTAATGCAAATATATTTTTTTATTATAAACATATAACCATATATAACAACATTATCAGGAAATTATGAGATGAGTTCGAAATACCGGTACTTAAGCACTTGATAGCTTGAACCACTCCAACAATTTTTCTGGCATGACTCCAACAAGTTGATCAAACATTATCTTGCATAATTCACCATTCCTAGCTCTCCCACCAAATTGATAAAGGTGGCTTCATCAAGAGCCTTGGTAAAGATGTTTGTTAGCTACTTGTTTGTTGGTATAAAGTGTAGTTCAATGGTTCCATTCATAACATGTTCCCTAATAAAGTGATACATGATCTCTATATATTTAGTTCTGGAATGTTGCAATGTTCAACGTCGGTGACTTGGCTCCCTACATACATAATGACGATGTGGCTCAATTGAGGACAATTGTCTCTGAAGAAGAGGAGGATGATCTGTTGGAGTCATTGGGTAGTGACAAGTTGGATGCAACATTAGATAGGATGGTAAATCTTGCATTTAAGGATATATCCTTAGATTTATTTTCCATTGATGCATATGTAGGGCATTGGTTAGGAAGTACTTGTCAATCTGTTATTAGTTTGCTTACTAATATAGAGTTAAGCAACTGTGTTAGTTAGCCGAGAACTGGCTAAGAACTGGCGTCAAGGGATGCTTCTACGCGCGACAGGGGATATCAAGTTGGGCATCAAGGGATGTCAAGATATGCGTCAGGGGATAACCAGGAGTTGGTGTGACATAATTAGGGGATCAAGTAACTCATCGGTGGGTAATTATCCATTAATGACTATTTTAGGCCATTAGGGGATAATAAACCTCCGACAGCCAATTTACCCATTAGGGGATAATTTTCCACTAACGGCCAATTATCCACTGACGGTTACGAAAAGTCTATTTATTTTTCCGTGATTGTTTCCTATTTTTTTCCTATTCATAATAGGTTTGTTGTCTTTCCTTGTTAAATTAGATTTCTTTCTGTTGTTGCACCCCTGCTTATATTATCCTTGCTTAAACTTTCATTATGTGTTTGATATATAAGAATTGATGATGTAATATAGTCCTTGCTTAGACAATGTAAAAGGACTTAGAAAAATATCCAACATGTTAGGTGGATATAATTTGTAGTTAAGCAAGGACCTTTGATCACCATTGAAGTCTACTGATAAGTCTGCTATGAAGGATTCTGAAGACGAAGAATTTTCCAAGTATAGTCCTGCTTAGAATGGAAATAAGCAAGGACTTTAGTAAGCAAGATCCTTTGCTTATCAAAGTGAAGACTGTCAAAAGCTATCTTATTCCCTGCTTAGTCAACTTCTAGGAATCTCTACTGAAGGGCACTAGAAGACAGAAAAACGGCTAACTTTTTGAACTAAGCAAGGACTGCTGAAAAGGTACAAGTCACATCAAGGACAGTACACTCCAACGGATCTATTTCAAATTTCCAACGGATAGATTCTTTGGAGGAGTATAAATAGAAGTCATAAATTTCATTTATGACTAATCAATGAACCAACTACCTCTGAGCAAAACCCTCTGACATCTTAAAGACTACAGCAAGACATCATAAAGCTTGAACAAGTGCTATCTATCTGCTCAACCAAGGAGCCTTCTACTTGAAGATAGCAAGCAAGATTTTCTGAAATCTTCTTATTGTCTGTGTGACAATTGGACTAAGTGTCTTGCTAAAGTGGTCTAAGTGACCCATTGTAAATTGGACTAAGTGTCCTTTTGCTGATTGTTCTGTGTGAACAAATTATAGTGATAGCCTTCTCAAGTAAAAGAGAAGAAGAGTGGAGTAGGATTATTCCGAACCACTATAAAAATTCTATCTCTTCTCCTGCTTATCTTTTATATTGCTTCCTTGCTTTGCTGTGCTTTGCTTTAGTTTTGCTGAACTTGTTCAGCAAAGACTTACTATCTTTGCTACTTCAAGCCATTAACTTTTGATACAAAATCTAAGGGGTTCCTTGCTTAAAACAATTCCGCTGCTAAATTCTTTGAAAATCATAAGAAACCTTTTTATAAGCAAGAAGATTTTTAATTCAGTAAAGTTTTCTAAGTAAGACTTAATTTTTGAAAAACACTATTCAACCCCCCCTTCTAGTATTTTTCCCTTTGGGACCTAACAAGTGGTATCAGAGCATAACACTCTTTGCTAAGCCCTACAGCTTGAGAGGATCCAAACTTAAAAACTTTCTAATGGCTTTAAGAAGTGATTTTGGTGGCAAGCCCCCTATGTGTACCAGAGATAGATTTGCTAACTGAAAATTGAGAATACAGGTATACATGGATGCCATTGATGAGGAACTATTTGAAGCAATAAAGGTTGGACCCTATATTCCAGAAAAGCTATCTGCTGATGATCCTAATAAGCTCATTCCTAAGCAGAGAAAGGAGTGGACGGATGAAGAGAAAAAAGTTGGTTGGATACAATAAGAAGGCAATGAACATTCTCTTCATGGCTCTTGAAGAGGAAATGTTCGAAAGTGTATCCAACTGCACCTCTGCTAAAGAGGTATGAGATGCCTTGCTAGTACTCAATGAAGGAACAATTGAGGTCAAAGAGAATAAGCAATCCTTGCTTATTCAACAATATGAAATGTTCAACATGCAGCAGGGGGAGAATCTCACTGATATGTATGAGAGATTTACTGTCCTGCTTAACAATTTGCGTGCTCTAGGGAAGACCTATGACACAAAGGACATTAATCTTAAATTCATGAGATCCTTGCCATGGCAGTGGGTTCCTAAGACCACTGCTGTCAAAGAGTTGAGGAATTTACACACCACTGATCTCCAACAACTCTATGGAAACCTGCTGACTTATGAAATGGAGTTAGCTCAGAGAGAAGCTACATCTGAGCCAAGGAGGAAAGATAGAATTGCTTTGAAGGTTGCTGAGTCTAAGCAACAAGTAGATTCCGACTCTGAATCTGCTGATAGTGATGAAGATATGGCTATGCTAGCCAGAAAATTCAGAAGGTTCATAAAGAAGGATAGAGGAACCTTCAGAAGAAACACAAGCAGCAGTAAGAGAGATTTATCTAAAGATCTCTGCTATAATTGTAAAAAGCCTGATCACTATGCTGCTGACTGCCGAAGTTCAGCAAGAGAGGAAAAGAAATTCCCTACTAATGACAAGAGCAAGGGAAAAGAATATTACAAGAAGAAGTACCAGCAGAAGAATAATTCAAACAGCAAGGACAAGGGACTTATTGTTGAAAAGTCTTGGAGTGAAAGTGAAAGCGACTCAGACTCCGGACCAGAAATTGCCAATCTTTGCTTAATGGCAAGGGAATCTGATCCTAGCAAGGAGGTTGACCTTACTGAGGTATTTGACTTTGACTCTCCTGACATTACTGAAGCTGAGTTGCGCTCCTTGCTTAAGGATGTTGTATCTCAGTGGCATAAATACAGAAGATTGCTGAGAGTTGCTTCAGCAGAGTCTGATCAACTCAGGAGCAAGAACTCTGAAATCTTGCTTACACTTGAAAAGGTGCAATCTGAGAATTTGGAGTTACTTGCTGCTGATGGTGAGAGGACCTTGCTTAGACAGCACCTCAGAGACTCTCAAGAGAGAGAGTCTAAGTTATCCTCCCAAGTTGAGGAATTAACTATTACAATCTCCACATGGAACAAATCCTCCTCAAATGCATGTGCTTTGCTGAAAGTCAAAGAAGCATGCTAGACAGAACTGGAATTGGATCTGGGACTTGCGAAGTCCTTGCTGAAAGTAATGGAGAAAGTGATGGTGAGTCTATCAGCAGAACAATCTCTGTGCATTCAGCAGAGTGTAAAACTGCTAAAACCAAAGGTAATAGAAATGTTACCTTGCTAAAGAACAAATTCCCTGCTGACCGTAACTATAAGCAGGGACATGGTACTAAACAGACCAAGGGTGGAAAGTTTAGCAAGAACCATGTTCCTCCTGCTTATAATTACAACAATGCGAGGAATTTGAAATTTAGCAAAGGTAATAGGAGCAAACAATGGAAACAACCTCAACCTAAGAGAAGAGGTAAGCAGCACACACATCACAACATGATGCATTTGAGATGCTATTGTTGCCATAGGATTGGCCACATAGCTTCCCTTTGCCTTGCTGACCCTTACCATTCTAGTTGGTCTCAAAAACCAAAATTGAGACAAGTATGGGTCCCCAAGGGTACTAACCTTACTAGACCCAAGTCTTGCTGGGTACCAAAGTAATTGCTTATGTTTTGCAGGTGGTGAGCAAGGAACAAATTTGGTACTTAGACAGTGGATGTTCAAGACATATGACAGGAGATAAAGCCTTGCTTACTAATTTCAAAGAAAAGGATGGCCCACAAGTGATCTTTGGAGATAATAGTGCTGGAAGAACTAAGGGATATGGTTCAGCAGGGAATGGATTAATCTGCTTCAACAAGGTTGCCTATGTGGAGGGTCTCAAGCACAACTTGCTTAGCATAAGCCAGTTGTGTGACAAAGGGCATAAGGTCACCTTCCTAGACAATCAATGTCAGGTAAGAGATCTTTAAACAAATTCTCTGAAGCTTTCCGGTTCAAGAAATGGGAATGTTTATGTAGTAGATTTGGCTAAGCTAAGTCCTGCTAAAACAACCTGCTTTCTTGCTAAAGCTTCGGCAGATGCTAGTTGGTTATGGCATAAGAGACTTTCACACTTAAACTTTAAAACGATTTCAAAACTCGCTGCTAAAGATCTTGTAAAAGGTTTGCCTAAATTTTCCTTTGAAAAAGAAAAACCTTGTAGAGCTTGTCAATTTGGTAAGCAAACAAAACAATCTTTCTTAAGCAAACCTGAAAAATCAAACTCTATGCCCCTCCAGCTATTACATCTTGATTTGTTTGGCCCTATAGCAAGTAGTCTTGGTGGAATGAAATATGGATTCACTATTGTGGATGATTCCACTAGATTTACATGGGCATTATTTCTTTCTCACAAGAATGATGAATTAGCGGAGTTTGAGAAATCCAGCAGACAAGTGCAAAATGAGAAACAACTCAGAATCAAGTTAGTAAAAAGTGATCATGGAAGAGAATTCGACTTTGGAGGCTTTACTGAGTTCTGCGATGAGCAAGGAATTTCTCATAACTTCTCTGCACCAAGGACTCCACAGCAAAATGGAATGGTTGAAAGAAAGAACAGAACCTTAGAAGAAGCTGGAAGAACATTGCTTGCTGATGCTAGACTTCCTGAGTACTTCTGGGCAGAAGCAGTAAACACTGCTTGCTATACTCAAAATCGATCACTCATTCATCCAACACTTGGCAAAACTCCATACGAGCTATGGAAGGGGAGAAAACCAAACATAAGCTACTTTAGAATCTTTGGATGTCCCTGCTATGTTCACAACAATGGTAAGGAGTACTTGACTAAATTTCAAGCAAAATCTGATGAAGGTATCTTCTTAGGGTCTTCTACCCACAGCAAAGCTTTTCGAGTCTTTAATAAAAGAATTCTAACAGTAGAAGAGTCTGTTCATGTTGTATTTGATGAAACTAACCATGAGGAACCAAGTGGTTCACTCCCTCTTATAACTGAGCAGGAACCAAAGGAAAATCTTCAAGTCATAGAGACGAAGGAAGACCCTGCTGAAGTACCATCAGAAAGCACTGCTCCATTGGATAGCACCCCTGCTGAAGTAAAAGATGATGAACCCAACTTTGAGGAACTAAGACAGCAAGATATTCGATCAGATCTACCAGGAAGGATGAAATGGACCAAGTCTCACTCAGAAGACTTGATAATTGGAAATCCCACAAGCCCAGTAAAGACCAAAAGATCTGCTCAAAATGAAAATAGTTTTCTAAGCTTCCTTTCTCAAATGGAACCTAAGAAAATTGAGGATGCTCTTGCTGATGCTGATTGGGTCTTTGCTATGCAAGAGGAGCTTAACCAATTCAGCAGGAACAAAGTTTGGAATCTTGTTCCCAGGCCAAGAAATCATGCTGTAATTGGCACCAAGTGGGTATTCCGAAACAAAATGGATGAAGATGGGATCATCACAAGAAACAAGGCAAGACTTGTGGCTAAGGGCTACTCTCAGGAGGAAGGAATCGACTATGATGAAACCTTTGCTCCAGTAGCAAGGCTTGAAGCCATAAGGATCTTTCTTGCTTATGCTGCTTATCAAAACTTCAAGGTGTTTCAGATGGATGTCAAGAGTGCTTTTCTGAATGGAGAACTTCAGGAGGAAGTCTATGTGGAGCAACCTCCAGGCTTTGCTGATCATGCCAATCCCCACCATGTTTATAAGCTTGATAAAGCTTTGTATGGTCTTAAGCAAGCCCCACGTGCATGGTATGATACTCTATCTTCCTTTTTAATTAGCGAAGGTTTCAGTAGAGGTAAAGTAGACACCACACTCTTCATTAGAAAGCATAAAGATAAAACTTTGCTAGTACAAATCTATGTAGACGATATAATTTTTGGTTCTACTGATGAAAAACTTTGTGCAAGATTTGCTAAGCTTATGCAGAGTAAATTTGAGATGAGCATGATGGGAGAGCTGAACTTCTTCCTTGGACTTCAAATTAAGCAAAGAGGTGATGGAATTTTTATCAATCAATCGAAGTACACCAAAGACCTGCTTAAGAAGTTTGGGTTAGAATCAGCAAGTCCTATGAAAACTCCCATGTCATCAGCAACAAAGTTAGATAAAGATGAGCAAGGTAAATCCGTAGACATAACAAGCTATCGAGGTATGATCGGATCCTTGCTGTACTTAACTGCTAGTAGACCAGATATTATGTTTGCTACATGTATTTGTGCACATTTTCAAGCTAACCCCAAGGAATCACATTTAGCTTCTGTTAAGAGAATTTTCAGATATCTCAAGGGAACTCCCAACTTAGGAATATGGTATCCAAAAGATTCAAATTTCAACCTTGCTGGATATTCCGATGCGGATTTTACTGGCTGTAAAATAGATAGGAAAAGCACAAGTGGAACATGCCAATTTCTTGGAGGAAGACTTGTTTCGTGGTTCAGCAAGAAGCAAAACTCAGTGTCAACATCCACTGCTGAAGCTGAGTACATATCAGCAGGAAGCTGTGTTGCTCAAATTCTGTGGATGAAAAACCAACTTGCTGACTATGGGTTTGATTTCAAGTCTATTCCTATATTCTGTGATAATACTAGTGCTGTTGCCATTGCTTATAATCCTGTTTTACATTCTAGAACTAAACATATAGATATAAGGCATCATTTCATTAGAGATCATGTTTAGCAAGGTACAATAGAGATAAACTATATTCCTACTGAAAATCAATTAGCAGATGTTTTTACAAAACACTTGGATGAAAATCGTTTTAACATGTTGATAAGTGAATTAGGCATGTTAAATTATGAATAGGCATTTTGCTACTAACATATTGTTTGCTTAACCAAGGACTTTAGTTCTTAGCAAGATAATTTCAGGAGAAAAAGCTCTGCTGATGTCTCAGCAGACCTTCCGATCCTTGCTGATGTCGTGTCAAACATTGCTGAACGAAGACGTGTTGATCAAGTCCCTGGTGATCCAGTCCTGCTGATCAAGTCCAAACGCTGCTGAAATTTCCACATCATCCCTGCTGGAAATTTTGAAAAATGGGGAGACGTCCATAGAAAATGGAGTTTCAAAAACTATGTACATCCTTGCTGGAACGGAAAAATTGCTGCTGAAAGTATCCCTGCTGATCGAAGACTGATGGAAAATCTACAACCCTGCTGTGAATAATTTTGAAAAAGGGGGAGTCGTCCAGAGAAAACTGCTGTTTCAAAAACTATGTTAGTCCTTGCTGTCTTCTTGAGCAAAGGACATTCCTGCTGTAACATTCAAAGCAGCAAGGATACTATTCTTGTTGATTCCAGCCCTGCCCTTCCACATCAGCAAAGATGTACTACAGCAAGTCTGATCCTATCCACATTTACCGCCGAAAAAGTAGGTCATCATATCAAGCCGCAATTTTTCTCTCACCTCATTAAATGTCACTCTGATCCAAAATCTTTTTACGGCTACTGTCCTTTCGGTAATTAATTCTCACTACTACCCATATTTTTCTCCCACTAACTCTTCACCTTCTCAAAGCAGTTACCACTCTCTAAACCCTTCAACTTCCTTTACCTCCTATATAAACTCATTTTTAACCCTTCTCAAATTTACCGAAACCACAGCTCTAATCTCTCTCTCTCTCCATTCATTCTAATCCTTGCTGAAAACTGCCGTAACCTATCTCCGACCACTTTTTCCGACCACTATCAGCAGACATGGCCAACTGGTTAGACAAAATTGAATCTGAGTCCATCATCGACTTAGATTCCTTTGCTGGGATTCAAGATGTTGAAATAACCGAAGTTATATCCCTGCTGAGGAACAGTGGGATAAATTATGTGATCTCTGCTGATACTCCCATATATGGGGAGGTAATCAAGGAATTCTGCTCCTCCATGCAAGTCTGTGACCACAACATAATTGGACGAACAAGTGGTCAGCTGATCCTCATCACTCCAGCAAGCATCGCTCGAGTGTTACAGATGCCAAGTGTAGGTCTGCTGACTCCACCTACTGTATCCGCTGCTGTCCTTGCTGATCTTGGATACGTTAAAAGTCACTCCAGCAAGAAGAGAAAGGATTTCCCAAGGAAATGGGACTTCCTCATGGACATACTTCACAAGACCTTGTTGTGTAAGTTCACCTCTCAAGATGAGGCATCAGCAAGGGTTATATCATTGGTATCCTTGTTGAAGAATGGGGAGCCAATCAACTGGGCTCAAATCTTCTTTGAAGTCCTTGTTGAATCCTTCTCCAGCAAGAGGAAGACGAAGGTTCGTCACGGAGGAACCATGTCCCTGCTACTCAAGGGACTACTTGGAGAACACTTCCCAGCAGGGACCCAGGCCAAGAAGCTTGTGTACAGCAAGGTGATCAATCCATCTCTGCTGAAAAATTATGGACGCAACCTTGCTGCCCTGGCCAAAGCAGTTGCAGCAAGGAGAGCTAGGGGACCAGCAGAGGGGCAAACATCTTTAACACCTAATGCCAGAAGTGACGAACGCATTCTTGCTGGTCAACCCAGCAAGAAGAGGAGAGCAGCAGGTCAAATTCAGAGGCCTAAAAAGAAGTTCAAGGCAACGCCTGCTGAATTTGACCTCTCAACTTTGACCGAGGAGGAGAGGGAAATCTACGAATTTTACATGGAGTTATATGATGAAGATTTGGCTGCTGAAGCCATTGCTGCTGGAGGATCTGATGTGGAACCTCCCTCTGAAGAAGACATTCCCACAGCAGTCCCTCTCACTCCGGAGTCAGCAGGGGATGAAATTTTTGAAGAAATTGACAACTACATCCCTGCTGATTCATCTCCTGTCCCTGCTGAAGAACAGCAAAGATCATCCTCAGAGATCTTCAGAGAGATAGATGAAATGACTGAGGTGGCGACTCCTACTGAACCTATCCCTGCTGACTCTATAGCAAAGGAGCCTGCTACTCCTACTGAAATTCTGGAGTTCACAGAAACCGAGTCTGTTGACACTCCAGACTCTGTAAATGGACCTGCTGAAGTGGAGATTGCTATCCATGCTGCAAATAAAACCAATCCTCCACATCCATACTACACTGGAGAAATTGATAGATCAGCAGTGTCCCCGGCAGAGCAATCAGCAGAGACGGTTGCCAAACCCTCTGCTGCTCGAAGACTTGTCCTCCCTGGCTTCACCATCAGGTCTCCTGCTAACCCGACCCTTCCTTCAAGAAGAAAACATGCTGCTGTTAAGGGAAAGCAAATTCAAGCATCCAGCAGTGACAGCGACAGTGACTCTGATGATGTTCCTGCTGAACGAACAAAGGAAAAACAATCAGAGGAACTCATCAGGTCCTTGCTGATCGAAGACGCTCTTGCTGCCGGCTTGGATCCCGATGAGTACCTTGCTGAGAACTTTCAAGAAGGACCCAGCAACCAATCTCCAGCAAGGATATTATCTGAGGGGGAGCCCAATCCTGCTAAGTCATCTGCTGAGATGCTAGCCATTGAGGGGGAGGACAAGGATACTCCCGCTGACGGGGCACATTCTGAAGAACCTGCTGGATCCGACCCGCAACCCGTTGTCAGCAAGGACTCTCCTACTGCACAAAAGCTTGCTAAACTTGAGGCTCAACTAGCACAAGTCTTAGCAAGGCTTCCTGCTGAGCGCATCCTTGCTGCTGATACCTCTGCTGATTCTACCTTAGCCTCCAAATTATCGAAGATGGAGCAAAAGCTTGAAAAGCTGCAGCAAACACTCAATAAGCTGATTGACTTTCTCCCCATAATGGCTGATGATATCAAAAAGGGGGAGAGAGGTCATGAAGCACAGCAAGAACAAGCCGAGCAAATCATCCCTGCTGATCCTACTCCTGCTGATAAGATCCCTGCTGCTACTCCAGTTGCTGCACCAAGAAAAAAGAGACGTCCTAAGCATATCCCCTGAGTCTGTTGTGCAAATCATGAATCCATCCCCGTACATGAGACTTCAGAAGGCCCTTGAAGAAGCTGATGTCATTTCAATGAAGTCAGGGCCTGCTGAAAATCTCAAGCTTATAGCAAGCATCAAAGAATAAGAATCAAGAATTAAGCAGTACGAGGTGGAAATGAAAAGACTCAGGGTACAAGAAATGCAGCTGGAGTACGACAGAAAGAAGGAAAGGATGCAGAGGAGGAAAGAAGAGGAGGAGGCAAGGAAAAGTGAGAAAGAGGCAGTAGAGGAGAAGCAAAGGCAAGACTTGCTGAAGTTTGGTAAGGGTGAAGACCAGCAGAGTTCGGATGAACCTGCTGATGTATAAATTCTTTTGTTTTGTTGTGTAATTTCATTTTAACTTGTATTTCTTGAACACTTTGAAATAAAATGAAATTCTTTTTGGTTCTTGCTGTGGTGATCAAAATAACTCATTTTGACATCATCAATTAGGGGGAGATTGTTGTTGCACCCCTGCTTATATTATCCTTGCTTAAACTTTCATTATGTGTTTGATATATAAGAATTGATGATGTAATATAGTCCTTGCTTAGACAATGTAAAAGGACTTAGATAAATATCCAACATGTTAGGTGGATATAATTTGTAGTTAAGCAAGGACCTTTGATCACCATTGAAGTCTACTGATAAGTCTGCTATGAAGGATTCTGAAGACGAAGAATTTTCCAAGTATAGTCCTGCTTAGAATGGAAATAAGCAAGGACTTTAGTAAGCAAGATCCTTTGCTTATCAAAGTGAAGACTGTCAGAAAAGCTATCTTATTCCCTGCTTAGTCAACTTCTAGGAATCTCTACTGAAGGGCACTAGAAGACAGAAAAACGGCTAACTTTTTGAACTAAGCAAGGACTGCTGAAAAGGTACAAGTCACATCAAGGACAGTACACTCCAACGGATCTATTTCAAATTTCCAACAGATAGATTCTTTGGAGGAGTATAAATAGAAGTCATAAATTTCATTTATGACTAATCAATGAACCAACTACCTCTGAGCAAAACCCTCTGACATCTTAAAGACTACAGCAAGACATCATAAAGCTTGAACAAGTGCTATCTATCTGCTCAACCAAGGAGCCTTCTACTTGAAGATAGCAAGCAAGATTTTCTAACCACTATAAAAATTCTATCTCTTCTCCTGCTTATCTTTTATATTGCTTCCTTGCTTTGCTGTGCTTTGCTTTAGTCCTGCTGAACTTGTTCAGCAAAGACTTACTATCTTTGCTACTTCAAGCCATTAACTTTTGATACAAAATCTAAGGGGTTCCTTGCTTAAAACAATTCCGCTGCTAAATTCTTTGAAAATCATAAGAAACCTTTTTATAAGCAAGAAGATTTTTAATTCAGTAAAGTTTTCTAAGTTAGACTTAATTTTTGAAAAACACTATTCAACCCCCCCTTCTAGTATTTTTACCCTTTGGGACCTAACACTTTCCAATGTAATATTCTTTTCAATTAGGATTAGGGTTCCACAACTTTTAAATAGATGCTTGTAATGTACAGTTAGGGGAGACTTTTGATTAATATAATTGCGTGAGTTTTTACTTATAATTATCTTGAGAGTTAGTGGTTCATTCCTTTAGACTTTCATAATTGATTTGTTTTAGCTTGCGGGTGATTAATTTCTTTAAGCAAACTAAACAAATTGATCATTTAGTTTTGATTCTTGGTGATTAAATTCTTTATAGAATCATCCTAAAGTTATTTTTTGCAACCTGTGTTTGATCTTCACTAGATCAAATACATCATCTTGGTATCAGAGCTTTTGGTGGATGAGTTGTTCTTGTATTAATTTACCAACTACAACATCAATGGCCGGAGTAGAAGAGAAAATTCCACGGGGATTGACTATAAGCACAAAATTTGCACCGTGATAGGCAAATAAACGATCTGATAGATAGAATGAACGAGATTCTAGCAAAACTAGATTGAAGGAATCCTTCTACGAGTCCAAACAGAAGTACTAGATCTATCCGTACTTCAGATTTAATGGAACAAGAAGTGGTCAGACCAGTACAACGGAGACAGAGAGAAAACGTGGATGATGACAAGGGCCAGAGGTTGGATATTCCAGATTTTGATGGCAGCATGAAGCCTGAGAAATTCTTGGAGTGGCTACAACGTCTCAAGTGAGTCTTTGATTATAAAGACTACGATGACCATAAGAGATTCAAAATGGATGTGTTAAAATTCACAAGTTATGCTAACTTGTGGTATGAGAACTTGAAGAATAAAAGGAGGAAATAAGGTAAAACACAAATCAGGTCTTGGGAAGCTTTAAAAATCAGAATGAAGAAACGTTTCCTTCATACGGATTATGTGCAAGATGTTTTCTTGAAATTACAAAGTTTCAAATAGGGAGCACTATTGGTGGAGGAATACAATGTAGAGTTTGAGAAGTTGACGATGTTTTGTGATCTTGAAGAAAGGGCAGAACATAAGTTTGCTCGGTTCTTAACGGGCCTGAACAATAGTATTGCTGAAAGGGTGGAGCTACAACCTTACTCGTCCTTTGAAGAGGTGTGTAAGGTAGCCATGTGAGAAGAAAAGAATACCGAAGCCAGGGGGATTAGTTATACCAGACCTGTTAATAAGGCAATTGAAAGAGGTAGAACCGAAAGGAGGAACGAAACACAGACTACAAAGAAGTTCACTCCTACCTTTGACAAGTTCAAGAAGGACAAGGGTAAGGCCTCTACACCATTGTCAATAGAAGATAAAAGAATCTACTTCAAGTGTAAAGATTATAGACAAATGCAATTTGACTGTCCTAGTAATAGGGTCATGACTCTCCGTGACATTGAAGAAATTGAGGCATCTTATGCTTTGAGAGAGAAAGAAACACTTCAAGAAGAGGAGCAAGCTGGTGGCAGGGAAGTTGAAGATGATTTTGAGGCTGATTCAGAAGAGGAACTTGAAACTCATGCTTCACAATTGATTGTACGGAGGCTATTGCAAGCAAAACTAGTTCCCTTAGAAGCTCACCAAAGGGACAAGATATTCATGACGAGAGTGTTAGTAAAGGATAAGCTCTGTAATATGATTATTGACACAGGAAGTTGTACTAACGTGGTCTCCACTACATTGATTGATAAACTCAGCTGGCCTACGACAACACATCCTAAGCCATACAAGTTACACTGGCTAAGTGACGGGGGAGAAGTCAAGGTCACCAAACAGGCATTGATCTCTTTTGAGATTGGAAAATTCAAGGATCAAGTGTTATGTGATGTTTGTACAATGGATGCTTGCCATATTCTTCTAAGAAGACCGTGGTAATATGACAGGTTTGTCAAGTTTGATGGCAGAACCAATGTCTACATTACCAAGATAGGCAACAAGAGAACAACACTGAAACCTTTGTCCACTCTTAGCACACGCAAGGAAGGTTTGGTTGTAAACAAGAAACAATTCGTGTAGGAACTAGAGCAAAAGGGTCGAGGTTATCACTTGATTGCTATGGGATTCCAAGCTGAGCAGACAACGGTGAAACCACCTAAAGAATTGGAGGGATTGTTGACAGAGTATAGGGATGTGTTTCCTGAAGACTTACCACCAGGATTACCTCCTATTTGAAGGATTAATCATCAGATTGACTTAATCCCTGGGTCACCACTGCCCAACAAGGCAACCTACAGATGTAACCCTCAAGAGACACAAGAAATACAAAGGAAAATTGAGGAACTGATAGAGTGGGGTTATGTATGAGAAAACATGAGTTTGTGTGCAGTACCGACCTTAATGGTACCTAAGAAAGATGGAACTTGGAGAATGTGCATCGATAGTAGAGCGGTAAATAACATTACCATCAAGTATAGATTTCTAATTCCAAGATTGGATGACTTACTGGATGAGTTACACGACTCAGTGATATTGTTAGGTTTTATAACATTTGATGATGATTGTATTTAGAATCCTTAGAAATAATGTACAATTAGTGCTAGTTAATAGTATTTGAATTTTTGTAGCTGGTAGTTTACTCTTTGATTCATTTAATTTATTTTTATATGAGAGTAAGTTAATTTGTATTATAAGAGACTACCAGAATTGCATCAGAGATTTCAACAAGTCAAAGATTATATTTAGTCTATCGAAGACTAAGGCAAAAGCTTATTAGAGATTACAACTTAAAGCATTAGAGACTAAGCGTAAGCCATCAGAGACTAAGATTAAAGCATCGGGGACTAAGCTTAAGCTGTCGGAGACTAAGATTAAAGCATCGGGGACTAAGCTTAAGCTGTCGGAGACTAAACATAGTTGACTAGGGACTAAAAGTTGAAGCAGTCAGAGACTAAAGTAAAATTACTCTTTGATGCAGTACAAAGTTCTATTTGGATTAGAAGTTGTCTTCGACATGGACATTGAAGATATATTGAAGACGAAGCTGGTTAGGAAACTAACTAAAGAGAGATATAGTTTTTCATCATGGAGTGAAAAAATATAGAACCTATTCCAATTGTAGATATAAAATATATATCGAATAGGATTTAGTAGCTAAATTTCGATTTAGATTTGGAAGCTGTAATTAATTTTACAGAGTTGTATTAGAAGCTGTATGTTTTCGTAGATTTGTATATATACTGTATAGAAATTGAAGCTGACAATCAATTTGTGATTGTTAGAATTTTTAATCAATTGTTAATCAATAAAAGCAATTGATTATAAATTTGTTCTTGTTTTTGGTCTTTATTTTCCGCAAGTTTGATACTTTGAAGGACAAGAATTGGAAAAGGTTTTAAGAACTTGTATTCAACCCCCCTTCTACAAGTTCTAGGCTATCTCACTGGGACAACAACTGCTATCTGAGCCTTTAATTGATATATTTCAAATAACAAGATCCAGAGATGGCCAATGATGAAGGAAACAACTCTAGCATAATGACATATACAGGAAGTCGTGATGGTGGAACCAGGATTCCAGTTTTATAAAGAGAAGAATATCCTATCTGGAAACAAAGATGTATATGCACTTGAGAGCAACATATCCTGATTACATTGAGAGGATTGAGAAGGGTCCTTATCAACCAAGGAAATTTGTTCCTTCAAAAACTGTGGAAGGAACAATAATTGCTGAACACTTTGAACTTGCTCTTGAGAGTGATTATACTAATGAAGACAAGTTACAAGTTTTGAAAGATGCTAAAGTGATTAACATACTTTACAATGGATTGGATAAGAATATGTTCACAAGCATCATCAATTGCACAACATCAAAATAAATTTGGGACACCATCAAAGTCCTATGTGAAGGAATAGACCAGGTAAGAAAGAATAAAAGATCATTGTTAACATAACAATATGAATTCTTTAAAGCAAAGCCTGGTGAATCAATAACATCAGTGTATGACAGATTCAATGCTTTACTGAATGACCTGAAAATACTTGGAAAGTCCTATGATAATGAAGATGTAAGTACCAAATTCATGAGGGCCCTTCCACCAAGTTGGGATCCAAAAACAACTGCAGTAAAGGAAGCTCATGATTTGGACATTCTCATATTGGACAGGCTCTATGGAAATCTAAAGACTGAACTTAAAGTAGAGCAAAGACAAAAGATGCATGGCAGGGACAAATGAGTTGCACTAATGGTTGAGACAAAGATGACTCATGAGGAGCTTGATGATGAAACCTACACTGCAAGCTCAACTGATGAAGAATCTGAATCCAATACTGACGATGACATGGAAGAATTCATGGCCTTCACGGTGAAGCAATTCAAGAAATTTAGAGCTAGTAGAAAAGGGAGAAGATCATCAAGAAAACCTAACCCAAAACGAGAAGGTCAAACTGTGACCTTTGATAAAAAGAAAATAAGGTGTTACAACTGTGATGGGTAAGGGCACTTTGCCAATGAGTGCAAGAAGCCTAGATCTACAGAGAGATCTAAGGATGAAAAGAACAGGAAATCAGGGAATGACCTTGCTGATAAAAAGTACAAATTAAAGAGCACGACCTTGATTACTAAAGGCAAAGTGTGGCGGCCTCGGAAATTCCCCAAGCCGGGCCTCGAGCACTGTTAACAATTTGGGTGACAGTCCTTGAGATCCCCAGGCTGGAACCTCGGGCTACGCCAGGGAACTACAACACTACATCACATAACAACAATGAAAAAAACACAGCCAAGCATTTACAACACTCATGCGAGAAATATATTCTCAAATACATCATCTTACAAAACCTCAATGCTTGAAAATAAACAAGCTGCAACGGAAACAAAACTTTAGATGGCTCATCTGGCCTTACATTCTAAACATTTCTATGATGGCCTCTCGCTTCACTTTCCCTATAAAGGCCATCCAAAGGAGAGATATCAAGAAGCTCTCACTATACCACTCTCTCTTTTCCTTTATCAGGCGACTCGGCCTTCTTGACATAACCTGAAAAATATTTCATAACATTCCACATGAGCGTTTACGCTCAGCAAGTATATATTCATAAGCAAGAAGAACAGATAATTCAAAAGCTTTAATATTCTCCGAGGTTGGGCGAAGCAATGCCAACACCTCCTCATAAATCAATAAACATGTATTATATTGGGTTTCCAAGTGATATCAAAGGTTGACACTCTTATAATAAGTTATGATTCGCCCTCTCTTCATCAGACAATGCATCACCTGACCAGACTGATCATTATCTGACTTCCTTTAATAATCAAATTTCATTCCAGCTGGTCAGCGTGGTCGTTTGATTCCATCATTTGACATACGTAGTCACTTGTAGAAACCAATTAATTTGCGAAGGGTTGATTACCGATGCCTCGGTCTCTCATTCCCTATCATCATTGGCCAGAATACCAGGCGAAAGCATTCAATAGCCCCTTAACTTTCCATATGGATATATCTTCTTGAAAACATTTTCTCATTTTGAATAGCCTTGGCGTGCTTGACAATTAAAAGCAGCGACTGCCAACAACATTGGCGTGCTCAACAAATAAAAGCAATGACAGCCAATAACGTAACTATATATCCTTATGGAAGTTACTCGGGTGTGCATACAAGTTCATGACTTGCAACACCCTTACATCATCTTTATCATCTTTTGGTGTGCTAGGGACTAAATAACTAGCAAACACCCAATAACACATAGTTCAATCATCAACATCTTTTCACGTACATCGGATTCAATGATCGTATGTTACTTAATCATAAAAAGAGATCATCATCTTGCATAGACATTAACATCATTCATTTACGTAAATTGAAATAATGATTCTACGTAATCAGTAAGAAAGAAAGTGGAATGAGTATATACTTGCCTTGGTCCTTAGCTAAAATCACTATACTGGTTGCAAAAGGGTTCTGTAAAACATCATTGTTGGTATAACATGAGAATTCATACTTGAAAGATGACCATTAAGATTAGAAAATGGTTATCAGGGCATAAGGTTGCCCGTCAGGGAAAATTTCACTCGTCAGAGACTAACAAATATCTTATCAGAGACTGATGATGTCATCTTAACCCATCGGAGACAAAGGATGACATCATCAGAGACTATTTAACCCATAAGAGACTGATGACGTCATCTTAACTCATCGGAGACTAAGGTTGACATCATCATCAGAGACTAATTAACTCATAAAAGACTGATGACATCATCTTAACCCATCGGAGACTAAGGGTGACGTCATCATCAGAGACTAATTAACTCATAAGAGACTGATGACATCATCTTAACCCATCGGAGACTAAGGGTGACGTTATCATCAGAGACTAATATTTACTCATAAGAGACTGATGACGTCATCTTAACCCATCAGAGACTAAGGGTGACGTCATCAACAGAGACTAATTAACTCATCAGAGACTAACATTAACTCATCAGAGACTAATGTTATCTCGTCAGAGACTAACTTCATCAGAGACTAATATTTACTCATCAGAGACTAACATTAACTCATCAGAGACTAATGTTATCTCGTCAGAGACTAACTTCATCAGAGACTAATATTTACTCATTAGAGACTAACATTAACTCATCAGAGACTAATGTTATCTCGTCAGAGACTAATAATAGAGCTTGTCTTAGTTTCGATGGAAGGCCTTACATGAACAAACTCAACCTAGGATGCTTCATGAACATGAATATGCAATAGAACACAACCTTTTTTTTAAAGCTTTATTTTTCCTTGAAGTATTCCTCCTTGAAACCCTAGCATGCACGACTACTACTCTCAGATACCATGCGAAAAGGAAAAACAGAGGAGAACTTAAAATTCTTACCTCTTGGTTTAACGAAAGAAATCACAACCGGTTTGAAAGTAATCGCCCAGAAAAGAGAACGTGAAATTATATGGAGGTGGTATGTTTAAAGAAGAACTTTGGAAGAGAAATTTTTAGAAAAGAGATTAAAATTTTACCTCCAAATGAGGTATTTATAGCAGGCTGAAATTTAGCTTTGAGATAAAATCATTGGTTAATAAAACGGCTACTCATCATGATTCTTAACAGCTAAATATGTGTAATAAGCTTACTGTCCTTCCTGCACATAAGCCAGCCTCTCAAGCAGCTTACTAATCTGATTACTATACGTAGGCAATGATGTCATCATACTTAAACTCTTAAGTCCTTCAAGGGACTTAACCAATAAACACAAAGCTTCTTCAAGTACTTACGAATGGTACCACACATATAAACATCATTTGCTTATTCTTGCAACCAACATCCAAACAAATATACCCCCTTTAATGGGTCCAAAAATATTTATACATCCAAAAACATCATATATTATCAATACTCGATAATATATATAAAAAAATACGAATAAATAAATTATTTATAGATAAACAATTTTTCGGGTCGGTACACAAACATTGGATTGACAGTGATTCTGAGGAAGAAATTGTCAACTTTGCCTTGATGGCTCAAACAGGTAAGCCAAGTGATTCTAAAAAGGTATGTGATGCAACATAGAACTTTATTGTGCTTAATCTAATTGATACATCTAGTATAGAAAGCATATAAAATGATATGTCTGATTTGCATGTTAGTTTTAGATCATTGACCATTGAACATACCAAAGTCAAAAAATCACATGACCAACTCTTGAACAAAAATAAATTTCTTGAAGAGAGACAAATACAATTTGATACTATCAAGTCAAAGCTGAATAAAGCTCATCACATAAATGATGCTTTGAAAAAGAAGGAATATTACTTAGTTGAACAACTTGAACATGAACAGGCTAAGATAAATCAGTGGAACCAATCCTCTAAAAAGTTGTCAGATTTGATAGGAAATCAAATCGTAGGTCAAAAATTTGGTCTAGGTTATAAGGAGTACCTGGGAAAGACCAGATATAGAAAAGATTAATGAAGCTGCTGACTCCATGACTCACAAGCCAATTCCTATTAAAAGAATTAATTTTTTCTCACCAGTCAATAAACGTAAATTTATCAACACTCAAATTCAACATGTCACTGCAGTGATAAAAAAACAATAAAAAAACAGTGAATATTATTGAAAAGAGTGGAAACAAAAGACTGAATATAGGATTCATGACCAAGACACAATTAAACAAGAAATTAGAAAATCTTACTGAGTCTAAGGTTGAAAAGTCAGTGGAGTCTAGTAGTGGAAGAAGGAATAGGAATGGAAAGATAGGCATTAATAAATATACCAATTATGCTAGAATGCCTGATGCTCCTAGAAAAACATGTCATATATGTAGTAATCCCAACCACATTTCTATACATTGTAGAAGTAAAAATAGAGCTCCTATATTAGAGACTACACCAACAAAGATAATTAAAGACAAATCACCTGTAAAAAGGTTTAATCATCTTTGTAATAATTGTGAAAATTCTAAACTTGACAGTCTCTCTCTTTCAAGAAGCAAGACTACTGATTGTCCTATAAAAGTTAAAAACTCTAAAAGACAATCAACTTCATTAGAGTCAAGTCTTGATTCTAAAACTAGTGAGAAAGGACCCAAGAAAATCTCGGTCCCCAAAAAATTCTAACTAGTTATTCTTACTGTGCAGAGCAAAAAGAAGAAATCATGGTTCTTGGACAGTGGATGTTCAAGGCACATGATAGGGGACAAGTCCCTATTTATACAGTATGAAGAAAAGAGTGGCCTTAAGGTAAATTGTGGATATGACATCAAAGGCCATACAAAGGGCTATGGCAATGTTGAGCATGAAGATGTTATCTTCACTGAAGTTTCACTAGTTGATGGTTTAAAGCACAATCTGTTAAGTGAGAGTCAACTATGTGATAAAGGATTCTATGTCACCTTCAAAGAAGATCAATGTCAACTATGTGACAAGGAATTTGGAAACGTGATATTGATAGGGAAAAGGAAAGGGAATTTGTATACTACAAACCTAATCTCTTTCATTGATCAAATCACATGCCTTTATAGCAAAGCCTCAGCTGATGAAAGTTGGCTTTGGTTCAAGAAGCTCTCTCACTTAAACTTCAAAAACATCAACAATTTGGTAAGAAAAGGCTTGGTAGTTGGCATTCCTCAATTGGAGTTTGCACAAGAAGGTTTGTGTGATTCATGCCAGAAAGGAAAACAAAGAAGTGTGTCATTTAAGTGTAAACCAACAACATCAATCACTAACCCTTTACAGTTATTACATATGGACTTATTTGGTTAAGTGAATGTGATGTCAATATCAACAAACAGTATGCCTTGGTTATAGTGGATGATCACACAAGGTACACTTGGGTAAAATACCTTCACTCAAAGGATGAAGCTGCTCAGTTGATTATTGATCGTATCAAGAAAGTAGAAACTGAGTCAGGAAAATCAGTAACAGTTATAAGGAGTGATAGAGGAACAAAATTCAAAAATTCTCAAGTAAATGAATTATGCACTGAAAAAGGAATAACTCATCAATTCTCACCTCCAAGAACCGCTCAACAAAATGGAGTTATTGAGAGAAAAAATAGAACTCTGATTGAAGCAGCAAGGACAATGCTAGAAGAATCAAAACTTCCAACCTATTTTTGGAAAGAAGCTATTAACACTGCTTGCTTCACACAGAACAGGTTCTTGATCAACAAGACTTACAACAAAACACCTTATGAGTTAATGACTGGGAGAAAACCAACTCTCAAGTTTTTGCATGTGTTTGCTTGTAAGTGCTTTGTTCTGAGAGACTCATCAGTGACAAGAGAAAAATTTGATAGCAAGTCTGATGAGGTCATTTTCTTAGGTTATTCCCTATTAAGTAAGGCATATAGAGTATATACCCTATGAACAAAAGTTATTGTGGAATCCATTCAAGTTGTATTTGATGATAACAAGATTCCAGGAATGATTGGTCAAGGATTGCATGAAACTCTCAGATTTGAGAATGAATTCGATGCATGGTGTTAGGTTTTATAAACATTTGATGATGATTGTTCTTAGAATACTTAGGAATTCAAATGTACAGAAAAGTGTTGGTTTGTAACACTTTAGTATTGTAGCTAGCAGTAGTATCTCTTGGTTGTAAATTAGTCATTATAATAAAGAGATAGATTCATTTCATTTGTATGTACTGCTGGAATACTTGTTGAGTTTGTTCAACAAGTTGTTTTAAATTTATTAGTCCTTCGGAGATTGAATTTGTCTTGTCGAAGACTAAGGGAAAAGTCCACCAGAGACTAAGTTTTTGTTCATCAGAGATTGGACTTTGCCCATCGGAGATTGAAGAATCCTTCATCGGAGATTAAAGTTTTGTTCATCAGAGATTGAAGGATTGGTCATCGGAGATTAAAGCTTACGTCATCGGAGATTGGAACTAAAGAGTCAGAGACTAATGCTGACGTCATCAACGACTAACACAATACCTCGGAGATTAAAAGCTGACGTCACCAACGACTAAAGCCAAAGCATCGGAGATTACTCGAAGTGGTCGAGGACTAATTAAAGAAGCCATTGGAGACTAGTCGAGGACTTAATCACTGATGGAGTTAGAGTTCAAATCAAAGAAGGAAAGTCTTCCATGCACACGTAGACTTTATTAAAGACGTAGCTGACAAGGAAACTTGTTAGAAATCTTTCAATTGGAAAGATTGTATTTGATTTGAATTAGGAAACTAGGTTTTTGGTAACTTAGTTTTAGAAGCTGTAATTATAAATTACAGAATTGGAATACGAAGCAAAAGAGAGAGAAATAGAAAAAGAAAAAGAGAGATTTTTCTTAGAGTTGTATTCTTTCAACATACAGAATAGAAGCTGACGATCAAAGCTTGTTTTGATTGTTAGAAAACTTGTAATCAATTGTTAAATCAAATAAAGGCAATTGTTTATAGAGTTTTGATTGTGTTCTTTATATTCCGCAGAAAAGTTTAATTTCTTAAAGAACAGTCAATTGAAAAGAATTCAAAGAACTTGTATTCAACCCCCTTCTACAAGTTCTAGGTCATCTCACTGGGAAAACAATTGGTATCAGAGCCTGTAATTGAATTTATTCAATTAAAACGTTCCAAGAGATGGCCAACGACGAAGCAAACAACTCTAACATCATGGCGTATGCGGGAAGTAGAGATGGTGGTACCAGAATCCCTATTCTTAAAAGAGAAGAATATCCAATGTGGAAACAAAATATGTATATGCACTTGAGAGCAACAGATCCAGATTACATAGATAGGATTGAGAAGGGTCCTTATCTACCCAGGAAATTCATTCCTGCAAAAATTGTCGAAGGATCTGTTGTTCCAGAACACTTTGAACTTGCGCCAGAATGTGATTATACAAACGAAGACAAGTTGCAAGTGTTAAAGGATGCTAAGGTGATGAACATACTTTATAATGGAATTGATAAAAATATGTTCACAAGCATCATAAACTGCACTACATCAAAGCAAATCTGGGACACCATCAAAGTCCTGTGTGAAGGGACGGACCAAGTTCGAAAGAACAAAAGATCACTGTTGACTCAACAGTATGAGTTCTTTCAAGCAAAGCCTGGTGAACCTATAACATCTATTTATGACAGATTTAACACCTTGCTTAATGACTTGAAGATACTTGGTAAATCCTATGACAATAAAGATGTCAATACCAAGTTTATGAGATCTCTCCCACCAAGTTGGGATCCAAAGACCACTGCAGTAAGAGAGGCTCATGACTTGGAAACACTCACACTGGACAGGCTCTATGGGAACTTAAAGACATATGAACTTGAAGTAGAGCAAAGACAGCGCATGCATGGCAGGGACAAAGGAGCTGCGTTGATGGTTGAGACAAACAAGTCTCAAGAGAAGCTTGATGAGGAATTTTCTAACGCTAGCTCAACTGATAATGAAGATGAACTGGATACTGATGATGACATGGAGGAATTCATGGCATTCATGGTCAAACAGTTTAAGAAATTTAGGGCTAGCAGAAAAGGAAGAAAATCATCGAGAAAACCTAACCCTAAACGAGAAGGTCAAAAAGTCACCTTCGACTTAAAGAAAATAAGATGCTACAATTGTGATGGGTTAGGGCACTTTACCAATGAGTGTAAGAAGCCTAGATCTAATGATAGATCTAAGGATGAAAAATCAAGGAAGGACTTTGCTGACAATAAAGCCAAATCCAAGAGCAAAGCCTTGATTACTGAGGGAAAAGATTGGATTGACAGCGATTCTGATGAAGAAGTTGTCAACTTTGCCCTAATGGCTCGTAGTGACGAGTCAAGTGATTCTACAAAGGTATGTGATGCAAATCAGAATTTTAACGTGCTTAATTTACTTGATACATCTAGCATTGAAAGCATGCAAAAAGATATGTCTGATTTGCATGTCAGTTTTAGATCATTAACTATTGAACATACCAATGTAAAAGAATCACGTGACATTCTCTTGAAAAGAAACAAATTTCTTGAAGAGAAATTGTCACAGTTTGATACCATCAAGTCGGACTTAAACAAAGCACATCACATGATTGATGCTTTGAAAAAGAGGGAATACTACTTAGTAGAGCAACTTGAAATTGCTCAAGCTAAGATTAAACAGTGGAATACTTCCTCTAAAAAGTTATCTGACTTGGTAGGGTATCAAACAATAGGTCAAAAATCTGGACTAGGTTATGATGAAAATCTAGATAACAGTTCAGATTTAAATGATCTATTTGGAGCTGCAAACTCCTCAACTAGTAAGCCAAGTTTTAAAAGAATTAATTTTGTATCTCCTGTCAGTGAACCTAAATTTATAAACACTCTAGATCAACATATTACTGCAAAATCAGAAATTGATCAAAAGACAGTTAATGTTGTTGATAAGACTGAATCAAAAAGATTAAACATTGGGTTCATGACAAAGACACAATTAAATAAAAGACTGGAAGCTCTTCCAGACAAAAAGGCTGAAAAGTTAGTGGAGTTAAGCAGAAAGAAGAAAAATAGGAATGGAAAGATAGGCATTAACAAACATACGAATTATGCTAGAATGCCTGATGCTCCTAGAAAGACATGTCATGTATGTGGTAACCCCAACCACATAGCTGTTAATTGTAGGAGCAAAAATAAAATTCCTATAATAGAGACTGCCTTGTCAAAGAATATAAAAGATAAATCACCTGTAAAAAGGTTAGATCTTCTTTGCATTAATAATGAAAATACTAAACTTGGCAGTCTCTCACAAAAAGGTAGCAAGGCTAATGATTGTCCAGTTAAAGTCAAAACTGCTAAAACACAATCAACTCAATCTGAGTCAAGTCTTGAATCTACAACTAGTGAGAGAGGATCCAAGAAAGTCTGGGTTCCAAAAATCTCAAACTAGTTATTCTCTACTGTGCAGGGCAAAAAGAAGAGATCGTGGTACTTGGACAGTGGCTGTTCAAGACACATGACAGGAGATAAGTCCCTGCTAAAACAGTATGAAGAGAAAAGTGGCCCGAAAGTCACTTTTGGAGATGACAGCAAAAGCCATACGAGGGGATATGGCAGTGTTGAACATGGAGATGTCATCTTCAAAGAAGTAGCACTAGTTGACGGACTAAAGCACAATCTTCTAAGTGTGAGTCAACTATGTGATAAAGGATTCAATGTCACTTTTAAAGAAGATCAATGCTTAGTGAGTGACAAAGAATCTGAGAATGTGATTTTGACAAGAAAAAGAAAAGGAAATTTGTATGTTACAAATCTTATTTCTTCATCTGATCAAATCACATGTCTCTACAGCAAAGCTTCAACTGATGAAAGTTGGCTTTGGCACAAGAAACTTTCCCACTTGAATTTTAAGAACATTAACAAGCTTGTGAGGAAAGGGTTAGTAGCTGGCATTCCACAGTTGGAATTTACATAAGATGGATTGTGTGATGCATGCCAGAAAGGGAAACAAAAAAGTGTGTCATTCAAAAGCAAACCAGCAACATCAATCACTGATCCACTCCAATTGTTACACATGGATTTATTTGGTCAAGTGAATGTGATGTCTATCTTAACATGAGGTATACTTGGGTAAAATACCTCTTTACAAAATATGAAGCTGCTCAGTTAATAATTGATGTGGGCATAAAATGCAACGAAACAGATTTATCTTCAGAGACAGTGCATGGATCAAATGGTAATGGTGAGTTAAGGCTTAGGGGTCCTATTACTAGGTCCAAGACTACGAAGTTTGTAGCAAGATTGTCTAATGCAGCAGGTTTGGGAATTGAAGAGTTTAAAGCCTTGGGTTTGTGTTTGGAGCATTATAAAGAGGGAATAGAAACTTGGACTTGGCCTAATATGCATTGTGCTCAATTGGGTGATAATTTTGATGCAGTTGTGAATTTGAGTAGCCTAGCAACTAATTTGCCCATCGGGGATTAATTTAACCCATCGGGGATTAATTTGCCCATCGGGGATTAATTTAACCCATCGGGGATTAATTTAACCCATCGGAGATTAATCGCGTTTTGCCTGCAAGAGACTAATTTTAGGATTTGGACTGCAGCATATTAACTTAGTTTATTTATTTTAGTAATTGTTTCCTAGTCGAAATAGGTTTGTTCTCTTGCCATAGTTGGATTAGATTCCTTTCTAGAATAGATTTCTTTCTAATATGTTATTCTTTCCATGTAAGGTTAGGAATTTAACAGCTTATATATAGCTGTTTGTAAATATATTAGGGGGTTGATATCTGATTAATAAAATTCAGAGTGTTCTGTAATTTTTCTTATTGTTTGTGTGATATAAACAAGAACCTATTCGTGAGATTCGAATAGCCTTGAACGTGTGATTCGTTCAGGAACCCTAAATTAGTTTATTGTGCGTATATCAATAGGTTGATTTAGTTATCCAAGGCTGTAGGCTTAAACTCCCTACATCATATTGGTATCAGAGCTTTAGCGTTGGGAGTAAGAAATCAATGACGTGTGATTCATTCTTGTTTTCTAGTTCTTACGTTATAATTATTTGATGTCTGATTCAAGTGGACACGATAATATTGGGGAGACGGGATTACATCGTGGTGCAACTCTACAGGATGCGAAGATCCAACGCTTGCAAAATCAATATGCAACAATGACCACTCAACTGGATCGGTTAGAGGAGATGATGGCCAGATTGTTGGGACACAACAATGGTCATGATCGAGAAGCTGAAGGTCCAGAACAAGAGTTGGAAATTAATGTTCGTAACGATCCACCTAATGATCGTGAAGAACGTTCCAATATTAAGCTAAAAGTTCCTCCTTTCACTGGGAGTAGTGATCCTGAAGAATTCCTGGAATGGGTTCAGAAAGTTGAAAAGATCTTTGAATTTCAAAACCATTCAGAGGAAAGAAAGTGCAAACTAGCAGCTTTGGAATTCTCGAAGTATGCTAGTCTTTGGTGGGATAACCTAGTAGCACAGAGAAGGCGAGATGGTGACGAACCCATCCGTAGTTGGCGTGTGATGAAGAACCTCATGAGAAAAAGGTTTGTTCCTGATTATTACAAGCAGGAACTATATTTACATCTACAGACACTTCGACAAGGGGCCATGAGTGTTGAAGATTATGTGAAGGAATTTGAATCCCAGAAATTACGATGTGAATTGGTGGAACCTGAAGAGCAAACTATTGCTCGTTTCTTAAAGGGCTTGCACAGAGAAATAGCAGATACAGTTGAGCTTGCACCGTACGTATTCTTTGATGACATTGTCAAACTCGCTGTGAAGGTGGAAAGGCAACGTAAAGCTAATGCAAATAGATCTTATGCGAAGCCAAATAAAACCACTAGCTCTTGGAAGACGGATGACAGAAAAATTGAACCAAGTGGCTCCAAAAATAAAGGCAAAGAGAAGATGGTAGAAAGTATGCCAAAGATGGAAAAACCAAAGAAGGACTTGAGTAATATCACATGTTACAAGTGTAAGGGGTTAGGCCATTATGCTGTGGATTGTCCTAACAAGAAGACCTTCACGATACAGGAAGTACGGGAAGCATTTGCAATGGAGACCGCCTATGTGAGTGCTTCTGAATCTGAGGAGGAGTATAATAATGAATGCAAAGATCAAGAAGTGGAATGTGACTATGGCGAACTACTGGTATTAAGGCGCCTGCTTAATGCTAAAGTAGTAGATGAGACTGATCAACGCGAAACGATATTCCAAACAAGGTGCACTGTGATGAAAAAGGTGTGCAACTTGCTCATCGATGGAGGAAGTAGTACGAATGTGGTGTCAAGTGAGGTCGTGGAGAAGCTACAACTAAAGACGATGAAGCATCCTAGTCCATACAAGCTTCAATGGATTAATCAAAACAACGCGGTGAGTGTAGATAAGCAAGTCTTGATTTCCTTTTCAGTAGGAGGTGTGTACAAAGACAAAGTGTTGTTTGATGTAGTGCCACAGATGGATGCTTGTCATATGCTATTGGGAAGGCCTTGGCAGTTTGATCGTCATGTTATTCATGATGGAAAACATAATACTTATGCTTTTCACAAGGAGGGCCAAAAGATAGTCTTAAAACCTATGACTCCTAAACAAATTTTGGATGATCGAAAGGAAAGGGCTAAGGTGAATAAAGCGTCCAAGGTAAAAGGAGCAAAAGAATCCTTTTTGGCCAGTAGGCGTGAGGTGGAACATACCCTGCGAGACGGTGGAGCTATTTTGGTATTGTTGGCACGAGAAGTGATGAATCTGAGTTCATTGATTATCAACCCTCAAATTCAGAAACTACTCGAAGAATTTCAAACATTGTTTCCTGATTAATTACCTAAAGGACTACCACCAGTCCGAGGGATAGAACATCAGATTGATTTAATACCGGGAGCATCCTTACCAAACCGAGCAGCCTATAGATGCAATCCGGAAGAAGCAAAGGAGTTGAAAAGACAAGTTGATGAACTGATCGAGAGGGGCTATGTTAGAGAATCCATGAGTCCGTGTTCAGTGCCAGCATTATTAGTACCAAAAAAGGATGGATCAATGAGGATGTGTGTTGATAGCCGTGCAATCAACAAAATAACGGTTAAATATCGTTATCCAATTCCTAGGCTCGACGATATGTTGGACGAGCTGCATGGTGCTGTAGTGTTCTCGAAGGTTGACTTGAAGAGCGGATATCATCAGATTCGTATGCGAGAAGGAGATGAATGGAAAACTGCATTCAAGATTAAACATGGACTGTATGAGTGGATGGTCATGCCGTTTGGATTATCCAATGCACCAAGTACCTTTATGAGGCTTATGAACCATGTTCTGCGTAGGCTCATTGGAAAGTTTGTCGTAGTGTATTTTGACGATATCTTGGTGTATAGCAGGAACATGGACGATCACTTAATGCACCTGCGTGAAGTATTTGTTGTTCTAAGCGAAAATCAGCTGTTCGCTAATGTAAAGAAAAGCGTATTCGCCCAAGACAAGTTAATATTCCTAGGATACGTTGTGTCCAAGAATGGAATAGAAGTGGATAAGGAGAAGGTAAGAGCAATACAAGAATGGCCAGAACCGAAATCAGTAAGTGACATAAGGAGCTTTCATGGTTTGGCGTCATTCTATCGGCGATTTGTCAAGAACTTTAGCACGATTGCATCACCTATGCTTGAGTGTCTAAAGAAAGGAGGTGAGTTTAGGTGGACCAAAGCAGCCCAAGAAAGTTTTGAATTATTGAAGCAGAAGTTGTGTGACACGCCTGTGTTGACATTACCAAACTTCAACGGCACTTTTGAGCTAGATTGCGATGCAAGTGGCGTTGGGATAGGGGCTGTTTTAATGCAGGAGGGCAAACCAGTTGCCTATTTCAGTGAAAAGTTAAGTGGGGCAAGTCTGAATTACTCAACATATGAAAAGGAGTTTTATGCATTGATTCGGGCTTTGGAAACATGGCAACATTATCTCTTGCCCAAGGAGTTTGTGATACATACTGATCATGAATCCCTGAAGCACATCAGAGGGCAAGGCAAACTGAATCGAAGACAAGCCAAGTGGGTTGAATTCCTAGAAACTTTTCCATACGTGATCAAGTACAAACAAGGAAAAGGGAATGTTGTAGCTGATGCACTTTCAAGGAGATATACTCTGTTATCTCTACTTAACTCGCGCTTGTTGGGATTTGACTTGATCAAGGAACAATATGTGCATGATCCTTTCTTTGTCAAAGTGATAGAAGATTGTGGAAAGGGTGCAAATGGACAATTTTTCATGCATAATGGATTCCTTTTTAAAGGAAAGCGAGTTTGTATACCAAATTCATCCTTACGTGAGCTGTTAGTGAGAGAAGCACATGGAGGGGGACTTGCTGGTCATTTTGGCGAGGGAAAAACATTGGAGCCCTTGAAGGAGCACTTCTATTGGCCAAGCATGGATCGTGATGTGCATCGGGTGATAGAAAGATGTGTTACGTGCATGAAAGCAAAAGCACATCAACAACCACATGGTCCGTATATGCCTTTGCCAGTTCCAAATCATCCTTGGGTTGATTTAAGCATGGACTTTGTGTTGGGATTGCCAAGAACAGCAAGAGGTAAAGATTCCATCTATGTTGTTGTTGACAGATTTTCAAAGATGGCACACTTTGTACCATGCCATAAAACGGACGATGCGACACATGTTGCTGACTTATTCTTTCGAGAAATAGTGCGTTTGCATGGTATGCCAAAGACCATTGTGAGTGACAGAGATGTGAAGTTCCTTAGCTATTTTTGGAAGACTTTATGGCATAAGCTAGGGACGAAGTTGTTGTTTAGTACGGCTAGTCATCCTCAAACAGACGGCCAAACGGAAGTGGTGAACAGAACCCTGGGAACTTTGTTGCGAGCTTTTGTGGGGAAATCTTTAAAGGATTGGGACGAGAAACTGGCTTTTGTCGAATTTGCTTATAATCGCAGTGTACATTCTGGTTCTCGTATGTGTCCCTTTGAAATTGTTTATGGCTTTGCACCATTGACTCCATTGGATATGTTACCAATTCCAATTGAGCATGTAATTAATTTAGAAGGACAAGCTAAGGCTGAATTTGTCAAAAAGCTGCATAAAGAAGTTCAAGAGCGATTACAACGAGCTAATGTTATTCTTTCCATGTAAGGTTAGGAATTTAACAGCTTATATATAGCTGTTTGTAAATATATTAGGGGATTGATATCTGATTAATAAAATTCAGAGTGTTCTGTAATTTTTCTTATTGTTTGTGTGATATAAACAAGAACCTATTCGTGAGATTCGAATAGCCTTGAACGTGTGATTCGTTCAGGAACCCTAAATTAGCTTATTGTGCGTATATCAATAGGTTGATTTAGTTATCCAAGGCTGTAGGCTTAAACTCCCTACATCAATAATTGATCATATCAAAAAGATAGAAACTGAGTCAGGAAAAACAGTAAGGGTAATAAGGAGCGATAGGGGAACATAATTCAAGAATTTCCAAGTGATTGAATTCTGCACTGAAAAAGGAATAACCCATCAATTCTCAGCTCCAAGAACCCCTCAACAAAATGGAGTTGTTGAGAGGAAAAATAGAACCCTTATTGAAGCAGCAAGGACTATGTTACAAGAGGCTAAGCTTCCCACCTATTTTTGGGAGGAAGCTATAAGCACTGCTTGCTTTACACAGAATAGATCCTTGATAAACAAAGCATACAACAAAACACCTTATGAGTTAATGACTGGGAGAAAACCAGCTCTCAAGTTTTTACACGTGTTTGGTTGTAAGTGCTTTGTACTAAGAGATTCATCAGAGTCAAGAGGAAAGTTTGACAATAAATCTGATGAAGCAATCTTCTTAGGTTATTCTCTGTCAAGTAAAGCATACAGAGTATATAATCTAAGGACAAAAGTCATTGTGGAATCAATACAAGTCGTGTTCGATGATAAAAAGATTCCAGGAATGATTGGACAAGGATTGCACGAACCTCTCAGTTTTGAGAATGAATTGGATGCATGGAAATATCCAACAGAGAATGCTGAAAATCCCCAAAATAACAATGATTCCTCTTTAATTGAGGGGGAGTTGACTGTTGTGCATTAAGTACCAAGGACTGATGTATTATCAGAGACTAGAGTACTGGAACAAAATGGAACACAAGTCACTGATGACATTAATTCTCCATCGGAGACTAATGATACATCAGAGACTAGTATCCCTGATGCACACACAGAGACTATTGAGATATCTAACTCAGGGGGAGTTAATGAAGAAGAGATCAATAGTTTAGGGGGAGCAAACTCTGCTCATGAAGCTGGATTGAATTTTATCAATCTAGAAAATGAAGCCTCTAGTTCAAGATCAAATCTGCCCAAAGCTAGACCATGGTTGAGAGACCACACAACAGATTTGATCATTG
>CM025786.1:48442075-48458711 GCA_014636745.2 Centella asiatica | reverse complement strand
AAACCAAGGAACAGATCTATAATAGGTGCCAAGTGGGTCTTCAGAAAAACAAATTGGATGAAACTGTTACAATTACAAGGAATAAGGCAAGACTTGTTGCAAAGGGATGCTCTCAAGAGGAAGGAATTGACTATGATGAGACCTTTGCACCAGTGGCTAGACTTGAAGCTATCAGAATTTTTCTTGCTTTTGCAGCCTACAAGAACTTCAAAGTGTACCAGATGAATGTCAAGAGTGCTTTCCTTAATGGAAAATTTGAAGAAGAAGTCTATGTTCAACAACCCCCAGGTTTTGTAGACTCCAAATTCCCTAATCATGTTTACAGGTTAGACAAAGCACTCTATGGCTTGAAACAAGCACCAAGAGTATGGTATGATACTCTTTCTCAATTTTTAATTGAAAATAAATTTGTAAGAGGTATCATAGATAAAACATTGTTTTATAGAATTCAAGGCACTGAAGTTATACTTGTGCAAATATATGTTGATGACATTATTTTTGGGTCTACTAATGAAAAACTGTGTGTAAAATTTTCAAAACTTATGCAGTCTAGATATGAAATGAGCATGATGGGAGAATTAACATTTTTCTTAGGATTGCAAATTAAACAGTCAACTGAGGGAATTTTCATCAGTCAGTCTAAGTACATTAAGGACTTACTGAGAAAATATGATTTGGTTGATTGTACTTCTGCAAAAACACCTATGCCCACAGCCACTGAGCTAGATAAGGATTTAAAAGGAAAGAAAGTAGACATTACTAGCTATAGAGGCATGATAGGCTCACTTTTGTATCTAACTGCAAGTAGACCTGATATAATGTTTTCTACATGTTTATGTGCTGGATTTCAGGCTGATCCTAAAGAGTCACATTTGATTGCTGTTAAAAGAATACTCAGATATCTAAAGGGTACCCCTGATCTTGGATTATGGTATCCTAAAGAATCTGACTTTAAACTAATTGGTTATTCAGATGCTGACTATGCAGGTTGCAAGCTTGATAGAAAAAGCACAAGTGGAAGCTGCCAACTTCTTGGAGGCAGACTTGTTTCTTGGTTTAGTAAGAAACAAAATTCAGTTTCTACTTCAACAGCAGAAGCTGAATACATTGCAGCTGGGAGTTGCTGTGCACAGATCCTGTGGATCAAAAATCAACTCCTAGACTATGGTATGACACTATCCAAAATCCCAATTTATTGTGACAACACTAGTGCCATAGCCATAACTGAAAATCCAGTGCAACATTCATGAACTAAACATATAGATATAAGATATCACTTCATTAGAGAACATGTTAGTGAAGGTAATATTGAATTGCACTGGGTTGCAACTGATAAACAACTTGCAGATATCTTTACAAAACCTTTGGATGAATCTACATTCAACAGACTAGTTTCTGAACTAGGAATGTTGAATTATGGTTCTAAAAATTAAGTTTTAAACTTTCAAGTTGTTTAACAGTTGCATGAAGCGAGGAAAATTAATTCTGGAAAAAGAAGCTGTTTTAAATTTGATAAAACAAAAAAATGTAGCAAATAATCATCAATATGGTTGTTGGAAAAATTTTTGAAAGACAAAATTGGAGCAGGGATTAAGTCCCTGAGAAAAAGAGTTATAACAGGTTAAAGGACTTGATCTCCAATGAGTAATTTTGCAAATCCCCGATTGGTCAAAATTACAACATCGGAGATTGTCCTTAATCCCCGATGTGTAGTTTAATTAATCTCCGATCGGTCAAATTACAACATCTGAGATTGTCCTTAATCCCCGATGCGTACATTTACATCATCGGAGATTACATTAGTCCCCGACGAGTTATTTCATCGGAGATTACCCTAATCCCCGATGAGTACATTTACATCATCGGAGATTACATTAGTCCCCGACGAGCTACTTCATCGGAGATTACCTTAGTCCCCGATAAGTAATTACTTCATCGGAGACTAATCGGGTAAATCTATTATAACTCGGGTCAATCAGAGATTAGGGCAATCTCTGAAAAAGGGTAAATTGGTAGTTACCCATGATCTTTGAATAGCAAACGTCTCTCATACTTTAATAAAAGTAATTTCAAACGCGTTTGTAATCACAAGTATCAAACTCTGAAATTTGATTTCTCTCTCAAATACTCTGCAATTTAACCTCTCTTTGAGTTTTCTTCATTAAGTTTACAGATCTCTTCAATGGCGGCTAAGACGGTGTGCTTCAAGTTTGGTGAGTTCGATTTTATCAAGACTAACCATGCAGGGGTGGCTGATAAATATGATTTTGAAGCAAAATACTACCCCTTTGTGGATTTCCTAAAGAACTCTCCAGTACAATACGCCATTTATGAAGCTCCCATCCAAGCTGCAGAAGTAATATCAACTATGTGGAGCACTGCAACAATCACTAATGAAAGTGATGATTCTCCACAGGTAAGTTTCAGGTATGAAAACACTGACTATACTATTGATCATGCCGTGGTTAATAATGCACTCCATTTACCCATAAGGGAAAACTATGACCCCCTTGCCTCTGATGAAGAACTTATAGGTATGTTTAAAGACTTAAACTATAATACTGATATAAGTTCTGTTGGAACCATCACACGTCCCCATCTTAGACCAGAGTGGTCATTGTTCTTTGACATTATAACCAAATCCTTTACTTCAAAATGCAGTGGATATGATGCCATCACCACTATTTCACAACAAATTGCATATAGTGTGTTGTATGATAGGCATATTAATTTAGGGCTTTTGATTTTGCACAATTTGATGGAAAAACTTAAAACTGGCAACAAAACTAAAATTTATTATGCTAGGTTTTTAATGATGATTGCAAATCACTTAATACCTAACCTTAATATTGTTAGTATGCAAGTTGTGCCTACAGTTTTGCAGACTAAAAGAGTAGTTAGTGATTTGAAGAAGTATGAGGCAAAGGTAAACGTACCTCTATTCTATCCTACTGTCATGAGAAACTCTCTCATTGACACTCTTCCAACCACATATTCTTTGCAATTCTTTAGGGATACCACACAAACACCGACTAATCCCCCAACAACTTCTCAATCACAATCCAAAGCCCCCTCCACAGTCTCCCAAAAGACTGTGGTTGCATATACCAGAACAGCCAAAAAGCTCCCAATAAAGAGAAAATCAACAGAGGGTGCTAGTGAGGCTGAGGGAGAACAAGAAGCTGAGGTGGCACCTCAGAGAAAGAAGAGACTTGTCACCCTTAGACAAAGACAATCCATGGCCTCCCAAAAGGCCATGGAGGTTATAAGGAAAGACAGTAAACTGTCAATGTCCTCCCAAAAGGACATTGACATTGAAGAAAGTCCTCAACCAGGGACATCTGTTACAGAGTCTGCACAAGAAAAAACTGAGAGAGATCAAATACAAGAAAAGAGTGACACAAGGAGTGCACACACAGAGTCATCTATTGATGTTCCTCAAACTTCTGCCCTTGAGGAACAGCCAACACTCCCTACTGTCCATTATTCTCCTGTTTCCCCTCCACTTGATTCTTCTGAAAATATAATCTCTGATCCTCTTGAACTTTCTCAAGAGGAGCCAACACTCTTAATGGCTTGGACAGAAACTAGTCAATCTCAAAAGACTAGAACAATGCTTCAAACTGTCCAAGTTCATTCTTCAGGAACTAGCTCACAAGAACCACTTGTTCAAAGTACAATTGCAGCTAGTTGTCCTACCACTTCCATGGAGGACACCCAACCAATTTCCATTGTAAGGGTAACCCCCCTCCATGAAGACACTACTTCTCTAACCCCTCCTTCTGTAGGACAGAGTGCACATATCCATATGAGTGAGGTTGAGAGAATAACTAGTGAGAGTCAGGCTCCTGACCTGGAAAAAGGAGAGGACATACAAAAAGAGAGTCAAGCCTTAGAGAGCTTGGAAAAAGGAGAGACTGAGAAGCTGGGTGCCCAATCCCAGGAAAAAGGAAAGGGTGTGAGCAAGGATGAGATCCTTGAACAAAAGAAAAGAGAGAAATTTTCTGCAGTTGAATTTTTACAACCAGTGGCTCCCTCCACCATAATCCAAATAGAAGCTCCAACTTCCTCTGCACCACCAATGGCAACTATCTCCACAGGGGAGGTTGGAGGCAGCTCCAGGGCTGAGGATACACCACTCCAAGTTCTTTCAGAAATTTCCAATGCTGATTTTGAAGTGCTCTATGGTCTACAACAGCATCAAGATCACATTTCTGCACTCAAAACCAGACTTGAGAGTGAACCTGTGCCTGAGGAGCTTCCCGAAGCTGGGAATGTTGATGAATGGCTTGATGCAAAATTCACCAATTCCCTAGAAGATGCAGCTGTTGTGTACAGGCAGGACTATGTGACCAATGTAGGGTCAACAGCAGCTGCCCCCTCTACCAAGGATGTGGCAGAAGAAGTGACCAAAGTGGATAGAAAAAATGCAAAATTTCATCACTTCTTGGCCACTGGGATCAATGATGCAGTTCAGGATCTCAAGAAACACATGGAACTGGAACATGATAAACTCAAGAGGCACTATGAAGGACATTTGCCTAGGAAGACTATCCAAGCAATTGATCAAATCATCAAGGATAAGTCCAAGTATGACAGTCTTCTGTGCCTTCTTGAGGTTAAGGTTGATCAAATCCACAAGTTCCTCCATCAGATTGCTGCTCATCTACTTATCTCTGCCCCCTCTAAGGATGCTGATGTCAAAAAGGGGGAGAGTGATCCAGTAACCAAGCCTTCTCTACCAAAGCCACAATATGCAAATATTGATGAAGAACTCAAGGCAACACTAGAAAGAGTTGAGGCCAAAGCTCAAAGATTCTCATCATCACAATCACAATCCAAAACTACACAAAGTCCTCCACTTCAAAGCCAAACTCCAGAACAAACAAGCCAAACTCCAAAACAAACTCCTTCTACTACCCAACAACCTCAAGCACCCCCAAGTACATCAAAGGACAAAGGCAAAGGTGTGATGGTCAAAGAACCAGAAAGTCAACCAGCACAGCCTAGGTTAATGGGAGATGCTATAAGAGCAGGGAGAGTCTTCAGACCCGTTGAGCTTCCAGTTGAAGGGGGAGTAGTTCTAGTAGCTCCTCATGATCCAAGGCTAGTGGAATCTGACTTCTTAGCTGCTCAAGCACTTCAAGAAAAATTTGACAAGGAGGAGTAAGAGATCCTAGCCAAGGAGAGAGAGGAGGAGAAAGCAAGAGAAAGAAAAACCCCTAAAACTAAGAAGAAGACTCCAAAACAAAAAGCAGCAGAAACAAGAAGGAGAAATAAGGAGATAGCAGAGGCTGAGGCTAAGAAAGCTGCAAGGAAGTCTCAAGTCAAGGAAACTGCCTTAATCCCTGTACCCGAAATTCTTAAGCCACAACCCATTTCTTCAAGGAAGCCTACTGCACCAAAATTTTCAACACCTGTTTCAACTGAACTAGTATCTACAAGTGGACCTCCCAAACCACAAACTTCAAAGAAAAAAACTGGTAAAGTTGGAATGGCTAGCATAGAGGAAATCATCAAGGTGTTGAAAAAGCTGACAAGACACATTGACTTGATCAAGGGTCAAGGTGACAATGAGTTGCTACATATTTTCTTTAATGATGGAGATACTGTCAAGATCACCAAGCCAGTCTTGGAAGAGCAGAGAAGAGAAGATTTGGAGTGGTTGATGAGTGTGGTGCCTAGTACTTCTGATTTGAACAAGGACTTTAAAGTACAAATTCTTCATGCCTTGCATGTCAAACCAGAAGCTACAGAATTCAGGGAAGCTCCAGAACCTCTTGGATTTTGGTATGAAACTTTTCATGGAGTGAGAAATTTCTTTAACTACAACAGGGATATAAACAGTACAAGTGTAGAAACCCTTGAAGGTTACATTCAATACTTGAAAAATACTGAAAAACCTTCAGAGGTTGTGGTAAAGAAATTACAGACAAGAAGGTGGAATAAGATAATGGATAATAGGAGGAGAAAGGAAGAGTTAAGGAGAGCAGGAGCTAATGTATGATTGTTTAAGCCCAAGTTGAAGCCAGACATAGTCTTGGGTAGCCAGAGTTATTCTGGGAGTAGCTGAATGTACTGTTCAGTGTAGCCAGGTTTGTTTAAACCTTGGAGAAGCTGGGTAAATTATCCAGGGGGAGAGAAGCTGAATGATAGATCAAAGATCTAAAGTTCAGGTACATTTGTAATCTTTATCATTCTTTATTCTTTTACTAAGTATTTGTAATAGATTAGTTTTGACATCACCATCGACCTTGGAATTATGCTTATCATTCTGATATTCATAATTAGGGGGAGATTGTTAGGTTTTATAAACATTTGATGATGATTGTTCTTAGAATACTTAGGAATTCAAATGTACAGAAAAGTGTTGGTTTGTAACACTTTAGTATTGTAGCTAGCAGTAGTATCTCTTGGTTGTAAATTAGTCATTATAATACAGAGATAGATTCATTTCATTTGTATGTACTGCTGGAATACATGTTGAGTTTGTTCAACAAGTTGTTTTAAATTTATTAGTCCTTCGGAGATTGAATTTGTCTTGTCGGAGACTAAGGGAAAAGTCCACCAGAGACTAAGTTTTTGTTCATCAGAGATTGGACTTTGCCCATCGGAGATTGAAGAATCCTTCATCGGAGATTAAAGTTTTGTTCATCAGAGATTGAAGGATTGGTCATCGGAGATTAAAGCTTACGTCATCAGAGATTGGAACTAAAGAGTCAGAGACTAATGCTGACGTCATCAACGACTAACACAATACCTCGGAGATTAAAAGCTGACGTCACCAACGACTAAAGCCAAAGCATCGGAGATTACTCGAAGTGATCGGGGACTAATTAAAGAAGCCATCGGAGACTAGTCGAGGACTTAATCACTGATGGAGTTAGAGTTCAAATCAAAGAAGGAAAGTCTTCCATGCACACGTAGACTTTATTGAAGACGTAGCTGACAAGGAAACTTGTTAGAAATCTTTCAATTGGAAAGATTGTATTTGATTTGAATTAGGAAACTAGGTTTTTGGTAACTTAGTTTTAGAAGCTGTAATTATAAATTACAGAATTGGAATACGAAGCAAAAGAGAGAGAAATAGAAAAAGAAAAAGAGAGATTTTTCTTAGAGTTGTATTCTCTCAACATACAAAATAGAAGCTGACGATCAAAGCTTGTTTTGATTGTTAGAAAACTTGTAATCAATTGTTAAATCAAATAAAGGCAATTGTTTATAGAGTTTTGATTGTGTTCTTTATATTCCGCAGAAAAGTTTAATTTCTTAAAGAACAATCAATTGAAAAGAATTCAAAGAACTTGTATTCAACCCCCCCTTCTACAAGTTCTAGGTCATCTCACTGGGAAAACACATGGAAAGATTCAATAGAGACTGAAGAGTCACCCCTAAATGGTTATGACCCCTACATGAGTGAGGGGGAGTTAACAGTTGTGCATAAAGTACCAAGGGCTAATACTCTATTAAAGACTAGAGTATTAGCATTCAATGAAACACTAGAGATTGGTAACAGAAGTGCACGAACAGAGACTATTGAAATCTACAGTCAAGATGAGACTAATAGCTCAGGGGGAGCTAACAATGAAGAAGTCACTGGATTAGGGGGAGCAGTTTTTGATCCATCAACTAGATTGAAGAATGTTAATCTAGAAAATGAAGCCTCATCTTCAAGATTAAATCTGCCACCTACAAGACCTTTGTTGAGAGATCATACACCATATTTAATTATTGGAGATTTAGAGGAAGGAGTCAAAACAAGAAGTCCAACACAAATTGAGTGTCTCTATATCAGTTTTCTGTCAAAAATTGAGCCAAAGAAAATTGAAGAAGCACTTCAAGATCCTGACTAAGTGATAGCCATGCAAGAAGAATTAAACCAATTCACAAGGAATAAAGTCTGGAGATTGGTGCCCAAACCAAGGAATAGATCAATTGTTGGTGCCAAGTGGGTGTTCAGAAACAAATTAGATGAAGCTGGTACAATAACAAGAAATAAAACAAGATTGGTAGCAAAGGGCTATTCTCAAGAAGAAGGAATTGACTATGAAGAAACCTTTGCACCAGTTGCAAGACTTGAAGCAATAAGGATTTTCTTGGAATATGCAGCCCACAAAAACTTCAAGGTGTACCAGATGGATGTCAAAAGTGCTTTCTTGAATGAAAAGTTGGAAGAAGAGGTCTCTGTTGAACAACCACCAGGTTTTGTAGATCCCAAATTTTCAAATCATGTCTACAGGTTAGATAAGGCACTTTATGGCTTGAAACAAGCACCCATGGCATGGTATGATACTCTCTCTCAGTTTTTAATTGAAAATAAATTTGTTAGAGGTATCATAGATAAACACTTTTCTATAGAAAACTGGGTTCTGATTTAATACTTGTGCAAATATATATGGATGACATTATAATTGGATCTACAAATGTAAAACTATGTGGAAAGTTCTCAAAATTAATGCAGTCTAGATATGAAATGAGCATGATGGGTGAGTTAACATTTTTCTTAGGACTATAGATAAAACAATCAACTGATGGAATTTTCATTAGTCAGTCCAAATATATCAAGGACTTACTAAAGAAATATTATTTGGTTGATTGTGCATCTGCAAAGACACCCATGGCTACCGCCACTAAGCTAGATAAGGATACTAAGGGAAAGAAAGTTGATATAACTAGCTATAGAGGCATGATAGACTCACTTTTATATCTAACTTTAAGTAGACTTGATATAATGTTTGCTACATGTCTGTGTGCAAGATTTCAAGCTGATTCAAAAGAGTCACATTTAATTATTGTTAAAAGAATACTCAGATATCTAAAGGGTACCCCCAACCTTGGGCTATGGTATCCTAAAGAATCTGATTTTAAACTAATTGGCTATTCAGATGCTGACTATGCAAGATGTAAGCTTGACAGAAAAAGCACAAGTGGAAGCTGCCAATTTCTTGGAGGCAGACTTGTTTCTTGGTTTAGCAAGAAACAAATTCAGTGTCAACCTCAACGGCTGAAGCTGAATATATTGCAGCTGGAAGTTGCTGTGCTCAGATCCTGTGGATCAAAAATCAACTTCTAGACTATGGTATGTCTTTATCCAAAATTTCTATTTATTGTGATAATACAAGTGCCATAGCAATAATTAAAAATCCAGTACAACATTCAAGAACAAAACATATAGATATTAGGTATCACTTCATTAGAGAACATGTTAGTGAAGGAACCATTGAATTGCACTGGGTCACAACTGATAAACAATTTGCTGACATATTCACAAAGCCTTTAGATGAACATACATTCACTAGGTTAGTCTATGAATTAGGTATGCTGAATTATGCTTCTAAAAATTGACTAAAATATTAGAAACCAAGTTGTTAAGTTTTAAGAAGCTAGAATTTAATTTCTAGAATGTAGCTGTTCTGAATAAGCACACCTTTTGTAGGTAATAATCATTATATTGATTGTTGGATAACTTTGAAAATAAAATTGTAGCAGAGACTAGTTTAATTTAGTCTCTGAAGGAATTTGAGTGAGAGACTAAAATTAGTCTCTGATAGTTGTTTTTAATTAGTGTCTGACTAGTAAAAAGTAACTTATCGGAGACTAGTCAAATTAATCTCTGATAATTATTTTTAATTAGTCTCTGACTTAACAAAAATAACCTATCGGAGACTAACCTACTTTAATCTCTGATGAGTGAATGTGGCAGAGACTAGGGCAATCTCTGATGAGGGTTAAATTGGTAGTTACTCATATACCCACGATCGAAAACAGTTCACTATCTTTTGAATTGCAAACGTTTCTTATACTTTATTCAAAGAGAAATCAAACACAACTACAATTTCATTCACTCAATGAACTTTCTCTCTCAAATCTGTGTGATGTAACCCCTTGCAAAGAATCTCTTCAAGCTTATCACAGATATAACAATGGCATCCAACATTGTCTGCTTCAAATTCGGTGACTTTGACTTTATCAAGACCAATCATGCTGGGGTGGCAGAGAAGAATGAGTTCGAAGCACAGTATCACCCTTTTGTAGATTTTCTACAAACATCTACACTTTCATATGCCATTTATGAAGCTCCCACACAAGCTGCTGAAATCATCACAGCTATGTGGTCCATTGCTAAAATCTAGGATGAAAGTGATGATTCTCCTATGGTAAACTATAAATATGATAATATTATTTACACTATTGATCATGCAGTCGTTAATAAAGCATTGCATTTACCTATCCATGAAGCATATGACCTAATTGCCTCTGATGAGGAATTGCTCGATATGTTTAGAAACTTACATTACGATGAAGAAATTGCATCAGTAGGTTCCATAACTATACCCCCTCTTAGGCAAGAGTGGTCTTTATTTTTCAATATTATCACTAAAGCATTCACTTCAAAATGCAGTGGTTATGATGCCATTACCACACTAACACAACAAATTGCATTTAATGTGTTGTATGATAGGCATATCAATTTAGGATAAAATCTATTATGCTAGGTTTTTGATGATGATTGCCAACTATCTGATTCCTAACCTAAATATCAATAGTATGCAAGTTGTGCCAACAGTTTTGCAGAGCAAATGCATATTCACATATGTGAAGAGTGTTGGCTTTCGTAGGATAAAACGCAGCGGAAAAATACGATTTAAAATAAAACAAAGCGAAACCCAAACCCGAGGATCTATGCGAAACAATTTAATACAGATAGTTTAAGTTTTTTTACTGATTAATTCTGCGAATCTGAACCTTTTGTGAAGGTGTTGATCGTCTACAAATCTTCAACGCAATCCAACAGAAATACGTCTCTACGGTATCCACACGAACACCCGCAAATCGTCTTACGATTCAAACAAGAAGAGTTACAGTACTAGCTGTATGATCTGTATCTCTCTTTTCTCTCTATATCTCTGAACTCTAGTCTCTCTCTTATGAGCAACTAGGGTTCTTAGAATCCGTGAAATGTAAGTCAGAGAGCATTGCCAATATATCATATATATTGCCTTTTATAGAGTAATTCCAAAACCTAATCTAATTAGGAGACTTAAAATCTGAATTTTATATTTATTAAATATATATCTTTAATTAAGTCTCACTTAATTAATATATATATATATATATATATATATATGCACAAATAAATATATATTCGTATTTCCTTCCAAAGGACTCTACTTCATACAGATTACATATATAAATATATATGTATATAATTTAAAGCCATGATTTAATTAAATCAATCTTATTGATATATTAAAATCATTGACATTTAAATTATATCTCCTTGATGAATGTTCTTTGTGTGTGACCCTGTAGGTTATTATTACGTTGGCAATAATTTTAAATCATATTACAAAATTATAAACAGTGAGCGGCATCTAGTAATACATCACTGTTACCCAAGTAATAATAAAGTCATAGATTCGACGTTACCTTTCGTGACCAATGTTTCAATGTAACTTAATCCTTTTAACCATGATATCTAAGATTAAATTCAAGGCATGGATGTGTCATCCTCTTCATAATTTAATCTCAGTTTCTTGATCAATGAGTAAACTATATGAAACAAATCTCTATTTGAGCATAGGCATGCATTTCATAGTTTCACTCAATCAAGAGGCCTATAGATATCACCCCTAATTTATAGGAGGGTTAAATTCCATCTACATCATTCCCATTTCTCACATAACTCATTATGCATCCAACAATGACCTTTATCGTCCACCCGGTTAAAGGTGACTTTTGATAATGTCAAAACGCATAACTCCTTATGTAGAAATGTCATGACTTCAGGTCGAAGGACCATTACATCATTGTCACTATGAGAATTACTTATGACACATAGCATAACGCTCCATATGGAATTCTCATGGTGGGTCTGTCTAGTACTATGTTCTCTAACATGTACCTATGTATCAACTTAATATATCTCGTATATATTTATGACCAATGAGATATGGCCATCAGTTAATCCACATACTAGTCTCAATGTATTATTGTTGTCCCACTGACAATGATACTTAACTAGGGACATTTAAGAATAATGATACATTACATACTTATATCATCTCATATTCAAGTCACATACTTGAATCCATATAATTACTATCATTCTTCTAAGGACATTTATTACGTTAACATTTATATAACGCAGTAAATAAAACATAATAAAAGAAATTATCATTTAACCAAAAACATATCATAAATATAGTGTCACAATCATTACATAATTGGCCACTAGGACATACACTCTAACAGAAGGACCATTACATCATTGTCACTATGAGAATTACTTATGACACATAGCATAACGCTCCATGTAGAATTCTCATGGTGGGTCTGTCCAGTACTATGTTCTCTAACATGTACCTATGTATCAACATAACTATACCCCCTCTTAAGCAAGAGTGGTCTTTATTTTTCAATATTATCACTAAAGCATTCACTTCAAAATGCAATGGTTATGATGCCATTACCACACTAACACAACAAATTGCATTTAGTGTGTTGTATGATAGGCATATCAATTTAGGATAAAATCTATTATGCTAGGTTTTTGATGATGATTGCCAACTATCTGATTCCTAAATATCAATAGTATGCAAGTTGTGCCAACAGTTTTGCAGAGCAAATGCATATTCACATATGTGAAGAGAAAGATAGCAAAGGTAAAGGTTCCTCTTTCCTTCCCTTCTATCATGAGATCAACTCTCATAGATAGAATTCCAAACCTTTATACTTCTTCTTATTTTGAGGATTTTGAGTAACAAACCAGAAACCCTGTTGATCTTCTAACAACAATCTGAGAAGCTCGTTTGCCTTTAACTGGGAAAGAAGTCTTTGAGCGGGTTAAGGATATCGATGTTGTATTTGGAAAGTTGTATCAACCTCCTAAGCCGAAGAATCTGTGGAAGAAGAGATCCATATTTTGGGATCTCCCGTATTGGGAACACATACAGGTTAGACATTGTCTTGATTTTATGCATATTGAGAAAAATGTATGTGATAGTATTGTTGGGACATTGTTGAATATACCGGGAAAGACAAAGGACGAGATCAAAGTCAGAAAAGATATGGAAGAAATGGGTATACGACTAGAGTTAGCACCACAAGAATCAGAGAAGCGTACATATCTACTTCCAGCTTGTTATACTTTGTGTAAAAAAGAGAAAATTGCATTTTGTGAGTGTTTGTTTGGTGTGAAAGTTCTATATGGATATTCTTCAAACATCAAAAGGTTTGTGTCGATGAAGGATTTGAAACTCATGGGTATGAAGTCACATGATTGTCATGTGTTAATGCAATAGCTATTACCAATTGCAATTCGAGGGATATTGCAGAATCACGTGAGACTTGTTGTTATGAAACTTTGTTTTTTCTTCAATGCCATCTGCAGCAAGGTGATTGAACCCATCACATTGGATAAATTACAAGCTGATATTGTTGTGACACTATGTCAGTTTGAAATGTATTTTCCACCTTCATTTTTTGACATTATGGTACATTTGGTTATTCATTTGGTTAGAGAGATTAAGTTATGTGGCCCGGTATATTTGCGGTATATGTATCCTTTTGAGAGATTCATGGGTATATTGAAAGGATATGTGAGGAACCGATATCGGCCGGAAGCTAGCATAGTTGAAGGATATTCAGTTGAGAAGGCTATTGAATTTTGCACAAAGTATTTAGCAGCTGTCAATCCTATTGGAATTCCCAAATCTCGTCACGAGGGAAGACTTCATGGGCAGGGTACATTAGGATCCAAATGGATCTCTCCTGGGTGTGAACTGCGCGATAGAGCACATCTCTTTGTCCTGCAACACATGACTGAAGTTCATCCTTACTTAGATTGTCATGTCAGTTTGATTAGGAGGCAGAATCCTTCAAAAAGTGGCAGGTCAGTTGTCAGATACACCAAATGTCATTTCTAATACGATAAAATGGTTAACATATGGCCCCAACACGCTTGTTCGATCTTATGAGGGTTATGATGTTAATGGATATACTTTTTACACCCAGCGTCAAGATAGAAAGAGCACTATACAAAATAGTGGTGTTACCGTGGAAGCTTCATCAACAGAATTTTTCAGAGGCAAATCTTCAGGATCGAAAGATGTGAAAAAGTCATATTATGGGGTGATTGAAGATATTTGGGAGCTTGAGTACAGAGAATTCAAGGTTGATCTCTTTCGTTGTAATTGGATTGATATACATCGTGGTGTTTGAAAGGATGACTTAGGATTTACTTTGATAAATTTTAGTCAGTGGGGTCACGTGGACGACCCATTAATACTCACAACGCAAGTAAAACAAGTATTTTATATCCAAGACCCCGCCGATCCCAAGTTTATAATTGATGTTCAAGGCAAGAGAAATATTCTTGGTATTGATGATGTTGTTGACGAAGACGAGTATAACCAATTTGCTGAGAATCCTCCTTTCTCTGTAGGTCTACCTACCCCATATGGTGACGATAATGGAGAAACAAACTACCTACGTAATGACCATGGTGAAGGGTTATGGATTGATCATGGAAAATAAGTGTATCACTTGAAGGTTTTAATTTGTTTTATTCCAATAGTTGTAAATAAATAAATATTTGTTTTATTCCAATTATTGTAAATATTTGTTAATTGTAAATAATTATTAATTGTTTTAATTTGTTTTTTATTCCAATAGTTGTAGCTGATTGTTTGCTGAAGTATATTTTATATATTTCTGGTTGAGTATGAGAAGTAGTTCTAGGCAACAATCATACAACAATCCCCTGTTTTTGAGTATTCAAGTCCCCTGTTTGTCCCCTGTTTTTGATTATTTGCGTCGGTTTTTTATAACATGACGCAAATGTTCCATTATTTGCGTCGGTTTTCGTAAAAAACCGACGCAAAATCTAAAAAAATAAAAAACTTAGTCTCCAACAGTCAAAAGCTTAGTCTCCGACAGTTCAAAAACTTACTCTCCAACAATGCAAAAACTTACTCTCTGACAGTTCATCAAAAACTTAGTCTCCGATGGGCTAAGTGTATTCATTACCAATGTAACTTTAAATTACTATTTTACTTATATTGAAAGTCGTTAATAACATAAAATATAAGTCGTTAATAACATAAAATATAAGTATGAAATTTTATATTATTATATATAACTATTACATATATGATATATATATGGTATAGATATATATATATATATATATATATATATATATATATATCACATTTTTTAATTAATAACTATAACATATGGTATTAATGAATTTCAATATAAGTAAAATATTAATTTTCTTTTAGATTATTGTGTAATATATTAATATAAAAGTATTTAAAAAAAATTATTTGCGTCGGTCTTTTTAAAAGACCCGACGCAAATATTGGACATAGGCGTCAGTGGTTTAAATGCACCAACGCAAATACCCGCTTAAAATAATAAATTATTAACACATTTATATTTAAGAGTTAATTATAATATAGTATAGTATTTATATAATAAAATAATAATTATCAAAATACATATTGTGACGACCCCAAAATCCCTTAATGGATCAGGGCTTCGTCAGAAGAAGGAAAAGATAAGCATACATCCATTTATAGCATATATACTGGGTAAGGGCAATATTAGAGAGTTATTACAACCCAAGAATAATACAATTACAGCAGAAGCTATTACATCATCTTTAATTACAAACCAACATCAACACTACTTCTAACATCTTCCTTTCTCCCTTCATGTCTTCCTTCCTTCCTCAGTCTCATCAAAAGAATAAATAACTTAGCAGTTTATCAACTTTGCTTTCCCCTTATTAGAGGGTTCAGCCTTAGCGTTCTGTCCTGCAAGATATTAAAATTCAACATAGGTGAGCGATTTACGCCCAGCAAGTATATACACATCGAAGAAGTATATAAGCAATTTAAAAGAATGTATCTGGAACATCGAAGGGAGTCAAGTCTATATATGAGGCTTGGTGAAACAATGTCAAGGCCTCAGAAAACTTCAAAGATCATTGAGGATTCACTGATGATACACAACGTGTGATCCTCCTTGAAGAATGACAGGTATACACGTGAGCAAAATATACATATCACAAGATGAATTTAATATCTTGGTTAAAGTATGAGAGAAAATGCACATGTGATGTCCTTAACTTTTAACGTCTCAATTTGGTATAAAAGTTGTTGAGGTTAAGAAATCAATTAAAACATCTTAAAAGGATTTAAGAAAATAATATTTTATAGTTTCGAAAACAAACTGTGCATCAGGGAATTACTTCACTTTAACTCATCGGAGACTATGGATGACGTCATCAGAGACTAAACTTAGCCTGTCGGAGACTAAGGCTGACGTCATCAGAGACTAAACTTAGCCTGTCGGAGACTAAGGCTGACGTCCTCAGAGACTAAACTTAGCCTACCGGAGACTAAGGCTGACGTCATCAGAGACTAAACTTAGCCTGTCAGAGACTAAGACTGATGTCATCAGAGACTAAACTTAGCCTGTCGGAGACTAAGGCTGATGTCATCAGAGACTAAACTTAGCCTCTCGGAGACTAAGGCTGACGTCATCAGAGACTAAACTACTCATCAGAGACTAACAACATCTCATCAGAGACTAACAACAGTTCATCAGAGACTAAAAATATCTC
>CM025786.1:48427020-48442065 GCA_014636745.2 Centella asiatica | reverse complement strand
CAGTTCATCAGAGACTAAAAATATCTCATCAGAGACTAAGTTGGACCTCATCTTAGATATAGAGTCGTCCTCCTCACTCCTCCAAGGGTGGTGTTCGTAACCGTAACCATGCTTAGGTCAAAACTCATCATTCTCTCAGTGATACATAACATTTCCTATGGTCAGCATGCCATCCTAGACACGGTTTAGGGTTCAAACTCAGGTTGAAGAATACTCAAGCATGGGGTTGTAACTACTGACAAAAGAATGTTTGGTAGTTAAAGGTTTGTCTACCAGGTGGTTGTCAACAATATTACACCCATCTTAGACAACTTTTGAAATAAATGACATTAACTCCGGGCGTTAAAATATGCATTGAGTCATACTTTTGGAAATAAATGAACAAGGTATTAAACGTGGTACGTATGACCGAACAAAAGTGTAAGAAATAGAGCAGGACTTTAATGAAATCCTCTTACCTCCTTGATGGCAAGAAAGAGTTAAAAGCTCTAGTTGTTCTTCCAAAAAGGACAGTTGTTTAGAGAGTAAGTTTGGATTTGGTGGTACACCGTATAGAAGTTTATGAAAGTGGGGCAAGGGTGGTACCAACGTGATATATATATATGTCACCTGTTTAGCAACGAAGGTCGTCGGATTTATTTGATCTAAGCCGTTGGCTATGATAAGAAAAGAAGTGACTGATGAGAAAAGGTTGGTTGCAACGGCTGCTAGTACCCATCGGTTGTTTATCATAGCCCACTCTATGGTACTAACGGAGGTGATGCACATTAAATGCTACTGTCTCCCTGCAGTAGGTTTTAAAATAAAAACGGGTACTGTAGCTAATCTTGTTCACACTTGGTGACCCCTTTTTCCCGCGTGAACGCACCCTTTCACAAGAAAATTCTTGAATGCAATAACCTTTTAAATACTTGAGCTTCAAAAATACATTTAAAATCTTTTGGACATCACATTGCCATTGAATGTTTATAAGAAAATATAATTTCATTATTTATAACCAATAAGAAAATAACCCTTCATACAGAAAATAAAATAAATCTCATATTCAAAATTTCATTGAGATTTTTGGGTTCTCACATTCTCCTCCCCTTAAAGTAGTTTCGTCCTCGAAACTTAGCTAATAAACAAATGGGGGTACTTGTCAACCATAGCACTTTCAAGCTCCTAAGTAGTTTCCTCCACACTATGATTCCTCCATAACACTTTTACAGAAGGAATTTCTTTATTCCTAAGCATTTTAACTTGTCGATCTAATATCCGGATAGGGACCTCTTTATATCTTAAATCCAGTTGCAGATCTATTAGTTGATAGTCTATTATTCCTCTGTGGTCGTGTTTATAAGGACGCAACACTGATATATGAAATACATCATGCACATGGCCCAAAGCCGTTGGCAGTGCCAACTGATAGGCCACTTCACCAGTCCTCCTCAATACCTCAAATGGTCCCACATAATAGGGGCTTAACTTTCCTTTCTTGCCAAAATGCATTACGCCTTTCCAGGGTGACACTTTCAGTAATGCATAACTTCCAATTTCCAGGGTTTGGTTTTTCCTGTGTTGATCAGCATATTGCTTTTGTCGGTCTTGAGCCGCCCTCATTCTTGTTCTGATCACCTTGATCGCTTCCTCAGTCTGTTGGACTATCTCTGGTCCAATTAACTTCCTTTCTCCCACTTCATTCCAGTAAAGGGGAGTTCTGTACTTTCGACCATACAACGCTTCAAACGGTGCCATGCCAACGCTGGCATGATAGCTATTATTGTAGGCGAATTCAATTAGTGGTAGATGGTTGTCCCAATGTCCTTTAAAATTGAGAACACAAGCTCATAACATATCTTCTAGGGTTTGAATAGTGCGTTCAGATTGACCATCAGTCTGGGGGTGGTAGGCTGTACTCATGTCTATCCTTGTCCCCAAATATTCTTGGAAGCTCTTCCAAAACCTTGAGGTAAACCTCGGATCTCGATCAGAGACGATGAAGACTGGCACTCCATGTCGACTCACAATTTCCTTTACATATAACCTCACCATTTGATCCATCTTGTATGTATACTTTATAGCCAAAAAGTGTGCTGATTTGGTCAATCTATCGACTATGACCCAAATGGCATTCATCCCTCCAAGTGTGGTTGGTAAACCAACTATGAAATCCATCGTGATAAATTCCCACTTCCACTCAGGGATTTCCAATGGTTGTAGCAGTCCGCTTGGTTTTTGATGTTCTGCCTTAACCCTTTGGCACGTTAAGCATCTGCTTATCCACTCAGCTATCTCCCTCTTCATGTTGGGCCACCAAAAGTTTTGTTTCAAATTCTGATACATCTTCGTGCCTCCTGGATGAATGGAAAATTTTGAGTTGTGGGCTTCGTGGAGGAGCTCTTGCCTCAACTCAGTTTTCGCAGGAATCCATATTCGACCTTCATATCGTAAAAGTCCATCGTTATGCATGAGACATTTGCCCTTCTCTCCCTTATTTAATCTGTCCCTTTCTTCACCATACTCTCCTTGTGTGACTTTAATGAGGTCGTGCAATTGAGGCCGAGCCCGAATCTCTTCTTCTATTTTCGTCCTCTGGGTAGTAGTAAGTGTATGCAGTTGTAGACGTTCGAATTCTTTTATGACATCTTCCTGGATGGTTATCACGTTCAGTCTTTCAGGACGGTTGAGCACATCTGTAACCACATTTGCCTTCCCAGGATGGTAGTTGATGGAGCAGTCATAATCCTGAATCAACTCCAACCAACGCCTTTGTCGCAAGTTGAGTTCTTTTTGCGTAAATATATACTTCAAACTTTTGTGGTCAGTATATATTTCGCACTTCTCACCGTAGAGGTAGTGCCTCCAAATCTTCAACACAAAGACGATAGCTGCCAATTCTATGTCGTTCGTATGATATCATTTCTCGCAATCCTTCAGCTGCCTCGAGGCATAAGCAATTACCTTGCCATGCTGCATCAAAACTGCTCCAAGTCCTTGTTTTGACGCATCGCTATAAATAACGAAATCGCCCTTGTCATCCGGTAAGGTCAGAATAAGGGCTGTAGTTAACCTCGTCTTCAATTCCTGGAAACTCTTCTCACAAGCAGAAGTCCAATCAAATTTTACGCTCTTTCTCATCAAGTTCGTCAAAGGCACAACTAATTTTGAGAAATCTTTAACAAACCTCCGGTAATAGCCTGCCAAACCTAAGAAACTCCTGACCTCCGTCGGGTTTGTTGGTTGAGGCCACCTTATGATTGCTTCTATCTTACTGGGGTCCACTGTGACACCAGTTTCATTGATCACATGACCAAGGAACTTCACTTCCTTTAGCCAGAATTCACATTTAGAAAATTTGGCAAATAATTGCTCTTTTCTTAAAATCTCTAGCACTGTCCTTAGGTGTTCCTCATGCTCTTCCGCCGTCTTCGAATACATAAGAATATCATCAATGAAAACAATGATGAACTTATCCAACGCGATTCATCAAGTCCATGAAAGCTGCTGACGCGTTCGTCAATCCAAAAGACATCACTAAGAATTCATAATGGCCATAACGAGTTCGGAATGTCGTCTTCTGTATGTCTTCCTCTTTGATCTTTAATTGATGATACCCTGAACGAAGATCGATTTTTGAGAAATACTTCCCTCCTCTGAGCTGGTCAAAAAGGTCATCTATCCTCGGCAAGGGGTACCTATTCTTGATTATGACCTTGTTCAGTTATCGATAATCAATACAGAGTCTCATCGATCCATCTTTCTTTCGAACGAATAGCACTGGCGCTCCCCATGGTGAGACGCTTGGTCTGATCAATCCTCGTTCTAAGAGTTCTTGCAACTGTTTCATTAGTTCTTTTAGCTCAGATGGTGCCATACGGTAAGGGGCCTTGGAGATTGGGACGGTACCAGGGATTAAGTTGATTTCAAAATCCATTTCTCTGTTCGGGGGTAATCCAGGCAACTCTTCTGGAAATACATCTGCAAACTCCCTTACAACAGGGACATCCTCGATCTTAATTTCATTCCTGTCAGTATCATGCACATAAGCCAAGAAGGCTTCGCAACCCTTGCGAACCATTTTCTGTGCTTGGATCATGGTCAAGAATGGCGATGACTTCACCATCTTGGCTCCATGGAACCAAACCTTCGCCTTTTGGGGAGAGCGTAAGACTACACGCTTCTTCTAACAATCAATGTTACCTTGGTATTTAAATAACCAGTCCATTCCCAAAATTACATCAAATTCTCCCAAAGGAAAAGGAATAAGATCAACAAGGAATTCGTGCTGATCTATCTTCAAGGTGCAATTACTGTAGACATGAGAAATGTTCACTACTTCGTGATTAGCAACGACTACCTCCATGGGATTATGTAGAAGCTCAGGCAATACTAGCATGCTACTAGCTAATCGTTCGGAAATAAAACTGCGAGTAGCACCCGAATCAAATAACACATGAGCAGGTATGGAGTTCACTAGTAGTGTACTTGTCACAACATCGTCAGAAGCCACAGCATCTTGCACCGTCATATTGTAAGTCCTTGCTTGTGGCCACACGGGCACGGTGTTGGCTCCTGTCAGCATTGGTCTGCCACTTTTCTTTTGAGGGCAATTAGGAGAAATGTGCCCTTCCATTCCACATGTATAACATGTCCTTACCGCAGCAAGCGGTCTATTAATTTGTTGAGGTTGTTGTTGTTGTGATCTCCCTTGTGGCGGAACCGCGACAGGGTTCAAGGTCGGGCAGTTTGAGGAGAAGTGTCCTAGTTGGCGACATTTGAAGCAAACATCCTTCCCCCTCAAGCGTGGAGTTGAGCCATGGTTCTTCCCACACTTTGAACATTCAACAGTCCTCCTTGTAATGCCATCAGATGATTGCTCCCTCCACTTCCTCTTTCCACTATTTATCGGACTACTATTATTGTTGCTTTCTTCTTCTTTCTTCACAATCACACCACCAAAGTTCTAGTGGTTTCCTTTATCATTTCCTTTTCTCTTCCCTTCCTTCTTGTTTTCCCGACTGTATTTATGTACTGCCTTATTGCTCCATTCAGCTATCCTTGCCTTTTCCACCACTGCATCAAAAGTTTCCAGCTGGAAAATTGCTACCTGCCTCAAGATCCACGGATTCAATCCTTGCTCAAATCTTCGGGCTTTCTTTCCTTCATCACTCACCTGATGAGGAGCATACCTCATCAGTTCGTTAAACCTTGCCTCATACTCGTCCACCGTCATGGACCCTTGCTTCAGTTTCAGAAATTTTAACTCCATTGCATTAGAGACACTGAGGGGGTAAAATTTCTCCCTGAATTTCTGGGTAAACAATTCCCAAGTTATCACTGTATTGGTGTTCCTTGCGGTTTCCCTTTTTGTTAGCTCCATTCTCTTGGCACCTTTCCACCAGTGGTTGGCTTCCTCTTTTAACATGAAAGCCGCATACTTAGTCTTGCAATCTTCTGGCACATCTACCAAGTCAAAGACTTTCTCAATCTCCTCCAACCAATATTGTGCTGCCGTGGGTCCTCATTTCCCATCAAAGATCGGTGGGTTGATGCCAGTAAACTCTCGGATACATGAAACACGGGCAGTAGGCCTTGGTGGTTGAGGTGGTGGCGGTGCTGGTTGGTTCGCGGCCACGGCCTCGCGAATAATCTGAAGAAATTGAGCTAACGGGTTGTCGTTCGCATTCCCTATAGCGTTGTTGTTGGAGAAATTATTGTCATTAACAGGGGGTGGTGGTGGATCATGTGGGGGATTGCGGTTCATCCCCACCACTTCCTCCAAGCTGTCATCCTCTACGACAACTTCTTCAACATTTTTAGCTTGGTTTTCCCTTTCTAAACGTGCCAAATTTTCAGACCTTGACAATTCATTATGGAGATTTCTTCTCCCAGGTCTTCCTGGTCTCCTTCCTCTAGCTATAATCTAATAATATACAAAAAGAGTTAAACATCCTCCTCGAAACATTCCATTCCTTACGTGGGTCAAGAATTTATAAATTGATAAGGTGAAAAGCATTAAGCAACACATAAACATTTAGATACATCAAAATATTTATCATTCATGTACATAGGTTACTGTCATAGACATCGCCCTCAAACATCCTTAAGCTCGACACAAGCCAAAATACAATATCAGGGCAAAATACACCTGTGATAGCCGCAACTACCCAACAAGTTCAAAACAAGCACAAAATAACTTCCACTCAAATTTCACATCAGCTTCTATAACTAATTCTCCTCGTCTTCCGTGTCTAATGATCCTTCACGTTCCGCCTCCCTTTCCTAATGTCGAGACTACATACGTGTCTCCTCAATGCGGCGCGCGCAGCGATTGCTCATTTGCTCCAAACACGCCACCGTGGGATTAGCTGCTGCTGCTGCTACCATCTGTGCATGCATTTCCAGTGCTAGCCGATGGTACAGGCTTTGAGTCAACCAAAAAGAGGATTGCCATGCTGATGCTGTTGTGCGAGACCTGATAATAGTGGCAGCCTGTCGTCGAACTATCATGGTGCGAGCTGCCAGGCGATGATGAACTTCTGCATCATACTCACCTACTAATCTGTCATGGGATAATACTGACACCCGAGGTAAAGGCGAGGCGAGCCTAGGAGTATCCTAGCCTACTGTAGGGGTATCATGCGCCATACCATGGTTACGGCTGAAACGATTACGTCGTACACTCTTCCGTGCTGTGTGGCGAATGCGCGGTCCTCGACGAACGGTAAAGGGTCCAACTTCTTGTGTTGGTACTGGGGCAGGGCTGGGGCCTTCTTGCATTGGAGATGGTTGATGCCTGTCGGTTAGTGCAGGAGTGAACAACAGAGATTCTATGCTAGGCTCCTCCTCGTCGGATGAGACGTCGAAAACTGGGCTATCTACCTTACGAAAAAGTGCGGGGGATCTAGAGCGATCTCTGGCCATCTACCTGAAACAATCCAAGTCAGTAATTCTAACTTCTCAATAAAATGCAACACAGCAATCAGTCAAAAAGGTGGTGCCTTAGTTGTTCTTATCATTACTAAGCAGTCCTAATCTTATCTTGACTCTAGTAAAACCTTAAATTGGAACCCATTAACATGCTTTAGTACTTCCATTATAGCGTCAACTTCCCAAATTCCCTTTTCTTGAGGAATTCTGGGACTTAACACCGTATTCCCTAATACTGGATACAGCTTACGGGCAGTGTTTCACTACGAATGACTTCTGGCCGTAACTGGGCTCTGATACCAACTGTGACGACCCCAAAATCCCTTAATGGATCAGGGCTTCGTCAAAAGAAGGAAAAGATAAGCATACATCCATTTATAGCATATATACTGGGCAAGGGCAATATTAGAGAGTTATTACAACCCAAGAATAATACAATTACAGCGGAAGCTATTACATCATCTTTAATTACAAACCAACATCAACACTACTTCTAACATCTTCCTTTCTCCCTTCATGTCTTCCTTCCTTCCTCAGTCTCATCCAAAGAATAAATAACTTAGTAGTTTATCAACTTTGCTTTCCCCTTATTAAAGGGTTCAGCCTTAGCGTTCTGTCCTGCAAGACATTAAAATTCAACATAGGTGAGCGATTTACGCCCAACAAGTATATACACATCGAAGAAGTATATAAGCAATTTAAAAGAATGTATCTGGAACATCGAAGGGAGTCAAGTCTATTTATGAGGCTTGGTGAAACAATGTCAAGGCCTTAGAAAACTTCAAAGATCATTGAGGATTCACTGATGATACACAACGTGTGATCCTCCTTGAAGAAAGACAGGTATACACCTGAGCATAACTTCCTCAAAATATCCATCAGGGGCTAAACCCGTGGATCTGCTAACCATACAGTACACAGCTGGCCAAACTGGACTGCATGATCCCTCTTGTGTGGACTACGTAGTCACTTAGCATTCCTCTAGGTCAGGTGAAGAACACATCAGCACCTTTCCTTTCCTCTTGCCAGCCATGTGGCATAACCCATTTAAGGGACATCATTCTCATTCATTTGCACAGATATAAGATTGTAACATAGCTGATATCCAAAGCTCATTTATATCCATGCATCATCATTCATATCATGCTAGTGGAATATAAAGCATAGCATGCTCTTTTATAAAAGAAAAACAATTGAAACATAATTCAAGCCTTGCACGCATATCGAATCAAATGATAATGCGTTAAACTGAAATAAACATCAGATTGAATGTATATACTTGCATCAACTTGCAATTAAACATAAGATTGTGAATATACTTGCCTCGGTCCTTTGCACTCAACCAAATTTAATTTACTCGAGAGTGGAAAATTCTGTAAGAATATACATATCACAAGATGAATTTAATATCTTGGTTAAAGTATGAAAGAAAATGCACATGTGATGTCCTTAACTTTTAACGTCTCAATTTGGTATAAAAGCTGTTGAGGTTAAGAAATCAATTAAAACATCTTAAAAGGATTTAAGAAAATAATATTTTATAGTTTTAAAAACAAACTGTGCATCGGGGAATTACTTCACTTTAACTCATCGGAGACTACGGATGACGTCATCACAGACTAAACTTAGCCTGTCGGAGACTAAGGCTGACGTCATCAGAGACTAAACTTAGCCTGTTGGAGACTAAGGCTGACGTCATCAGAGACTAAACTTAGCCTGTCGGAGACTATGGCTGACGTCCTCAAAGACTAAACTTAGCCTGCCGGAGACTAAGGCTGACGTCATCAGAGACTAAACTTAGCCTGTCAGAGACTAAGACTGATGTCATCAGAGACTAAACTTAGCCTGTCGGAGACTAAGGCTGATGTCATCAGAGACTAAACTTAGCCTGTCGGAGACTAAGGCTGACGTCATCAGAGACTAAACTACTCATTAGAGACTAACAACATCTCATTAGAGACTAACAACAGTTCATCAGAGACTAAAAATATCTCATCAGAGACTAACAACAGTTCATCAGAGACTAAAAATATCTCATCAGAGACTAAGTTGGACCTCATCTTAGATACAGAGTCGTCCTCCTCACTCCTCCAAGGGTGGTGTTCGTAACCGTAACCATGCTTAGGTCAAAACTCATCATTCTCTCAGTGATACATAACATTTCCTATGGTCAGCATGCCATCCTAGACACGGTTTAGGGTTCAAACTCAGGTTGAAGAATACTCAAGCATGGGGTTGTAACTACTGACAAAAGAATGTTTGGTAGTTAAAGGTTTGTCTACCAGGTGGTTGTCAACAATATTACACCCATCTTAGACAACTTTTGAAATAAATGACATTAACTCCGGGCGTTAAAATATGCATTGAGTCATACTTTTGGAAATAAATGAACAAGGTATTAAACGTGGTACGTATGACCGAACAAAAGTGTAAGAAATAGAGCAGGACTTTAATGAAATGCTCTTACCTCCTTGATGGCAAGAAAGAGTTAAAAGCTCTAGTTGTTCTTCCAAAAAGGACAGTTGTTTAGAGAGTAAGTTTGGATTTGGTGGTACACCGTATAGAAGTTTATGAAAGTGGGGCAAGGGTGGTACCAACGTGATATATATATATGTCACCTGTTTAGCAACGAGGGTCGTCGGATTTATTTGATCTAAGCCGTTGGCTATGAAAAGAAAAGAAGTGACTGATGAGAAAAGGTTGGTTGCAACGGCTGCTAGTACCCATCGGTTATTTATCATAGCCCACTCTATGGTACTGACGGAGGTGATGCACATTAAATGCTACTATCTCCCCGCAGTAGGTTTTAAAATAAAAACGGGTACTGTAGCTAATCTTTTTCACACTTGGTGACCCCTTTTTCCCGCGTGAACACACCCTTTCACAAGAAAATTCTTGAATGCAATAACCTTTTAAATACTTGAGCTTCAAAAATACATTTAAAATCTTTTGGACATCACATTGCCATTGAATTTTTATAAGAAAATATAATTTCATTATTTATAACCAATAAGAAAATAACCCTTCATGCAGAAAATAAAATAAATCTCATAATCAAAATTTCATTGAGATTTTTGGGTTCTCACACATATGCTCATGTATTTTTTACATTAAAATACAAACATTTGCCTTTTAATGTATTATATATGTTAGTTTATATTATATAACTATTACATATATGATATATATATATATATATTATATATATATATATATATATATATATCACATTTTTTAATTAATCACTATAACATATGGTATTAATAAATTTCAATATGAGTAAAATTTTAATTTTCTTTTAGATTATTGTGTAATATATTAATATAATAGTATTTAAAAAAAAAATTATTTGCGTCGGTCTTTTTAAAAGACCCGACGCAAATATTGGTCATAGGCGTCGGTGGTTTAAAAGTACCGATGCAAATACTCGCTTAAAATAATAAATTATTAACATAATTTTCTTTTAGATTATTATGTAATATATTAATATAAATAGTATATCAAAAAAAATAATAATAACTGATTTGCGTCGGTCCTGTTATACAACCGACGCAAATTATGGATTTATGCGTCGGGTTTTTAAAATAACCGACGCAAAAAACCAAATTTAAAAAAAATTCATTTGCGCCGGTTTTTTTAAAGACCCGACGCAAATGTTTTTTTTATGCGTCGGTTTTTAAAATAACCGACGCAAATGGGTATAATTTTTTTATTTTTATATTATTATTTGTTCTCGCGGCATATTTTTCATTTGCCCCTCTTTTGACCGTCTATTCATTTCCCTTTGCGCGGCATAGCCCTAAACTGCATACACTGCATACGAGCTGCATACATTTCCATCTCAAGTGCTTAATCGATAAAGATACATTTCCATTTCAGTTTCTGGCGAATACACTGTAATCGGCGTCGGATTTGTTACAGGTATATAATTTTTTTCAACTGAACTGCGAGATTTACATTCTTTTTCTATTTTTTTGTTTTAATAACATTTGTTTAAAGCCCCAAAGTGTGTCTTGTGATATATGTGTTCGATTTGTGTTTCTATGTCTTCTGTTTGTGTTTCTTTTGAATGAAACCACTGCGATATACTATGTGTTTTCTTTGTGTGTCTTTTGTTTTTGTTGTTATGCACTGTAATTTTTGGCAATATTTTTGCATTTTTGTGTGCCGTGTTACAAATTGGTATCTTCACATTTTCTTGATGATTGAACAATACATCCTGTTAGTTGGGAATTTTTTTTTGCCTAAGTTGCTTGTTGAAGCATTCTGTACTTCACTGTTGGGATTCAATTACAGTGCACTACGAATGCACTGTAATAAATTTAATCGTAGTAAATATAATCCTATAAGATTTCCTATTGCACTGTAATTGTAAAGTTAACTCTGTAGTTTATTTTTAAATGTGATGTTTTTGACATTTTCTGATGTACTTTGTAGTTTATTATCATGGACAACCAAAGTTCAAGTGAGAGACCTACTAAAAAAAACTAGAGGTCCAACATCTTGCAAAAAATTGAAAGAAAAGTCCGCAAATAAACAAGTGCAGAAAGTGATTGAGTTTGATGATCTTGGTGTTCCCATTGGAACATATGCTACTGCATTCAAGTCTTACATTGGAGTACTAGTTAGAGTTCAGGTTGACATTAATATTCAGAGTTGACAAGAAGTCAGTGATGGACTAAAGGATACAATTTGGGAAGATATTAAGGTATGAATTGAAAAAAATAATTAGTTGTTTTAACATATATTCCCGTTCAAATTTTATCAATGGATGTTACTTATATGCATGATTTGACTCAGACTGAGTAGAATATAACGGATGATGCGAGACGGAAGGACGTATTAAAATCTGCAGCGAAAATTTGGAGGGATTTCAAGTCAAGGTTAGTCTGCCGATACTTGAGTCTAGACAAGGACCCTTGCGAGAAATATGACTTCATAACTCGAGAGCAATGGGAAAAATTCATTCGTGATCATCAAAGTGAAGAATTTCAGGTATATTATTTTTTGCAAGAGAATTATTATTGGTTTTCAGATAATATTATGTTGAACAGGGACTGTTTACTCATATTGTTGTTTTATTTTCTAACAGACTAAAAGTGAGAAGGCATGTGAAAGCCAGAAGTTTAATGAGTATCCACATTATCTGGGAAGACTTGGATATGCAGCGAAAAAATCTAAGTGGATGGTTGATGACCCTCTTGATTCTCTACCTTTGTCCGAATCAGTTAATTCAGAAATTGTATCAACCGATCGAACTGATCGTAGTTACGATTGGATTCGGGCGAGAGTTAAGAAGAGGGATGAAGGTGAAGGTTATTATTTTCCCAAGGACGAGACTAGGGATGTTGTTCAAAGAATGGTAAGAGTATTTTGTTCGTTTAAAAATATTTATATTTACAGTATAACTTAAAATATTAATCGTTGAATTGATTTTGAAACATGTGGAATGGAAAGACAAAGCCGATGAAGGTTTGTGGACTCCTCACGGGCATGATGACATATTGTCACGTGCACGATGACATATTGTCACGTGCACTTGGAAAGAAGGAGCACGACGGGCGTGTCAGAGGGGTTGGAAGAACAGTGCGCATGAAGGATGTATTATGGACGAAGAGAGACAAGTCCCATAAAGCCGATGGATGAGTTGTGTACGATAACTCAAGAAATTGAAACAAAAGTGGCCAGTCGACTTGCGCAACAGTACTAATCTCAAATGAATGAAATGGATATGAAATACAAAGACCAGATTGGTACACTGCAAAGTCAGCTTGCTAACGTATTCACTGTAATGAGCCAGATGGGAATGCCTATTCCCCAACAAACTCCAACAACTCCAACAATGGACGTGATTCAAAGTAGCTCTCACTCGGTCGATCCATTATTTGAAATAAAGGTATACTTATTTTTACTCTTTTCTATGTCTTTCAATCATAAGTTATCATATAAGTGCCCTATATGATCCTAACTGAATTTTTTTTATATAACGTAGAAGCCGACTCCATGCCGTCTCTGTGTCATCCTTTCTGAGACCGGCAAAACTATTGTGGCTTTTGGGACTGTTTTTTGCATCGAATGTGTCGGGCGATGTTGTTCATGGTATTCAAATGGAGGTCAACAATGTAAGTGTATCCATCGATGACGTTCGCCCTGAATTTCAACAAGCTCCTTTTCCCGTGCCTACGTATGAACATACAAGAATAGGTGACACATTAGGTAGCTTTGTTCAGTGACCTAAACAACTTGTACTGTTGGGGCAGGTAACAAATTTCAAATTAACATTTATTAATTATAAATGATTGTTGTTAATTCATTAAAATTCATGTAAATGTTATTGTTTAACACTTTATATCTAATTAATTAGGATCCCATCTTACTGGGTAAGGGTAAACAGCCTGCATCCCCCCCGCCGCCAAAAATAATGAAGTTCGTAGCAAAGGGTCAGCTACTGATGTTGATCCGAACTTGAGTGAAAAATGTAAATATTTAGCACAAATGATTATGGGATTGCCTTCCTCGGACTTAATTTCAGTGCCATTGGATTATGACAACTGTATTGAGAAGGAAGATGAACAACTTATATACGTCGCGTGCGAAGATATCATCCAATTCTGTAGAATGGAATGGTTGAATATAAGTGTAGTACAAATTTGGATGAGGTGAGACTATAATTTTCATACATTCTCATTTATCTTTTTTTTAGCTGATATACAGGTTTATTTTATAAAGTAACTAATGAGTAATTTGTATTATTTAAGGTACTTGAACGAGATGACTAAGGGATCTAATGCATTTGGATTCCTGTGTCCTCAAGCACTGGCAAATGCAAATAATGATCCAGATGTGTCTGGTCAATACATTGTGACAATTTTTCTAGGTTGCCGGGGAACCAAATTCATTTTCGCGCCGTACTTCCAAAAGTAAGAACATAAAAATGGTGGGATTAATTTATTGTAGCTACCTTGTTCATTGATATAATTTAACATTGTTATTTAATTTGTAAAAATGTAGTGAGCATTGGCTATTGTTTCTCATATCTTGTGAGCAAAGCACATTATATGTGTACGACTCATTGAAGAAGGAAAGGAATATGCCGATAAAGAACGTAATGACAGTGTAAGTAAATTATATTTTAGTTCCTAACTTTTTAATATAAGTTAAACGTGTAAAACTCTTTTAACATATTTACTTACTATTATATATATAATTTTGTAGGGAATTTAAAGCATATGTTGCTCAAGGTGGCAAGCACAAAAAAAATAAGTTGCAATGGTGTACGAAAGAGGTTAAGGTATAAAATACTTGCTAACTTATCCAAACAAAGTTGATTTTGTTGGTTCTTAATCTCATTTCTTATTAAAATTTTAATCAACCTGACTATTTATATAGTGTCCTCAACAAAAAGGAAGTGTTGAATGCGACTACTATGTCATGAGGTACATGTATGACATCGTCAAGTTGCATCAACGGGCTCCCTTTACAAAATGGACTGAGGTATATTGTTTTTAATTATATGCATGCAATTAACTATTTCAATCTATTAACAAAGTACCTTGTATATTGGTTTTAATTATATGCAAAAAAATTTCTTTTTTATTTCTCCAGGGTTTGAGTGCACAAGAGTCGTATACTCAGTCTGATCTTGATGAAATTAGAGACTTGTGTGCAGATTTTTTTATGAGTTATTGTATGTGACCTTTGCATATTGTACATTTGGACATGCAGTTTGAACAGTTTGTAAATATTCTTGTTTTGAACTGTTTGTAAATTTGGATTTGTATATATTCCTGTTTTGCAAATATTGAAGTGGTTGAATTTTGTACTATTTTGGCTTGTTCTGGCATATCGAGTATCCTTTTTTATGTACAGGTTGGATATTTTATTTTCAAAATGAAATTAAAAAAAAAACATTTGCGTCGGTTATTTTAAAAGAACCGACGCAAATAGATTAAATTATTTAAAAATATGAATTTTTATAAAACAATATTTACGTCGGTTAATTTAAAATAACCGACACAAATAGTATATATTATTTTTAAAATGAATTTTTTAATAAACAATAATTTGCGTCGGTTATTTTAAAATGACCGACGCAAATAGATTAAATTATTTTTAAAATGAATTTTTATAAAA
>CM025786.1:48359229-48417664 GCA_014636745.2 Centella asiatica | reverse complement strand
TCTGATGATGTCATCATTAGTCCCCGATGAGTTAAGATGACGTCATTTGTCTCTGATGAGAAGTTAGTCTCTGATGATGTAATCATTAGTCCCCGATGAGTTAAGATGACGTCATTAGTCTCTGATGATGTCATCATTAGTCCCCAATGAGTTAAGACGACGTCATCAATCCCTGAGGAGTTGTTTAGTCTCCGATGACGTCAACCTTAGTCTCCGACAGGCTAAGTTTAGTCTCTGATGACGTCATCCATAGTCTCCGATGAGTTAAAGTGAAGTAATTCCCTGATGCACAGTTTGTTTTTAAAACTATAAAATATTATTTTCTTAAATTATTTTAAGAAGTTTTAATTGATTTCTTAACCTCAACAACTTTTATATCAGATTGAGACGTTAAAAGTTAAGGACATCACATGTGCATTTTCTCTCATATTTTAACCAAGTTATTAAATTCTTCTTGTGATATGTATATTCTTACAGAATTTTCCACTCACGAGTAAATTAAATTTGATTGAGTGCAAAGGACCGAGGCAAGTATATTCACAATCTTATGCTTAATTTCAAGTTGATGCAAATATATACATTCAATCTGATGTTTATTTCAGTCAACACATTATCATTTGATTCGATATGCGTGCCAGGCGTGAATTATGTTTCAATTGTTTTTTTATGAATGAGCATGCTATGCTTTAAATTCCTCTAGCATGATATAAATGATGATGCATGGATATAAATGAGCTTTGAATTTTAGCTATGTTACAATCTTATATCTGTGCAAATGAATGAGAATGATGTCTCTTAAGCGGGTTATGCCACATGGTTGGCAAGAGGAAAGGAAAGGCACTGATGTGTTCTTCACCTGGCCTAGAGGAATGATAAGTGACTACGTAGTCCACACAAGAGGGATCATGTAGTCCAGTTTAGCCAGCTGTGTACTGTATGGTTAGCAGATCCACGGGTTTAGCCCCCGATGGATATTTTGAGGAAGTTATGCTCGGGTGTATACCTATCTTTCTTCAAGGAGGGTCACATGTAGTGTATCATCAGTGAATCCTCAATGATCTTTGAAGGTTTCCGAGGCCTTGGCATTGTTTCACCAAGCCTCATAAATAGACTTGAACTTCCTTTGATATTCTAGATACATTCTTTTAAATTGCTTATATACTTCTTCGATGTGTATATACTTGTTGGGCGTAAATCGCTCACCCATGTTGAATTTTAATGCCTTGCAGGACAGAACGCTAAGGCCGAACCCTCTGATAAGGGGAAAGCAAAGTTGATAAACTACTAAGTTATTTATCCTTTTGATAAGACTGAGGAAGGAAGGGAAGAAGATTTGAAGGGAGGAAGGAAGATGTTAGAAGTAGTGTTGATTTTGGTTTGTAATTAAAGATGATGTAATAGCTTCCGTTGTAATTGTATTATTCTTGGGTTGTAATAACTTTCTAATACTGCCCTTATCCAGTATTTATGCTATGAATGGATGTATAGTTATCTTTTCCTTCTTTTGACGAAGCCCTGATCCATTAAGGGATTCTGGGGTCGTCACATGATGTCCTTAAACTTTTACTGTTTTAAAGAATAACATCATAAAATAATTTTAAGAAAATAATGTTTTATAGTCTTGATAACAGACTATGCATCGGAGAATAATTTTCTCATTAACAAACTCATCAGGGACTGATATCCTTCGCCATCAGAGACTAGGAATTTCCTCTATCGGAGACTAAGAAATCTCCTTCATCAGAGACTGCAAAATTTCCTTCATCAGAGACTACGAAATTTCCTTCATTAGAGACTATGAATGACGTCATCAAGGACTGAACTTAGCCCATCGGAGACTAAGGAATGACGTCATCAGGGACTAATAACTCATCAGGGACTGATGATGTCATCTTAATTCTATCGGAGACTAAGAGTGACGTCATCGGAGACTAACTTCTCATCAGAGACTGATGACGTCATCAGGGACTAACAACTCATCAGGGACTGATGACGTCATCTTAATTCTATCGGAGACTAAGAGTGACGTCATCGGAGACTAACCTCTCATCAGAGACTGATGACGTCATCAGAGACTAACAACTCATCAGGGACTGATGACGTCATCTTAATTCTATCGGAGACTAAGAGTGACGTCATCATCAGAGACTAACAACATCTCATCAGAGACTAAAATTATCTCGTCAGAGACTAAGAATATCTTATCAGAGACTAAAAATATCTCATCAGAGACTAAGAATTATCTCGTCAGAGACTAAAATTATCTCATCAGAGACTAAGAATATCTCATTAGAGATTAACAACATCTCTTGATTCTGCTACGATGGAAGACCTATCATGCTCAAACCCAGCTTATGATGTCTTATGAAGATGCAAAAGAACAAGGACTTAGCATAAATCTTGATACTATGCACAAAAGAAACTGAGTAGGGTTCCAGGTTCTTACCTCTTTGTTCTCAAGGGTGAAATCAAAGCTGGTCTGAAAATAATTTTCCGAAAGAAGAACTTGGAAATTTATGGAGATAATAAGTTTAAACGAAACTCTGGAAAGAGAAATTTTGGTAAAGGAATTAAAATTTCATCTCGAATGAGGTATTTATAGAGTTCAAGAGCAGTAAACTAAGGTTACGCATTGGAATAAAACAATTGGTTAATTTGGACGGTAAAATGGTTGTTCATCATGACTTCTTGACAGCAAACAGCTGCTGTCGTACATGCATGAAAACTTAGCCACCTAAACAGTTTCTAATCAAACACGTAATCACAAATGCTACGTAACCCTCTCCTCTTCCTCCACGCTGTTCAATATAATCTTATATGGGGTTTGCTAATCCCCGTTTTGATACCTTTTTAAGGAACTTAACCTCATCATCATGGATATCACATCATCATCAAAATTTTCATTGTAGATATGAATTTAACATTCATATTTAAAAAGGCTAACTCCATAAAAAAAAATATAGTAACACAAAATAAAATTATTTCTTACCATAAAATACATTTAAAATTTTCGGATTCTCACATTGGCGATGGCTAAAATGATTTTGGCGCTAGTCATTTTTATCCCCTGATGGCCCGACTTTGGTGCTAGTCATTTTTATCCCCTGATGTGGAGAAACGCCTCCCCTTATGCCAAGAAATGCATCTCCTGATGCCCCTATTGTAGTCTTCCCTTGCTCCGCATTTCTTAACATCTCGTCCACTCTTAAAGTCTCCAGAGCTCTTGTCGCACTTCTCAATCAGTGCTTCCTATAAGCATTACTACAAGTTAAGCTTGAGGACACTTTTCTTTTCACCAAGCTCGAAACACCTTGGCAAGATCCTCGGATGTGTAGATTTTGATGCAAGCTATCTTGACATTTTGTTCCTCTATCTCTCTTCCTGGTCCATCAGGTATTGAGGTTATGAGCTCAATTCCCTTCAAATAAGAGAAACTGTCAACCCTGCACTTAACACAAAATTAAATCCAACAAGCCTCATTCCATATTTTTATTACATCAAGGCAAAACATAAATAAAATAAGAAAACCAAAAATTGAGGTCTCTACAGCTGCCCCTCTTTATCATGATCATTTTGCACAATAAAAATGATTGTGGTAAAGACGTAGGCACCTCTACTTCTTGATTTCAAGACCTACCATCGTTTGCCCAATAGAATGATTTCTAGTCGCCAAAACTTGAGGAATCTCATCACGATCACTTGCATAGTTGTATGATTGAGACTTCGTCATCGTAGGATCAAACAAGTTAAGATCATTTGCGTAGTTGAATGATCCACACTATTCCAAGACCGCGTTATATCAAAATCATTTGCATAGTTGAATGGTTTTGATAAATGCCAAGCCAAACATTCCAATTGAAGTGGTGTTGAAATTACTTGCGTAGTAAGACAAACACAAACACCCCAAAATAGTAAATCATGTCAAGACCATTGGTGTAGTTAAATGGTAATGTCCAAATAGCCAAAACAAAATCATTTGCATCATTGAATGATCTTGCAAACTCAAGTTTTGATTTGTAACAATCCCATCTGCGTAGTAAGATGGTTTTGAGACAAAATGTTACACAGCTGCCCCAAGGTCACTTGCATAGTTGAATGATCCGGATGGCTTGCAACGAGAGATGGTATCGAAAATCATTGGCGTAGTAAAATAATTACGATAACCTCAATTTTGAAAAATTAGTTTTGAAATTGCATCAAACTCATCTCCATAATAAGATGACTTGAAAAAAAGGTCAAAACTGCCCAGATCATTTACGTAGTTGAATGATCTGAGTAGCTTGTGACCAAAAGATGGTATAGAAAATCATTAGCGTAGTAAAATGATTACGAATACCACAATTTTCAATTTTGCAAATGTATCAAAATCATCTGCATAGTAAGATGACTTGAAACAAACTTGTTGTACCCAAATGCATGTAAGTAATTTATAATGCGGTGTGCAATGAAATGCCTAAAATCCAATGCTTGTTTCAAAATAAAAGAGATTTGATTAAGAATGATCCCTGTTTGGTCTCAATTATGTCATGACCCTCGTAGAGGTCCATGGGAGTCTTTCTTCGATTCCACCCATTTATTGGATTTGTCTACCTAAAACACAATATTTGTTGTCTAGGATGGCCACTCCTCGCCTCCATTGAAATCAATGATTATACCTCGGTCAATGTTTTGAGGTCTCGTTATTTGATCAAATCCTCTAATTCTCTGGACTCGATTGACTTCATTCTCCTAGATACCCTGGACATCCAATTGTTGCTCTATTTGTACTCCTCCCATATCCATTGTGAATAGGATTTCACCAATTGTTCCCCACTTTTTTTGTTAATGCTTTTTTACTTCTAACGCCCATTTCTGGGTTTTCACTAGACCCGGTACTGTCATTGTTGCACCTTCCTGCCATTTATGGTTTTCAGTAGGTCGATAGTTTTGTATCTTGCCATGACCCTACGTTCTTACTCATTATGCCCTTTCGGGTTTCCGCAAACCCCCTTGGGTCATGCCTTTTTTAGTTTTTTCATTGATTTTCTTTATAAGTATCATTTCTGGAAAACATAACCAATGTCACTTCTTTATGGTATCAATCCCATCAACTTCTTGATAAAGATCCCTTATACACAAACAATTTTTGAGAATTCTGATGAATATCATGACTTTTGCTTTCGGGGAATCAAATATTCATTTATCGAGTGACATGATTTAGGAGGCATAAAACTTTTGGATTGGAAGGTTGATCTTGGGGTGATCCGTTAATTATGATTAGATTTCCCTTAATTTTCCATGAGTTTGAAAAGATGTTTCCCCGATAATGGGGAAATGATTCAAGGCATTTTGTCTTTCATTTGAGATTTAGATCTCATGAGGATATTTCTTTCATAATTTGGACCATGTCATATTCAAGCTACCTACGTACCCCCTTGAAAGAGATCAAGTCAAAACGTAGTTCTTGTTCAATCCTTTGTTCTTTCCAGATAATAGATGTATAAGCAAGCTTTCTCATGGAGAAATCTTTTTTGGCAGACAAAAGAGAAAAAGGAGTAAAGGTTGGACATATGGAGAATAGGTGTGAAAAAGTAAAGGGACCAATTGATTCCCTATAAACAAATATCATTTTACCTATCGTGAATATCAAATAATTTATGCTTAAAATCTCTTTACCGTATCTGAGTTTATGGGTTGAGGAAAGATCTCACCATCCATTTCTTGCAAGATGAGGGCTCCTCCTGACAAGACTTTCTTTACCACAAACGGTCCTTGCCAATTTGGTGCGAATTTCCCTTTTGCTTCATCTTGGCAAGATAGAATCCTTTTGAGCACCAAATCATTTTCATTAAAAGACCTGGGTTAGACCTTCTTGTTGTATACCCTTGAAACCTTCTTTCTATACAATTGGCCATGATAAATAGCTCAATCAATGCCAAATGGTTGTGTTGGACTTGGATCCAATCCACCTCAGGTAAGTTTGATTCCACCAAAACCTGTAGTGACGAGATTTCCACTTCGATTGGAAGATCCGCCTCCATTCCATATACCAATGAATATGGCGTTGCCCCAATTGATGTCCGAACAAGTGTTCGATATGCTAATATTGCCAATGGTAACAAATCAGGCCATCACATATGGTTACCCACAATCTTCTTAATGATCTTCTCTATATTCTTATTTGCAGCTTCCATAGCCCCATTCATTTTTGGGCGGTAAATGATTGGGTTGAGATGTTTGATGTTGAACAACTTACATAGGTGTCGCATCACGTCATTGAACAACTTACATACCTGTATACAATATTATTTCGAACAAAAGCACAGATTACCTCCTTCGTGACTTTTGCCGAAGAGGTTGCCTCCACCCACTTTGTAAAGTAATTGATGACTACAAAAATGAAACAATGTCCATTTGATCCTTTGGGTGTGATCGGACCGATCACATCCATACCCCTCATTGCAAACGGCCACAGAGACACCATACAATGTAACTCGGTTGGTGGAGCGTGGAGCGCATTGGCATGGACTTGGTATTGATAACATTTTTTGACATGTTCCTCACAATCTGTCTTCAGAGTGATCCACCAGTGACCCGTTCTTATAATCTTTTTGGCTAACATATCTCCATTCATGTGTGCCCCACAAATTCCTCCATGGACTTCTCCCATTAACTTCAATACCTCTCCTTTTTCTAAACAAACTAGTGCCCCTGCTTCTAGATTCTTCTTATATAGTACGTCTCTATTTAGGAAGAAACAAATGGTTGTATCCTTCTTTTTTGTACCAGATTCACATCATCAGGTAAGGATCCATCCTCTAGATAACTCTTCATATTTTGAATCCATGTTTTTTCTGTCATGGGAATTCCCTTGTCAATTTGACAACAATATGCTGGGGTCCTTTAATTCAATTCCCACAGGCAGCAGAATTTTTTGGCTTAAAGCATGGATTAGAGAGGCGTTGGTTGCAAGGGCATCTGCAAAGTCATTCCTATGCCCTGGTATGTGTTCAAATTTCACTTCTTCAAAATGCTTAATTAATTGCAGGACAAGTTGATGACATGGGAGAAGTCAAAATTCTTTTGTGACGTAGACTTTCTTCAACTGTCAGATTACCAACTCTGAATCTCCAAATGCAGTCAAATTTTTTATACCCATTTTCATAGCCATTTGCAATCCCATGATACATGCTTCGTACTCTGCCGTATTGATGGAATTGCATAATTGGAGTTTGGCTATCATTAGGTACTGTTTCCCTGTTATAGATACCAAAATCGCTTTTGCCCTAGCACCAATGGTGTTCATAGCTCCATCAAAATATGGACTCCAAAATAGGATTGGGTACTCTGTGACATGTATCAACATTAAGCTTTTTTTGGGGAATCTTGCCTCGAATAGCTCTACTTCAATTGTCAGAGCCTCAGCTAATTGATCAGCAATAGCTTGTCCTTTAACCGCCGTTTGAGATACATAGATGATATTGAACTGTTGCAGTATCAACTGCCACTTCAAAAGTCAGCAATTCAAGGTGGGTTTTTCCAATAGATATCGTAGTGGATCCATCCTAGAAATTAGATAAGTTGTATGGCTGTGGAGATAATGTTGGAGACGGTTGGCTACCCACGGCAAGGCGCAACAAGTCTTTTCAATCGATGAATACTTCTGCTCACATTGGAAGAATCTTTTGCTCAAATAGTAGATGCCCCTTTCTTTGTTTTGTTAGTCTTTCTGGCCCAGCATGCATCCGATGGCATCTCCATTTACTGTCAGGTATAGGAATAAAGGTATTCCCGATGTGGGAGGCACTAGCATAGGTGCTTCTAGTAACTGTTGCTTTATAGCTTCAAACGCCTTTTGCCAATCTTCATTCCACCCTTTTAAAGTGTTCTTCCTTAATAATCTGAACATGGGCTTTAGGGTACTTGTCAAATGCGAGATAAATCTTCCAATGAAATTAATCCGCCCTAGAAATCCCCTGATCTCCTTTTCTGTCTTAGGAGGTGGCATCTCAACAATTGCTTTTATCTTGGCAGGATCAATCTCAATACATCTACTGCTTACTAAGAAGCCCAACAATTTCAGGGTGGTAACTCCGAATGCACACTTTGCTGGCTCGAGCTTCAGGTTGTATTTCCTCAATCGAATGAACAGCTTCTTCAAGTTAAACAAATGGTCTTCTTTCTTCCTAGATTTTACTATGATGTCGTCCACATACACTTCTATCTCCTTGTGTATTAGATCATGTAGTATTGCCATCATTGCTCTGTTGTAGGTTGCTCCTGCATTGATTAATCCAAATGGTAGCCTACGATAATAGAAAGTTCCCCAATGTGTAATGAATGCAGTCTTTTCCCGATCTTCCTTGGCTAATAGAATTTGGTGGTATCCCGCAAAACAATCTACAAAATCATACATCTCATGCACTGTCGTATTGTCGATTAGGACATGTATGAAAGGTATGGGAAAATTATCTTTCTGACTAGCTCTATTTAAACCTTGGTAATCCACGCATACCCTTACCTTTCCTTCAGGCTTTGGTACGAGCACTATATTGGCTAGCCATTCCGAGTATGTGGCTACCATTATAATCCCTGCTTCAAATTGTTTGACAACTTCCTCCTTCACTTCCAGGCTCCATTCAGGTTTTATCTTTCTGAGCTTCTGCTTTATTGGTGAATAACCTGCTTTGATCGGCAGTTTATGAGTTACTATACTACTGGATAATCCCACCATATCTCTATGGGACCATGCAAACACTTCAATATTGGCTCTGAGGAATCCTTTCAATTCTTCTTGTTGTTCCTTTGTCAGCTTTACCCCAATTTGTACCTCTTTAGGGTCGGCCTCCGTTCCTAGATTCACTTTCATGGTTTGGTCTAGATTTGGTTTGGGGACTTCTCCGAACATCCTTTTGATTTCTTCTGGAATCTCCTCATTATCGATAGTCTCTTCAGATTCGATATCCATGAGTTCGGAATTCAATCCGTTGCTCTATTTATAATCATCCATTTCAATTTTAGGCGAAGAGGTGACATTTTTAGCACAACAAAGGATTCCCCTACAAAGTCAAAGTATAACAATGAGTTTATAAAGATCAATCATAATTCAAGAATATAATTAAATAAAAGGCATCCCAAAATTGGGCGATCCTAAAGCACTTTCTTGACCACTAACTTCAATCCAGTATGTGGATCTCCATTTTCTAAGCAAACTACGAAGTAAATAAGTTACATAACAAAACAAATTTAAAGCAAAACAGAAATTTTCCACAACCCTTCCACACCCCAAGTACCGGGATGCCTCAATGTCAGGCAATGGTTCAATGGTCCAGTTCTTTGATCCTTTTGGCTGACATGGGGCTATCTCCAAGTTTACTTCATCTTCATTTCCCCCTATCAGGACAGCCACTTCTTCTACTTCTGGTTCTTAAAACAATTGGGAGGCGTCGATAAAGTCCCAGTCGATCTTTGAAAAGTGTATGCTTAATGCGTCCTGACTATCTTCCTCTGCTCCTGCCTCATCTGGATGCCATAAATCTCCTTTCTCCTGAACGATTCAATTACTGATGAAGTATTGATTAATTGGTGGAATTTCCATGATCCCTAATTTCTTTCCTTTCCTTGTCTTTCCTTTGTACCCTAAACCTGCCTTGCTTTTTTGGGCTGGAGGATGGATTAGTTGTGTTGTCCCTTGTAAATCCCTACCGAGGCCCCTACCATCTTTAAAACTATGAGATATCATTTATGTCTCCATGTTCGTGACTTCCCTAGAGAATCTGATTGGTGGGTTAACCTGATGGTGATTCACTGGGATCACTTCCAAGGCGTTATAAGATACAGGTGTTATTTTTGAATCTAGTTCGATGCACAGCACGTCTCCCTTTTTCATCATGTTTTCAGCAATGATCGTAATGAGCTCTTTCTCTATGATGTACTTGATCTGTTGATGGAGGGTTGATGGAACTGCCCCTGCTGTATGGATCCACAGACGACCCAATAAGAAGTTTTATCCCAAATTGATTTCCAAGACTTAAAAATTTACCATGAACGAATGTGTTCTGATATCTATTGGCAACTCAATCTTGCCCATCACTTCCTTTCTTGATCCATCAAAAGCTTTGATTATAATTTCACTACTACACAACCTTTCTTTGTCAATTCCTAACCTTCTCAGGGTCACAAAAGGATAGATATTCAAAGCAGAACCTCCATCTACCAGTACCCCTCCAACAATGAAGCCACAACATTGAATGGTTATATGCAAAGCCTTTCTATGTCCTCAGCCTTTAATAGGAATGTCATTTTCAGAAAACATGATCACATCGTTTTTCATGACACATCCCACTACCTTTTGGAACTGTTCTTCAATTAGACTCTTCTGGACATAGGTTCCCAACAAAGCTTCCATTAATACTTTCTGCTGTCCTTCCGATTTCATTACTACGTCAAACATTGATGCTTTCTCTGGTTTGTGCCCTAACTCGTCGATGACCTTATACTCCAAGTGATTAATTTTCCCCAGAAATTCCTTTTCCGCTTCGTCAAATATTTTGATTAGTTGTTTGAATTTTCTTTGGTTTCCTTTCTCAAAGCTCACCGCCTTCTCCTGTTGTTTATTCCATGCTATCTCAGCTCCCTTTGTGTTGGAATATTTTATCATGTATTTCCATGGCATTGCCTTCAGATCTTTTACTAGACATTGTTTTGGAATTTGGATTATCATTTTTTTGGCTAGTTTAAGTACCAACACCTGGGTTCGTTGTTCTTGGTCACTCCTCCTGGACTGTCCCTTAATGGTTATAATCTTCTCGTTCGGTTCTTCTAGCCCTTTGAAAACCATCCCAGGTGGATTTCGATTGACCGTTCCCACTAAGTCTTCTTCTTCTGCTATCGGGAACATGTGTTGCAGATGAATGTTGTCATCTGTGCCATCATCATTTTGATTTCTTCTAGCTGGTCCTCTAATTTTATAAATTCTTCCCTAGTCACCTCCTCGGAGGTGGATGGTTTCTCCATTTCTCTCAGCTTTCCAGCTCGTGATCGAGTGGTTCTCCATTTCTTTTGTTTACCTTGATCAAAGTAAAAAAGGCTTTTAGCAAAAAAATTATTGCGTAATCAGATGCATGCCCTATATGTATGCAAGAGTGAAATTTCTTTTTGGGGAACTCAACATAGAACCAAAATTCTCAAAACATTCCAAAAGTTTCTTTTGCAATGTCGCCATTGTCTCCTCAATGGTTTGAATTTTGACATCCCATAACTTGTAAGCTTTGTGTAAGAAACCCATCTTTTTCGTGTTGATATCCCCTTTGTAATCTTTATTTATTTCCAACTTTGGGATTGTTTGTATCATTCCAAATTGAGCCCTGATTGATGACCTGAAGTATGGGACCATCATTTTCAACCCTACCAATGGAATGAATTCCAAATCTGCTACTTTCCACAAAGATTCTCTCGGGCAACTCCAGTAAGTGCAACTGGTTATATCTTCTTTTGTTACCATGTTGAAGAAATTTTCTCATTTCCTTGATTCATGCAATACCGGAGTCATCTTTGATAATTTTTTGATATATCCCTCTTGAACCACCATTCCTTTGTTCTTCCATTTAGAGGTGTGAGGTGACCCATAGTCCATATGTACAGCAAAGCTAGGCTCCCCATGAATTGTGCATTGGAATTTAGTCGGCAATGTGACAATGAGCTAAGGGTCTTTGCTATCATCATAGGTACTATTGTCCGTCCGCTCTTCATTTCTTCAACGACATTGGTCATGGATATGTCAAACCAATCCATTCCTCTTGGAAAATATACCAAGGCGATTAATGTCATTAGGTAAGCATCTTTTCTTGTCGTCATCCATTGTTTAGTGTCCATATCTCTCTGGAGATCACCTTTATATTTTTCAAAATCTTGTGGTGTTGCAAACCGTTGAATTAGATATTTGATTGGTAGCATGGTCCCTTGCTTGAGATGTGGCATCACGTCTTTCTTCCTCCATCTTAACACAGTTATAAAGACGTCCAGCGTGCTTACAGGAAAAGTGTGAGCACACGATGCCTTCCATGTTAAACTAGAAAGCTTTGCATATTCTTCAATAGATGGCATCATCTCTAGTCCCCCAATATGGCAAATTGATCTTCGATGGTCCCAAAATTTCAGAAACGCTTGGAAGAATCATGTGGGGATTGGAAATCCCAAAAGCTCCCTTGTAAAATCGACCATTTGGTTGATGTTGGCCTACTCTTCTTCCAACAATAATTCGTGCCACTGCTTCATGAGGTCCATTAATGCCTTGTCGGATCCCAAACCTTTGGGCAGCTTGTTATATGGCTCAATTGGAAGAACCATATGTTGTCCGGTGAGACAACCTAGAACTTGTAGAAGTGGGGTTGAATACAAGTTCTTGAAATTGTTTTAAATTCTTGTTCTTTAAAGTAATATAACTTGCGGAAAATAAAGAACAAGAACAAGACAAATTTATAAACAATTGCTTTTATTGATTAACAATTGATTACAAATTCTAACAATCACAAATCGATTGTCAGCTTCAATTTCTATACTATATATATATATATATATATACAAATCTATGAAAACATACAGCTTCTAATACAACTCTGTAAAATTAATTACAACTTCCAAATCTGAATCGTAATTTAGTATCTAATCCTATTCAATATATGTTTTCTATATACAATTGGAATAGGTTCTCTCTTTTTTTCATTCCATGATGAAAAACTATTTCGCTCTCTCTAGTTAGTTTCCTAACCAGCTTCGTCTTCAATATCTCTTCAATGTCCATGTAAAAATCAACTTCTAATTCAAATAGACCTCTGTACTGCATCAGAGAGTAATCTCCACTTTAATCTCAGACTACTTCAACTTTAGTCTCTGATCAACTATGTTTAGTCTCCAACAGTTTAAGCTTAGTCTCCGATGACTTAAGTGTAGTCTCTGATGACTTAAGCTTAGTCTCCGATGACTTAAGCTTAGTCTCCGATGACTTAATCTGTAGTCTCCGACAAGCTTTTGCCTTAGTCTCTGATGAACTTTCCCCAGTCTCCGATAAGACTAAACATAATCTCTGACTTGTTGATATCTCTAATACAGTTCTAGTAGTCTCTTACAATACAAATTAACTTACTCTCTTATAATAAATATATTACAATCAATAGAGAGTACACTACCAGCTACAAAAACTCAAATGCTATAAACTAGCACTAACTGTACATTTGTTTTTCTAAGTATTCTAAGTACAATCATCATCAAATGTTATAAAACCTAACACCATACCTGATACGTTTATCCATTTAGTACCCTCTCCATTTTTTTTTAAAAAAACTTTCGTTTTGTTTGTTTATGGAATTTTGTATTCTTTTTGGTTTCCCAAAAAGTTTCAATGGATGATGTGATGGATGAAATAATGCAGTTATAAGATTATATACATATGGCTAAGCAAAATCAGTTATGCAACAGGTTGACAATATGGAAAGGGGGAAATGTCACATATTAGCAACAATGTAGAGATATGTGAGTTTATGGTGGTCGACAAAATTGACAAATGCAATAAGGAAAAGTAGAAACAGGTAGTCTATAAAACCCAACAAGAAGAAATACACGTCGGTAGCTTATTTATCAAGTTATTCTTATAGCGTGTGCGTCTAGCTATTTTGGGCTTCCTATATTTGGCATGGAGGTTCCTGGATCATTCTTGTGGTGGATCCAAGTGGTGCTATTTCTCATCACCTTACTGAAGGAGTGGCCTTCAGGGGCATGGTAATCAAGACACCTTTCTAAAGGGTGCCTTTCCAAAATATAGGATCACAAAATATAATTCAAATGAAAATGCAAACTGAGCAAACAAAAGTTGCAATTTCTGTTTATGTTTCTCTTTTTTTACTTTTAAGAGATGATTTCGAAAAACAAAATTTTATAAAAGCTTAAATGGGTCCCCAACAGAGTTGCCAGCTGTCGTACCTGGGAAATTTTGGGAAATATGTGGGGTTAAGTTATGAGATTGCTCATTTAAAAGTTTCTTCAAAAACCCCTTTCCAAAAGTCTGAGTTTCTTATAAGTCGCCACCGAACAAATCTTAGACAATGTGTTAGGACACCTTTCCCAACTTTACTGTTGTCCCAGTGAAACAACCTAGAACTTGTAGAAGGAGGGGTTGAATACAAGTTCTTGAAATCTTTTCAAATTTCTGTTCTTCAAAGTATATTTACTTGCGGAAATTAAAGAACAAATTTATAAACAATTGTTTTTATTGATGAACAATTGATTACAAATTCTAACAATCACAATCTGATTGTCAACTTCAAAATCCTGTATGCTATTTATAAATCTTTACAAACATACAGCTTCTAATACAATTCTATAAATTTAACTACAACTTCAAATCTAAATCGTAATTCAGCTTCTAATCCTATTCAATGTATATTTTCTATGTACAAAATGAATAGGTTATTTCTCTGGTTGTTCTCGTTCTTTCTTGTTTCCTAACCAGCTTCAACTTTGATAACTCTTCAAATCTCCATATCAAAGATGACTTCTAATCCAATTAGAAGTTTGTCTTGTATCAGAAAGTAATTTTAATTTAGTCTCTGACGGCTTCAACTTTAGTCTCTGATCAAATGTTTAGTCTCCGACAGCTTAAGCTTTAGTCTCCGATGCCTTACGCTTAGTCTCTGATGACTCAAGATTAGTCTCTAATGCTTTCATATTAGTCTCCGATGCTTTAAGCTGTAGTCTCTGATGAACAATTTCTTTAGTCTCCGATAGACTAAACATAGTCTCTGACTTGTTGAAATCTCTGATACAATTCTAATAGTCTCTTATAATAAAAAGTTTAACTTACTCTCTTATAAAAATAAATTACATGAATCAAAGAGTAAACTATCAGCTACAAAACTCTAATGCTATAAACTAGTACTTTCTGTACATTTGTATATCTAAGTATTCTAATTACAATCATCATCAAATGTTATAAAACCTAACATTTACCCTTTTGAAAATTAATTTAAAGATGACTCTTAAATTTTCGTCACAGCGAAACAAAGAAAATCGAGCTCGTTGCTAGGTTGAATAGGGAGAAGGTGTTAGGCACCTCCTATCCTCACTATAACTAGTCACTGTTTTTTTAGATTTTTGCTTTTTATGAAATTATCTCTTAAAAATTAAAGTTGTCTTTGGAAGAAACATCAAAGTGCATATGTGTGCCAATGTGTGTGTGTTCAATGTATTTCCATTATTCAGTTCGGATTACATATTACAAACGCTAAACTGGAGATGAAGGACTAGTCCTAAACAGCTATTAAACAGCCTTTACCTATCACAAAATTTACAATGTTCTTTAGAAGTAACTAACTTAAGACTAAACAAATGAACTTTAACGAATGTTGGCTCCTATATTGAAGACCGAATTGGTACGGAAGTTGTAACCTGGGAAAACCACGGAAAACACGACTTATTTGAATAACCCGGTGACCTACCAATTGTAGAAGTAGGATTTTTGGCAAGCAATAAGCACTTAAATAATACAATTCAAGTGTACCATCTTCTTTCTCATTTCGAGGAAAAGGTGCAGAAGGAAAAGGAAACAACGAAAATATCACAATGTGATAAAAGAATCAATTACAAAGGATCCCTAATTACAATTAGGAATTCGTTAGGTCCTTTAGGAACAGTCCTTCAAATTCGAATTTCAAATTTTTATTCATTTTCCCATTTAATAACTTATAATCGGGTCTTGGTAACTAACTATTTGTAACTTGACAATTTAAAACAGACCTTTCCAGCACTTAAATATTATTTAATGGATGAAAATGAGAAAATTTATAATCCCGATCCATGCAGTAACATTATTTTGAATCCATTCAATTTGAATTGGTATTTTCTCCACCACAATTATTGTGAAGAGGTGTCTACAATAATGACTCTTGGACAATTTCTTTGTGAAAATGTATGTATGGCCAAAAATGGACTACACCTCAAATCGGGTCAAGTTCTAATTGTTCAAGTGGACTCTGTAGTAATACGATCCGCTAAGCCTTATTTGGCCACCCCAGGAGCAACCATTCATGGCCATTATGGGGAAATCCTTTACGAAGGAGATACGTTAGTTACATTTATATATGAAAAATCGCGATATGGTGATATAACGTAGGGTCTTCCTAAAGTTGAACAGGTGTTAGAAGTGTGTTCAATTGATTCAATATCAATTAATCTCGAAAAGAGGGTTCAACATTAGAACGAATGTATAATAAGAACTCTTGGAATTCCTTGGGGATTCTTGATTGGTGCTGAGTTAACTATAGTGCAAAGTCGTATCTCTTTGGTTGATAAGATCCAAAAGCTTTATCGATCCCAGGCGGTGCAGATCCATAATAGGCATATAGAAATTATTGTACATCAAATAACTTCAAGGGTGTTGATTTCAGAAGATGGAATGTCTAATGTTTTTTTACTTGGAGAATTAATTGGATTGTTGCGAGCAGAACGAATGGGGCGCACTTTGGAAGAAGCGATCTGTTACCGAGCTGTCTTATTGGGAATAACAAAAGCATCTTTGAATACTCAAAGTTTCATATTCGAAGCAAGTTTTCAAGAAACTACTCAAGTTTTAGCAAAAGTAGCTCTCCGGGGCCGTATTGATTGGTTGAAAAGTCTGCAAGAGAACGTTGTTTTGGGGGGGATGATACCCGTCGGGACCGGATTCAAAGGATTGGTGCACCCCTCGAGGAAACATAACAACATTTCCTTGGAAATCAAAATTAAGAATCTATTTGAGGGGGAAATGAGAGATATTTTGTTTCACCACAGAAAATTTTTTGATTCTTGCCTTTCAACGAATTTCCATCATACACCAGAACAATCGTTTATAGGATTTAATGATTCCTAAGAGCAGATTCATCTTTTTATTTGAAAACAATCTGTATTTTGTCCAATCATTTGATTTAGTTTTAGTAATAAAGAGAATAACGAATAGAAAAGAATAATGGCTTAGGTCATGTATCTACGGCTAGTTTGCGGTAAAAGAGAAGGTTCCATCGGAACAATTATTTATTTTAAATTTTAAGGAGACCCCATCTCTGTTTTTTTTTTTTTTTTTGAAAAAAAAATGCAAAAAGGGGGGTGTGGGGAGAAATGACAAAAAGATATTGGAACATCAATTTGGAAGAGATGATGAAGGCCGGAGTTCATTTTAGACATAGTACTAGGAAATGGAATCCAAAAATGGCCCCCTATATCTCTGCAAAGCGTAAAGGTATTCATATTACAAATCTTACTAGAACCGCTCATTTTCTATCAAAAGCTTGTGATTTGGTTTTTGATGCAGCAAGTAGGGGAAAACAATTCTTAATCGTCGGCACTAAAAATAAAGCAGCTGACTTAGTAGCATGGGCTGCAATAAGGGCTCGGTGTCATTATGTTAATAAAAAATGGCTTGGCGGTATGTTAACGAATTGGACCACTACAGAAACGAGACTTCATAAGTTTAGAGACTTGAGAACAGAACAAAAAACAGGGAAACTCAACTAGCTTCCGAAAATAGATGCGGCTGTGTTGAAAAGACAATTATCTCACTTGCAAACATATCTGGGCGAGATTAAATATATAACAGGGTTACTAGATATTGTAATCATCGTTGATCAGCACGATGATTCTTGGCTGGATCCTCCTAATGAGGGTTTATAATTCAAGCATCATTGGCTCAGGCATGACACAGAAACAGAAGGTTAGAAAAAAAAAACATAACTGTGTGGATATATACACATTGATAACAGGATAAAAAGGAAACTATTTAGATTACATGATATAAACTTAAATCACACTGAAATTATGAAAGGACCACCTTCTTTTATTTTTATATTTTCTAGCTTTTGTCAATTTATTGGATTGCTGGAGTCAGTCGTATGTCATCTCACGTATCTCCCTCAATCTCTAATGACCATTTTATCTTCGGTGTAGTGATGGGTTCTTGTAACCTTAAGCAAACAATCTCTTAGGCGGTAATTTTCTTAGTCTCTGATGAGTTAATTCTCTAGTCTCTGATGAATCAGAGCTTAGTCTCCGATGGGCAGATCCTTAGTCCCTAATGAGCAAATCACTTAGTCTCTAATGGGATAAAATTAGTCTCCGATGGCTAATTTTAGTCTCAGACAATATGATTATCCCCTGCCCGCTAGTGTTCGACGGTGTAATTACCCCCTGATGCGCTAGTCTCCGACGGTGTAATTACCCCCTGATGCGCTAGTCTCCGATAGTGTAATTATCCCCTGATGTCGAGAAACATCCCCTAACGCTAGACTTTGGCGATGGCCAAAAATAACTTTGGCGCTAGTCATTTTATCCCCTGATACTAGACTTTGGCGCTAGTGTGGATTACTCAATGACTTTGGCGCTAGTGGATTATCCCCTGATGTCCAGACTTTGGCGCTTATGTGGATTACCTGATGACTTTGGCGCTGAGTAATTTATCCCCTGATGTCCAGACTTTGGCGACAGCGTGTCTCCCGACGAGTTTGGCGATGGTTAAAAGTGACTTTGGCGCTAGTCATTTTTATCCCCTAATGGCCTGACTTTGGCGATGACTTGGATTGCTCGACTTTGGCGCTAGTGGATTACCCGACTACTTTGGCGCTGAGTAATTATCCCCTGATGGCCTAGACTTTGGCGACTACATGTCTCCCAACGAGTTTAGCGATGGCTAAAGTGACTTTAGCGCTAGTCATTTTTATCCCTTGATGACCTGACTTTGGCGCTAGTCATTTTTATCCCCTGATGTTGAGAAATGTCTCCCCTGATGCCGAGAAATGCATCTTCTGATGCCCCTATTGTAGTCTTCCCTTGCCCCGCGTTTCTTAACATCTTGTCCACTCTTAAAGTCACCAGAGCTCTTGTCGCACTTCCCAATGAATGCTTTGTATAAGCATTACTACAAGATAAGCTTGAGGACACTTTTCTTTTCACCAAGCTCGAAACACCTCGGCAAGATCCTCGGATGTGTAGATTTTAATGCAAGCTATCTTGGCATTTTGTTCCTCCATCTCTATTCCTGGTCCATCAGGGATTGAGGTTATGAGCTCAATTCCCTTCAAATAAGAGAAACTATCAACCCTGCACTTAACACAAAATTAAATCCAACAAGTCTCATTCCATATTTTTATTACATCAAGGCAAAACATAAATAAAATAAGAAAACCAAAAATGTTTTTGAAGCATTGATCAAAGAAAGTACAACATGAAGCTCCAACACATTATAATCAATGGCCTTCAAATAAAGCTCAAACAATTTCTTCCTACTAGTCAACCTATATTGGTGATTTTTACTTTCCAACATTAAGACGTTGATGTCAAAAAGGGGGAGAATGATCAAGGCAGGGGAAACAAAGAGTAATTCTGATAAAGATAAGGAGAGAATTGTTCAAACTATTAACAGAATGATGGTTGGGCATCAAGGAACTAAAACAACAAATCATCACTATTAAGTTCATGTACAATTATGTTTTTTACATGTTTTAAATTCAAGTCTAAGAAATGGTGTTATAAGGTTGAGTTTTGACATCATCACCAAACCTTGATTTATGCTTATCATTGATAATCATAACTAGGGGGAGTTTTTTAGGAATTATAACATTTGATGATGATGTATAAACACTTAGAATTGTTTAATTTGTAGTTGTACATGTACCTACAGTAGTGCACTATGAGAATCTACGTTCAAAGACTACAGGTGAGCATCAAAGCCTACAAGGAATGCATTTGGAGAGTTTAACAAAAGTCAAACTTGGTCAAGCAAAATTAGCCTCTTGGAGACTAAGCCTTTGTTCATCAGAGACTAATTTTTTGTTCATCGGAGACTAAGTTGACTAAGTTTTTATTCATCAGAGACTAAGTGTTTGTGTTAGGTTTTATGAACATTTGATGATGATTGTCTTTAGAATACTTAGGAATACAAATGTACGGAAAAGTGTTGGTTTGTAACACTTTAGTTTTGTAGCTAGCAGTAGTATCTCTTGTTTGTAAATTAGTCATTATAATAAAGAGATAGGTTCATTTCTTTTGTATGTACTGCTGGAATACTTGTTGAGTTTGTTCAACAAGTTGTTTAAATTAATTAGTCCTTCGGAGATTGATTTTGGCTTGTCGGAGATTAAGGGAAAAGTCCACTAGAGATTAAAGTTTTGTTCATCAGAGATTGGACTTTGCCCATCGGAGATTGAAGAATCCTTCATCGGAGATTAAAATGTGTTGTTCATCGGAGATTGAAGGATTGGTCATCGGAGATTAAAGCTTACGTCATCGGGGATTGTAACTAAAGAGTCAGAGATTAATGCTGACGTCATCAGAGATTAAAACAATACCTCGGAGATTAAAAGCTGACATCACCAGAGACTAAAGCCAAAGCATCGGAGATTACACGAAGTAAAGCATCAGAGATTACACGTTGTAAAGCATCGGAGATTACTCAAAGTGATCAGGGACTAATTAAAGAAGCTATCGGAGATTAGTCGAAGACTTAATCACTGATGGAGTTAGAGTTCAAATCAAAAAAGGAAAGTCTTCCATGCACACGTAGACTTTATTGAAGACGTAGCTGACAAGGAAACTTGTTAGAAATCTTTCAATTGGAAAGATTGTATTTGATTTGAATTAGGAAGCTAGGTTTTTGATAACTTAGTTTTAGAAGCTGTAATTATAAATTACAGAATAGCAAAACGAAGCTAAAGGGGTGTATAGAAAGAGAATTGAAAGGGTTGTATTTTCTAGATACACAGAATAGAAGCTAACGATCGAAGCTTGTCTTGATTGTTAGAAAACTTGTAATCAATTGTTAAAATCAATAAAAGCAATTGTTTATAAAGTTTTAATCTTGTTCTTTATATTCCGCAGAAAGTTAATTTCTTAAAGAACAGGAATCCGAAAAAGTTGTAAGAACTTGTATTCAACCCCCCATCTACAAGTTCTAGGCCATCTCACTGGGAAAACAGTTTGTTCATCAGAGACTAAGTGTTTGTTCATCGAAGACTAATGTTGAAGCTACCAGAGACTAAAACAAAGAAACTCCAATGCATTAAAGTAGCCTTGAGATGATTTTACTAAAGCCAAAGTCATCGAGCAAATCAACAACAGTGTCAAACTCAAAATGACTATCGCCAAAGTCGTCAGGCAAATCAACAATAGTGTCAAACTCAAAATTACTCATCGCCAAAGTCATCGGGTAATTTACACTAGCTGCCAAAGTACTTAGGCATCAATGGATAAATTGTGAAGCATCAAAGTGCTTGTGCGTCAGGGGATAAATATCCACTAATGAACAAATTTGGTCGTCAGGGGATAAATATCCACTATTGAACAAAACAGTCCATCAGGAGATAAAATGATTAGGGACTAAAAATGACATATGGGATGACACATGTCTGAGTTCACAAATCCACTAACTCAAGTCTAAAGGCGGTGAAATTAAAATATTGATGGTGGTCTAATAAAGAGACATTGGCTACCAAAGAAGCTTCAAGGATATAAGTTAGACACTGCAAGTGTGAACACTGATAAAGTAAAATATGGAGATGAGTCATACTTATACACTAGCATGTGTATATAGCTGTTGATGTGAAAACTTTTGTTAGGAATTATAGCATTTGATGATGATGTATAACACTTAGAATTGTTAAATTTTGTAAATGTACAAATACCTGTAGTAATGCACTATGAGAATCCACCATCAAGAAACTGCAAGAAAGCATTAGAGACTACAATGAATGCACTTGGAAAGTTCAACAAATGTCAAAGTTGATCAAGCAAAATTAGCCCATCGGAGACTAAGCTTTTGTCTATCGGAGACTAAGTATTTGTTCATCAGAGACTAATGTTGAAGCAACCAGAGACTATCCATCAGAGAATAAATTTCCACTGACATAAGGGATGACATATGACTAAAGGCAGTGGAAATAAGATAAGGATAGTTGTCCAATAAGGAGAGATTGGCTACCAAGAAAGCTTTAAGGAAATAAGTTATACACACACATCAAGTTGCAATATGAAACCTGCAAAATAGCAAGTTGAAATACTGCAGAGACAACTTATAACAACTTGAAGCAAGAAGTTCATTGAAGCTGGACTAATTATATCCAGAGAAGCCCATAAAGATAAGATATATATTACTGATATCTTATCTTAGGTACTTCAAGAAGAAAAATGGAAGCTGGTGCAGTGAATATACACCAGAAAAGTCACATAAACAGACTGGTATCTAAGGGAGGCTGAATAATGAAGAAAGTTGTGTGACAGAGCTGCAAGTACCAACGAACTACAGAAATATTTTTGGTAAACAACTCAGAATAGAAGCTTGTATATGGAAGTTGTGTCTATAAATAGACATAGAGCAGCTGAGGTAAGATATCTAAGAACTCTGAGTTTAACAACAAGCATTCATCTTATCTTAGATCACATATCTCTCAGAACAACACTTTCATACATATTTAGAGAGTTAGCAGCTGTAATTAGGTTTACAGAAAGAGAAGCTAAAAATCATATTCTAGTAAGCAGCTGTTGTTTTCAACAGAATTGTTAGAAGCTGGTCATTCAAACCAGTGAGCTTTTGTAATATTTCATTCTTTTATAAAAGTTGAGAAACACTTGTGATATATTGTATTCTTTCATTTCCGCAACTTATTATACAGTATATTCACTAAACTCACAAAATTCGAAAGAATTTTATGGTTTGTATTCAACCACACCCCCCCCCCCCCCCTTCTACAAACCATCTTGTGGGACAAACAATTGGTATCAGAGCCTGTTGATTAAAACAACAATCAATAGATCAAAAGATGGGACAAAAGGATGGAAATGTCAAAATTCCAATACTCAAGAAGGAAGAATACTTCTTATGGAAGAAAAGAATGTTTTTGCATTTGGAATCAACTGATTCTCAATATGTTGACATACTTAATGAAGGACCGGTTATTCCCACAAAAGTTGTGCCACAAGGTATTGTTGATGGCATTCCAACTCCAGAAACATTTGTACCTAAAAAGCCAAATGAGTTCTCCAAAGAAGAAAAAGAGGAAGTCCTGAAAAACAGAAAAATCATGAACATCCTCTACAATGGGTTGGATAATGATATGTTCAACAATGTCATCAACTGCCAAAGTTTCAAGGAGATATAGGAAACCATTCAAATACTATGTGAAGGAACTGAGGAAGTACGGGCCAACAAAAGATCATTACTCATCCAACAATATGAGTATTTCACTGCCAAATCTAGAGAATCTATTACTCAACTATATGATAGATTCAACAGACTCATCAATGATCTTAGATTGCATGGGAAAGTCTATGAGAATATAGACATAAATATCAAATTTATATGGTCACTTCCACAGTCTTGGGATGCCAAGATAACTGCTGTAAGAGAAGCTAAGGACATGAATACCATGTTTTGGACAAGCTCTATGGTAATCTCAAAACATATGAGCTTGAAGTGCAACAAAGAAACATGCTGAATGTTGACTTCAAGAAAGAGAAGTCTGTTGCTTTTACAGCAGAAACAAGTAGAATGAAGCTTGATGGGAAAAGAGTTCTCATTAAGGAATCAGATTTTTATCAAGAATCTGATAAAGAAGCTAAAGATGTAGAGGAAGAGGAAGAACTCTGCACACCTGAAGATATAGAGGACATTGATGAAGTTCTTTCTTTAATAGCAACAAAATTCAAAAAGCTTAAATTTGCCAAGAGAAAGCTTGGATTCAACAATGTCTTTTCATCAAAGAAAGAAAGTCAGTCTGGCAAGGTTGATAGATCTAAGTTCAGGTGTTTCAACTGTGATGCTTTTGGACACTTTGCTAGTGAGTGCAGGAAGCCCAAGTCTAACAGAAAGGCAAAGGAGCCTAGGGATACTACAAGAGATGAGGATTACTATAAAAAGAAATACTATGATCTCCTCAACAGCAGCAAGGGCAAGGGAAAGGCACTGATCACAGAAGGCAAAGATTGGGCTAATTCAGAATCAGAGGATGAAGAATTTGTCAACATGGCACTGATGGCCAACTCCTCTGATAACAGTAACACTTCTAGAAGTCCAAATTCTAAGAACTCCAAGGTAACTGACTTCACTATTTCTTCTACTATGTCATTTTCTGATTGCCAAGAAAGCTTAACTGACATGTGTAAAGAAATGTACCATTTAAAAGGAACACTTAGATGCTCAGTAAAAGAAAATGCTAGACTCATTGAAACCATTAATCAGTTAAAGAATAGAAATTCTTTCTTAGAGTCTGAACTAGGTGTTCTTGAACAAGTCAGAAAAGAGTGCAAAAAGGCACAAGATGATCTTGCATGTGCTAAACAAATATAAGAATGGCTAAGAACACAACTTAAGAAAGAGCAGGACATCATAAAAGAATGGACCAACTCCTCTAAAATAGTTAAGGAGATAATAGAAAAGATAAAATTTGTTAAAAAGATAAAATTTGTTAAGGCAGGAGCTACCAAAGAAAAATCAAAGGAGACTATGCTAGAACAAAGAGTTAGTGAGCTGGAAAAGAAATTAAATGATTTCAGGGCCAAAAGCTCTAATCTTAAGTCCACTCACTCATCAGAGTTTAAGTTGAAAAATAATAGGAATGGTAAGGAGGGAATTAACAATTATACTAATTATATTCCTATTATTAATGCACCTAGGAAACATTTTTGGAAGTGAGGAAATCCCAACCACCTTGCTTTTAAGTGTAAAAATATCCCTAGGAACTTGCATGCTAGAAACTTACCTTCTGATAAAAAGAAAAAGTTAACTGTTAAAAACCAATCAAATGTTCATAAGGTTAAAAACAGTTATCTAAAAACTCCTCTAAAGTTAAGGCAAAAATCTGATACACCTAAGGCTAAGAAGAAAGTTATTTCTTCTAAGAAGTGGGTGATAAAGAAAGATAAAACTGAAAAAATCCTTAACAACTGCTAATTTAAACCTTAAAAATGACAAAGGACCCAAGCAAGTTTGGGTTCCTAAATTAACTTAGCTGTTTAATGCGTGCAGGATACAAAGAAACAGATTTGGTTCTTGGATAGTGGCTGTTCAAGACACATGACAGGAGACAAGACCCTACTAACACAATTTGAGGAGAAAGCTGGCCCAAGTGTTTCTTTTAGAGATGACAGTAAAGGATATACATTGGGATATGGCAAAGTCACAAATGAAAATGTCATCTTGGATAATGTAGCACTAGTTGATGGTCTTAAGCAGAACTTGCTCAGTATCAGCCAACTGTGTGACAGAGGTTACATTGTTGCTTTCAAGGATGAACATTGCTTGATAAGTAACAGTAAAGATGGAAAAATAGCTCTATCTAGAGTTAGAAAAGGTAACCTCTACATAGCTGACTTTTGTTCTTCAAATAAATATCAATTCATATGCTTTTACAGTAAAGCATCAGTGGATGAAAGTTGGCTATGGCATAAGAAGCTTTCTCACCTGAATTTCAAGACAATCAACACTTTGGTGAAGAAAGAATTAGTGACAGGTCTTCCACAACTGGAATTCACTCAAGATGGCTTATGTGAAGCTTGTCAAAAAGGGAAACAAAAGAAGACTTCCTTTAGGAGCAAAGAGATATCATCAATAACAAGTCCAATACATCTACTTCACATGGATCTATTTGGACCTGTAAACATTATGTCTATCTCAAAGAAAAGGTATGCTTTGGTGATAGTTGATGATTTCACCAGATACACATGGGTAAAATTTCAGCATGTCAAAGATGAAGCAACTCAGTTGGTGATTGATCACATCAAGAAAGTGGAAACTGAATCTGGGCTGACTGTCAGAGTTCTAAGAACTGATAATGGAACAGAATTCAAGAACTCCAAAGTTGAATGTTTTTGTATGGACAATGGAATATCTCACACATTTTCTGCTCCAAGAACCCCTCAATAGAATGGAGTAGTTCAGAGGAAAAACAGAACTCTAATTGAAGCTGCAAGAACCATGCTTGAAGAAGCTAAAGCTACCTACTTACTTCTGGGCTGAAGCTATCTCTACTGCTTGCTTCACTCAGAACAAATCAATGATTGTAAATGCTCATCAAAAGACTCCTTATGAGCTCATGACAAGTAGGAAACCTACACTTAAGTTTCTTCATGTGTTTGGTTGCAGATGCTTTGTTCTCAAAAGTCAAAGAGAAAACTTAGGAAAATTTGATGCCAAAGCTGATGAAGCAATTTTCCTAGGTCATTCTCTAACAAGCAAAGCATACGGAGTCTACAACCTTAGACTGAACATTGTTATGGAATCAATACATGTAGCCTTTGATGATAAAAAGATTGAAGGAATTCTAGATGAAGGAATGCATAAGGTTCTAAGGTTTGAAAATGAAGATGAGTCAGAAAATGCTGAAAATGACTCATCAGATGATGAAGCTGATGTGTACAAATCAATGGAAAATCTAGTAGTCCCTGATGACAATTCAAGTCATCTAGAAGCTTCATCACGGAATGCACCATCAGGGGAAAACTTAAACCCTGATCTGAGCACTAATTCAGGGGGAGTTTTCAATGAAGCTGAGAGCACTGAACACCATGGAGGAAACTATAATCAAGAAGCTTCCTCTTCAAGAAGTTTACCTCCACAAATAAAATGGATGAGAGATCATCCTATAGAGATAAGAGATCCAACTAAAGGTGTGTCAACAAGAAGTACTACTTAGAATGAATGCCTATACCTCAACTTTCTATCAAAGATTGAGCCTAAAAAGGTTGAGGAGGCATTACAAGATGCTGATTGGGTAATTGCTATGCAAGAGGAACTCAATCAGATTGAAAGAAACAAGGTCTGGAGACTAGTACCAAAACCAAAGAATAAATCAATCATTGGTACTAAATGGATCTTCATAAACAAGCTGGATGAAGCTGGTACTGTGACAAGAAATAAGGCCAGACTGGTTGCACAAGGTTATTCACACGAAGAAGGAATTGACTATGATGAAACCTTTGCACCAGTAGCTAGATTGGAAGCCATCAGGATATTTCTTACCTATGTTGTTCATGCAAATTTTAAAGTGTACCAGATAGATATAAAAAGTGCTTTTCTGAATGGGAAAATACAAGAAGAGGTGTATGTCCAGCAACCTCCTGGCTTTGAAGATCAAAAGTTTCCCAATCATGTCTACAGGTTAGACAAAGCACCCTTGGAGATTGCCTAATATCTTCTCAAAAGGATATTGAGACTAAAAGGAAAAAGCAAATCTCTAGGTGTAACCTCTCAAAAGGTTGTATCTATTGAAAATAGTCCACATCTAAGGACACATGTATTTGAGTCTAAAAAGAACAAATCTTTAAATACCTTTCAGATGAAGAAGAAGAAACAGGTTCTGGTCAATGATCAAACTATCACTGAGAGTGCACATACAGAATCTCAAATTGATGCTCGTCATTTCTTTATTCAAGAAGAGCAGCCAACACTCAATTCTATACTCTAATTCTTTCTCCTTCTCTCCTTAATATTTCTTCTGAAGTAATGAAAATCTAATAATACCATTGGTTTCATATTCTCTGATAGTTCAATCATCAGAGAAGCCAATTCTTGAAGCTAAAATGACTATAGCAGCTCTCAACTCATCAGTGGATAATACAATTGTTCTTTATCAAACATCCACTGATGTAGGACACTTACTAATTATATTTCCTACACCACTTTAGGTCACCTATAACACCAAATTTTATATTTTAAATGAGTTGTGAGAATAGAAAACGGTGAGGAAAAAGAGATTAAAACAAAAAAAATGCAAAGAAAGTGAGTGTGAGAGGCTGACTTGTAAAAGTCAGGCAAAAGGAGAGGGTGTAAGCAAAGATGAGATTCTTGAAGAAAAAAATAGAGAGATTTTCTGCAGGTTCCCTATTTCAACCTCTTTCACACACTACTACCTTTGCAACTCATGTATTCTCTAATCACCATTTTGATCAGACATCAAAGGATATTAAAAGAAGAAAAGATTGTGGATGTTTGGTTGGATGCAAGCAACACAAGATTAGTAGATGATACAACTGCACACCTCATACCAGAATATTTAATCATATAAGGATCAAGTGCAACTATACTCACAAGATGTTTATGAAGTAGTGATTGTGAGAACCCAAAATGTCAATGAAATTTTGATTATGAGATTTATTTTATTTTCTGCATGAAGGTTTATTTCCTTATTGGGTATAAATGATGAAATTATATTTTCTTATAAAAATTCAATGGCAATGTGATGTCCAAAAGATTTTAAATGTATTTTGAAGCTCAAGTATTTAAAAGATTATTACATTCAAGAATTGTCTTGTGAGAGTGTGTGTTCACGCGGGAAAGGGCTCACCAAGTGTGAACAGGTTAGCTACAGTACCCGTTTTTATTTTAAAATCTGACTGCGGAGAGACAGTAGCATTTAATGTGCATCACCTGCATCAGTACCCTAGAGTGGGCTATGATAAACGACCGATGGGCACTAGCAATCGTTGCAACCACTTTTTTTCTCACCCATCATTTCGTTTCCTTTCACAGCCAACGACTTATATCAAATAAATCCAACGGCCCTTGTTGCTCAACAGGTGATAGATATATATATCACGTTGTTATAACCCTAGTCCCACCTTCATAAATTTCAATACAGTATACCACCAAATCCAAGCTTACTCTCAAAACAACTGTCCTTTTTGGAAGAACAACTAGAGCTTTTAACTCTTTCTTGCAGCCAAGGAGGTAAGCGCATTTCATTAAAGTCCTGCTCTATTTCTTACACTTTTGTTCTGTCATGCATATCACGTTTAATACCTTGTTCATTTATTTCCAAAAGTATGATTTGATGCATGTTTTTAACACTCGGAGTTAGTGTCATTTATTTCAAAAAGCTACCCAAGATGAGTATAAAAATGTTGACAACCACCTGGTAGACAAACCTTTAACTACCAAACATTCTTTTGTCGGTAGTTACAACCCCATGCTTGAGTATTCTTCAACCTGAGTTTGAACCCTAAACCGTGTCTAGGAGGGCATGCAAACCATAAGAAATGTTATGTATCACTAAGAATGATGAGTTTTGACCTAAGTATGGATATGGTTAAGAACACCACCCATGGAGGAGTGAGGAAGACACCACTGTATCTGATGAAGGAATTCTTAGTCTCTGATGAAGGAATTCTTAGTCTCCGACAGTATAAGTTAGTCTCCGACAGTATATGTTAGTCTCCGATAAAGGAAGGGTGGTGTTAGTCTCTGATGACATCAGCCTTAGTCTCCGACAGGCTAAGTTTAGTCCTTGATGACGTCATCCGTAGTCTCCGATGAGATAAAGTGAAGTAATTCCCTGAAGCCCAGTTTGTTTTTGAAACTATAAAATATTATTTTCTTAAATTATTTTAAGATGTTTTAATTAATTATTTAACCTCAACAGTTTTTATATCAAATTGAGACATTAAAAAGTTTAAGGACATCACATGTGCATTTTCTCTCATACTTTAACCAAGGTATTAAATTCATCTTGTGATATGTCTATTTTTACAGAATTTTTCACTCACGAGTAAATTGAATTTGATTGAGTGCAAAGGACTGAGGCAAGTATATACATTCAATCTGATGCTTATTTCAATTTAACGCAGTATCATTTGATTCAATATGCTTGTAAGGCTTGATTATATGTTTCAATTGTTTGTATGAATGAGCATGCTATGCTTTAAATTCCGCTAGCATGATATGAATAATAATGCATGGATATAACTGAGCTTTGATTTTTAGCTAATTCTAAATCTTATATCTGTGCAAATAAATGAGAATGATATGTCCCTTAAATAGGTTATGCCACATGGTTGGCTAGAGGAAAGGAAAAGTGTTGATTTGTGCTTCACCTGACCTAGAGGAATTATAAGTGACTACGTATGTTCACACAAGGAGGGATCATGCAGTCATAGTTAGGCCAGCTTTGTACTGTATGGTTAGCAGATCCAACGGGCTTAGCCCCCAATGGATATTTGAAGAAGTGTACACAGGTGCATACCTGTCTTTCTTCAAGAAGGATTACACGTTGCTTATCATCAGTAATCCTAAAGATTCTTCAAAGATTTCCGAGGCATTAGTATTGTTTCAGTGAGCCTCACAAACAGAATTGAACTTCTTTAAATATTTCAAATTATTCCTCTCAATTGTTTATATACTTGTTGGGCGTAAATCGCTCACTCTTGTTGAACTTAAATGTCTTGCAGGACACAATGCAAAGGCTGAACCCTCTGATAAGGGGAAAGCAAAGATGATCGACTACTAAGTTATTTTTTTTATATAATGCTGAGGAAGGAAGGAAGATGTTAGAAGTTGTAATGATCTTGGAATTGTAATTTATAAAGATTAAATAGCTTCCGCTGTAATTGTATTATTTTTGGGTTGTAATAACTCTTTAATATTGCCTTTATCCAGTATTTGTACTATGAATGGATGTATGGTTATCTTTTCCTTCTTTTGACGAAGCCCTAATCCAGTAAGGGATTTTGGGGTCGTCATAGTGATCAACACACAAAACAAAAAACATGAAGCTTCAACACTTCATGATCAATGGTCTTCAAACTAAGCTCAAGAATGTCTTAGAACACACAATTAGTATTCTTACTAATCTTCCTGCAAATTTAAAAGACATTCAAAGAGGGAGAATAGTAAAAATCTAGTTCAAAGGACATTCATGGGCTGAAACATTTCTTCCTACTAGTCAATCTAATCTGGTTATTTCTACCCTTCAACATTAAGATGTTGATGTCAAAAAGGGGGAGATGATCAGGTTAGTAATTCTGATAAAGACAAGGGGAATTGTTAAAGATGTTAGCAGATTAATGGTTGAGCGTTAAGGAACTGCAACAACAAGGCCTATGAAGCCATCACTGTTAAGTTCATGTACAATTGTGTTTTCACATGTTTAATTTCAATTCTAAGTAGTGATGTTATAAGGTTATGTTTTGACATCATCATCAAAACTTTATTTATGCTTATCATTGATAATCATAAATAGGGGGAGATTGTTAGGAATTATAGCATTTGATGATGATGTATAACACTTAGAATTGTTAGAGTTTGTAATTGTACTGAAACTGAAATTGCAGTTGGTTTTGTCCAAGTTATCCCCTGACAGTGTAAACTGTTCATCAGTGGATAATAGACAAACTAGTGGAAGTTATCCTCTGACAATGTAAAATGCACATCAGAAGATAACTCAAAGGATAATTCATCATAGCAATCATAAAAGGATAATCTGCAGTAAATGAAGAGTTCTACAGTAGTAGTTGATGAACTGAGAGTCAAGATTGATGAACTGAACTTGTGCTGAATTGAGATTGAGGATTCAACTTAACTAAACTTTAAGATTGTTGGAGGAACTAAACTTAAACTCTTATCAACAGTTAAACTGCAGCAGTGAATAATTTTGTTCATCAATGGATAACTTCAGTAGTGAATAATGCCATCATCAGATACTAATTTGCAGAATTAGTTCAGAAGTGGATAATGCCATTTTCATGTGTAACACATCATTAGAGGATGTTATCCACTCAAAATACAATGTCTCTTCAAGGAATGATAGTTTGTACTAGCAAATGAAAGCTCAAAATAACTCTTCAACTCACCTGCAGAATTGTACTATCAAAGACTAAGAATTAGCCTATCGGAGACTAAGAATTAGCTATCAGAGACTATTGTTAAAACTGCACAAGAAGTCCCAATATGCATTAGAGACTAAATGACCATCAGAGACTAACTCATTAGGGTCTAAATGGTCATCAAAGGATAAAATATCATCATCAGAGATTGAAGATGACATATAGGATGACATATGGCTGACTGCATCAGTCTACTAACTCAGTTGGGGCTGTGAAATTAAAATAAAGAAAGTGGTTCAATAAGGAGAGATTGACTATTAGAGAAGCTTCAAGAAGATAAGTTATACATATACATAACAAGTGTATAAAGCTACAAGTGTGTAAAATGCGGAGATAACTTATACAAATTTGAAGAGCAAAATAAGGATGTTGGTCCAATAAGAACCAGAGAAGCTAAAAAGAGATAAGTTATACAAATACAGATGTTGCAGAGATAACTTATCCTGAGAATTCCAAAAATAAAATAAGGGGGCTGGTGCAATAAGAAGAGAGTGTGTACCAGAGAAGTTATATAGCAGATTCGCGTGCAAGTAAGGTTATACAAAAGAGAAGTTATGTGACAAAGCTGCAATTACAAAACGAACATTAGATATATTTTTAGAGGTAACTCAAAGAAAAAGCTTAGAGAACAAGGGAGTTGTATTTATATATAGAGACACAGAGAAGCTGAGGTTAAGCATAACTCAAAACATCAAAAAAACATCTTTAAGAAAATATATCTGAAGAACATACATCTCAGAACACATCACAAGGAATAAAATCTGGAGACTGGCACTCGAACAAAGGAATAGATCAATAATAGGTGTCAAGTGGGTCTTTAAAAACAAGTTAGATAAAGCTGGTACAATTAGAAGGAATAAAGAAAAATTGGTGGCAAAGGGTTATTCTCAAGAAGAAGGTATTAACTATGATGAGACCTTTGCACCAGTTGCAAAACTTGAAGGTATAAGGATTTTTCTAGTATATGCAACTTATAGGAACTTCAAGGTGTACCAGATGGATATCAAAAGTGTTTTCTTAAATGGAAAGTTGGAAGAAGATGTCTATGTGGAACAACTTCCCAGTTTTCTTAAACGGTTGAAGCTGAATACATTGCAGTAGGAAGTTGTTGTGCTCAGATCATGTGGATCAAAAATGAACTTCTAGACTATGGTATGACTTTATCCAAAATTCCTATTTATTATGATAATACAAGTGCCATAGCAATAACTAAAAACACAATACAACATTCAAGAACCAAACACATTAACATTAGGTATCACTTCATTAGAGAACATTTTAATGAATGTACCATTGAATTGCATTGGGTTACAACTAATAATGTGAGAACCTAAAATTTCAAATAAGTTTTGTTATTTAATTAACTCTTTTTGTAAATTATTTTATGCATGGAGGTTCAATTTCTTTTTTTTTTTGGAATGAATAATGAAAGTGCGATGGCAATGTGATGTCCAAAATTTAATGATCTAAATTTCCTTTGTAAAATCACCAAAGGAATTTGAATACATTAATCTCAAAATATTGTATGAGATTAATTTAATCAAGCATGAACAAATATTGATGTTATGGAATATGAGTGTGGACGTTAGCAAGTTTCATTCAAAACAATTTGAATGGCTTACGTAAGGGAAATGATCTGTTATGTACGTATGATGTTTGGGTTAATAAGCTGCTTGTGTGTCATTAGTGGATTAAGCGTATGTGCATGAAAGACAGTAGCTGCTTATTACATGTATTAGCTATTAAGAATCTTGATGAGTGGCCATTTTACCGTCCAGATTAACCAATCACTTTATTGTAAGGCTTAATCTCAGCCTACTATAAATACCTCATTCGGAGGTAAAATTTTAATCTCTTTTCTAAAAATTTCTCTTCTAAAGTTTTTCTCTAAACTTACCATCTTCATAAATTTCCAAGTTCTTCTTTCGAGAAATTGTTCTCAGACAAGCTTTAATTTCTCTCTTAAAAACGAAGAGGTAAGAACCTGGTACTCTACTCAGTTTCTTTCGTGCATAGCATCAAAGATTTATTAACCTTGTATGCTAAGTTTTCAAGAAGGAATAAAAGTTTAAAGGAATATATTCCTTTGCATTTACATGTTTTTGAGGCATCCTAGGTTGAGTTTGTTCATGTAAGGCCTTCCATCGAAATGGAGACAAGCTCTAATATTAGTCTCTGATGACGTCAACCTTAGTCTCCGACGGGTTAAGATGGCGTCATTAGTCTCTGATGAGATATTTGTTAGTCTCTGGTGACTAATATGTTAGTCTCTGATAAAATACTTTAGTCTCTGATGAGATAGATGTTACTCTCTGATGAAGGATTTTCTTAGTCTCCGATGAAGGAAATGTTGTTAGTCTCTGATGAAGGAAGCTTAAGTTAGTCCCCGATGACGTCACCCTTAGTCTCCGATGGGGTTAAGATGATGTCATCAGTCCCTGATGAGTTAAAGTTAGTCTCTGACGAGATAACATTAGTCTCTGATGAGTTAATGTTAGTCTCCGATGAGCAAATGTTAGTCTCTGATGATGACGTCAACCTTAGTCCCCGATGGGTTAAGATGACATCATCAGTCTCTTATGAGTTAATTAGTCTTTGATGATGTCATCCTTAGTCTCCGGCAGGCTAAGTTTAGTCCCTGATGACATCATCCGCAATCTCTGATGGGCAAAATATGTTAGTCTCTGATGGCTAAAGATATTAGTCCCCGACGAGTTTGGCGGTGAGTAAATTATTCCCTGACGTAGCAGATCATCCCCTGATGCACAGTCTGTCTTCAAGACTATAAAACATTATTTTCTTAAAATTATTTTATGATGTTATTTATTTAACCTCAACGGTTCTTATGTCAGATTTAAGACAGTAAAAGTCTAAGGACATCACATATGCATTTTCTTTCATAATTCTTATTAAGGTATTAAAATATTATATGCATGATTTATAGAATCTTACACTCGCAAGTAAACTGAATTTGATTGTGTGCAAAGAACCGAGGCGAGTATATACATTCAGTTTGATGCTTATTTTGATTTAACGCAATATCATTTGATTCGATATGCGTGCAAGGCTTTGTTTATACGTTTCAAATGCTCTTGTGAATGAGAATGCTATGCTTTAAATTTTGCTAGCATGATATGAATGATAGTACATGGATATAACTGAGCTTTGATTTATCAGTTATTTTCAATCTTATATTCGTGCTATTAAATGAGAATGAAATGTCCCTTAAATGGGTTATGCCACATGGTTGGCTAGAGGAAAGGAAAGGTGCTGATTTGTTCTTCACCTAACCTAGGGGAATTATAAGTGACTACGTACATTCACACAAGGAGGGGTCATACGGTCACAGTTAGGCCAGCTGTATACCGTATGATTGCAGATCCAACGGGTTTAGCCCCGGGTGGATATTTTGAGGAATTTATACACAGGTGAATACCTGTCTTTCTTCAAGGAGGATTACACGTTGTTTATCATCAATAATCCTAAAGACTCTTCAAAGATTTTCGAGGCATTAGTATTGTTTCACTGAGCCTCATAAACATAATTGAACTTCTATCAACATTTCCAAATATGTTTCTCTAATTTGTTTATATACTTGATGGGCGTAAATCGCTCATTCTTGTTGAACTTAATGTCTTGCAGGGCATAGTCCAAAGGCTGAACCCTCTGACAAGGGGAAAGCAAGGATGTTTGGCTACTGAGTTAGCCGCTGAGGAAGGAAGGAGGATAATTTGAAGTTATGATGTTATGTACTAAAATATAGAAATAGAATAGCTTCCACTGAGAATGTAATATCTTGGGTTGTAATAACTCTTCGTTATTTTCTTATATCAGTATTTATACTATGAATGGATGTGTTGTTATCTTTTCCTTCTTTTGACAAAGCCCTGGTCCAGTAAGGGATTTTGGGGTCATCACAAATAAGCTACTTGCTGACATATTAACCAAACCTTTAGATGAACCTACATTCACTAGGTTAGTCTATGAACTAGGTATGTTGAATTATGCTTCTAACAACTTACTAATCTCTTAAAAAGCAAGTTCTTAGAAAATTGGAAGTTAGAATTTAATTTCTAGGTTGCAGCTTCTCTTCATGGGTAAAAAGTCAGAAGCTAATAATCGTTGAATTGATTGTTAGATAACTTTGGGAATAAACTTGAGCAGAGACTAAAGAATAGAAGTCATGAGATATTACTTCTTATTTGTGTTCAAAATATAGTCTCTGATAGTTCTTTTTTATTAGTCTGACAAGTCAAATTGAATTATCGAAGACTAGCTCAACTTAGTCTCTGAGAGAAATCGAGTATGAGACTAAATTAGTCTCAGATGGTTCTTTTTCAGTAGTCTCCGACAAGTCAAAATTGAACTATTGGAGACTAACATAGTCTCTGACAGTGATCGAGGAAGAGACTAAGATAGTCTCTGATAACTTACTTTAATAAGGATAGGAGAGTAATCAACCATATCCTTAGACTTTGAAAGTCGATCATTATCTATAGCATTGCAAACGTTTTTAAACTCCACTAAAGGCTTAAATCAAATTCAATTGCAACTCTATTTAAATCAAAGTTCTTTCTCTCTAATATCTATGTGATCTAAGGTTTTGGCAAAAAAAATTTCAACTTTTTCACAGGTATCAAGAATGGCGTCCAAGACAGTATGTTTCAAGTTCGACGACTTTGACTTCATCAAAACCAACCATGCTAGAGTCTCTGACAAGAATGAGTTTGAAGCACAATATCAATCATTCCTGAATTTTCTCCAAGCTTTAACTCTGTCTTATGCCATTTAGGAAGCTCTCACTCAGGTCATGGATATTAGCACTATCATGTGGTCCACAACTATAACTTAGGATGAGAATGATGACTCTCCTTTGGTAACCTTTCACTATGATAATGTCTCTAATAATATTACTCATGAAATAGTTAATAACGCTTTAAATTTACATGTTCATGATAACTATGATGCCCCTGCCTCTAATGAGGAAATTTATGCGATGTTCAGAAACCTACATTATGATGAAGAAATTACTTATATAGGTTCAATAACTAGACCTCAGCTTAGACAGGAGTAGTCATTATTTTTCGACATTATCATGAAGGCATTCACTTCTAAATGCATTGGGTATGATGTCATCACTACACTAACACAACAAATTGTATACTGTGTTTTGTATGATAGACACATAAATTTAGGGTTGTTGATTCTAAAGAGCTTAATGGCTAAACTTGAAACTAGTGAGAGATGTAAAATTTATTATGCTAGGTTTTTTATGATGATTGCTAATCATTTAATTCCTAACATAAATATCACTAATATGAAAGTTGTGCCTACGGTGTTGCAGAGTAAGAGAAGCTTCTCTGATGTAAAGAGGAAAGTTGCAAAGGTAAAGGTTCCTATCTCTTATCCTTTTACTATGAGATCACTTCTCATAGTTATACTTCCCAATCTTTATTCTTTGTCTTTGTTTGAGGATCATGAGCAACAAACCAAAAACTCAACTGATCCTGCAACAACATCACAACAACAATCTTCAGCCCCCTCCACAATCTGTCAAAAGACTATGCTTGCAAAAACAAAGAAAGCCACAAAATTATCCATAAAATAAAATAATAAGGGTGGCAGTGAGGTTGAAGGAGGAAAGAAAGTTGAGGTAGCTCCTCAGGGAAAAAAAATATTAATTACCCTTAGCCAAAGGCAATCTATTGCCTCTCAAAAGGCAATGGAGGGACAAAGGGAAAGCAACAGACTGGAAGCATTCTCCAAAAGGATGTTGCCACAGAAGACAGCTCCTAACCAGGAACAATATGTAAAGAGTTTGCACAATACTTTGTACAAGAGAGAGGTAAAGCGAATATGATAGGAGAGTTAAAAGAAAGAGTGACACTAGGAGTGCACACACTGAGTCAACTCTATTTGATGATCCTCAAATTTCAATTCTTGAGGAGCAGCCAATACTCCAATCCACACTTTCTCCTCCTTCTTTTCCTACTCTTGATTCATCAAAACCTGAAGGTATAAATTTTCTTGATGTTTTCCAAGAAGGGCCAACACTCAGGGTAGAATAAACAAAACCATCATAAACTAGTTCTCAAATGAACTGGTCAGAAACTAGTCACCCACCAAAGACTAGTTCTTCACCAAGGACTAATGCTTATATGTCACCAGACTGACACACAAGAACCACTTGTTCAAAGTACAAATGCAATCAGTTCTTAGGCTATGATTCTTCACCTTATGGCTCAATCACTTACCCTAGAGAGAACCCTAACCACATCACTATTAAGGGTACCCCCTCTCCTTGATGTCATGGATACTTCTTCTTTACCTGCTCTTTCTTTAGGACTGGGTGAATTTTTCCAAATGAATGAGGTGGAGAGAATAATTAGTGAGAGTCAGGCTCCTGACCTAGAAAAAGGATAGATAAGTGAAAATACAGAGAGTCAAGCTTTAGTAAGGTTGGAAAAAGGAGAGAAAGAGTATCTGGATGTCCAACTCTAGGAAAAAGAAAAGGGTATGAGCAAGGATGAAATCCATGAAGAAAATAAAAGAGAGAAGTCTATCTTCACAGTAGGTGAATTTCTTAAACTTGTTGTCTGACCATCCTCCATTGAACCTTAATTATCCTTTGCTCCTACTACAAATCAAACAACAGGAGATAATGAGAGAAGCTGTGGCGGCCCTGGAAATCCCCCGACCCGGGCCTTGGGCACTGTCAGCAATTTGGGTGACAACCCCCCAAGGACCCCAAGCTGGAACCCCAGGCTCCGCCAAAAACTACAACACAACAACACCATAGCGACAGATACATTATAGCCAAGCATTAACATTAGTAAAACGAGAAATATATTCTTAGATACATCATGTTCAAATCTTAAAAGTTTACAACCTCTTACAAAACCTCAAAATTCAAGTGAATAGACTGCAGCAAAAACAAAACTTTAGATGGCCCATCTGGCCTTACAATCTAAACATTTCTATGATGACTTCTCATTTCACTTTCCCTCTAAAGGCCATCCATAGGAGAGAGATTAAGAAGCTCTCACTATGTCATTTTCTCTTTTCCTTTATTAGGCGACTCGGCCTTCTTGACATAACCTGTAAAACATTCCATAACATTCCACTTGAGCATTTACGCTAAACAAGCATATATTCATAAGTAGGAAGAACAGATAATTCAAAAGCTTTAATATTCATCGAGATTGAGCGAAGCAATGCCAACACCTCTTGATAAATCAATAAACATGTATCATTTAGGGTTCCCGAGTGATATCAAGGGGTTAACCCACTTTTAAATAAATCTTGATTTGCCCTCTCTTCACCAGATAATGCATCATCTAACCAACATGGTCACTATCTGAGTTCCTTTACAATCAAATTTCATCCCAGTTGGTCAGCCTGGTCGTTTGATTCCATCATATGATATACGTAGTCAACGCAGAAAACATTGGTCTACGAGGGTCTAATTACCGATGCCTCAACCTCTCATTCCCTATCATCATTGGCCAAAATGCCAGGCGAAAGCACTCAACAGCCCCTTTACTACCTATATGGATATACCTTGAAAACATTTTCTTGATATAAAACTTTGGCGTGCTCAGCCAATTAATAGCGGCGACTACCAAAAACATTGGTGTGCTCAACCAATAACTTTTGTATATATATCCATATGGGACATGCTCGGGTGCGCATGCAAATTCACGGCCTGCAACACCCTTGCATCATCTTTTGGTGAGCTAGCGAATTTTAAACAGCTAGCAACCACCCAATAATACATAGCTCAATCATCAACATCTTTTCACGTACATCGAATTAATGATCGTACGTTACTTAATCATAAAAGAAATCATTACCTTGCATAGGCATTAACATCATTCATTTACGTAAATTAAAACAATGATTTTACATAATTAGTAAGAAAGGAAGTGGAATGAGTATATACTTGCCTTGGTCCTTAGCTAGTTTCTAATCTCAAAATACTAGTGCGTGAGAGGTTCTGTAAAATATGATTGTTGGTATAACGTGAGAAATCCATCTTTTGAAAGATAATATAAAACTGTGCATAAACAGGGGATGATCATCAGGGACTAAATTAACCATCAGGGGATTAATCATCCGTCAGGGAATGTCTCATCCATCAGGGGATGGTCTTTGATCCATCAGGGGATGATTTTTCGGCCATCAGGGGATGATCTTTCGGCCATCAGGGAATAGCTTTTGACCATCAGGGGATAATTCACCCGTCAGGGGATAGTCATCAAGGGATGGCCTTATTCTTCGCCAAACTTGTCAGGTGACAAGTTGTTCAGCGCCGAACTCCCTAAGTCATCATTGAACTCATCAGTGGATGATTTCTCCAGCACCAAACTCCTTGGTGGCTAGTTTGTTCAACGCCAAACTCCAAAATTCAATGCCAAACTCTTCGGGAACTAACATTCTTTAGTCATCAGAGACTAACAAATTTCTCATCAGAGACTGATGACGCCATTACAACCCACTAGGGATTAAGGCTGACGTCATCAGAGACTAACATATATCTCATCAGAGACTGATGACGCCATCTCTACCCATCAGAGACTAAAGCTGACGTCATCAGAGACTAACATTATTAGTCATCAAAGACTAATATTATCTCATCAGAGACTAACTTTATCCCATCAGAGACTAATATTAGAACTTGTCTCTGCTACGATGGAAAAACTTTCAAGAACAAGAATGATGCCCAGAATGCATAATCACCCTTTCCATGATGCATAAGCTTCTTTCCATAAACACACAACAACATATTCTTTAAAAGCTTTATTCTTTCCTGAAAACTTAGCACATACAGCTAATACTCTTGGATGCTATGCAAAAAGGAAAAACAGAGGAGAACATAAGATTCTTACCTCTTCACTTGACGGAAGGGATTAAAGTTTGTCTGAAAGTAATTGTTCGAAAGAAAGAACTTGAAATTGTATGAAGATGGTAAGTTTAGATAAGGACTTTAGAAGAGAAAATTTTAGAAAAGAGATTAAAATTTTACCTCCGAATGAGGTATTTATAGAGGTTAAGAACAGTAGGCTAAGATTAAGCTTGGAGTAAAATTATTGGTTAATAAAACGACTACTCATCATAACTCTTTAACAGCTAACAACATAATAAGCAACTGTTGTCACATATGCATATAAGCTTCATCAACTAATGACACATAAGCAACTTATTACAACAAACGTACTTATTAGATCATTTCTCTTACGTAAGCCATTCAAGTTGTTTTGAATGAGAATTTCTAATCTTCACACTTGTATTCCTTTAAGGAATTTACGAACATCACCAATAATATATATACATAAATTACTTGCCCCCATTTCAAACATCCAAAAATCATAACCCTTAGATGGTTCCAAAAATAATATCCAAACATCCAAAATCATAATATTAATTATACAAGTCAATAGGAAATTAATTCCTAATACAAAAATTTATAGACAAACAAATTTCCAAGTTGTCATAGAAGCTCTCAGCTAGGCGATGCAACACTTCAAATGCTAGTTGATATCTCCAATGAAGACTTTGAAGTCTTGTATGGTCTTCAATAGCATCAAGATAGGGTATCAGCACTGAAGACACAAACTACAAGTGAACCTAAGGCTGTAGAGGAAACTGAAGATAATGTGGATGCTTGGCTGGATACAAGCTTCACAAACACATTGGATGAGGCACTTGCACAGCTACGACAAAACTATTTGACCACTTTACGGTCTTATGAAGTTGATCTCACTTCAGGAGAAGTCTATGAGGATTTGATCAAATCTGACAAAAGGAATATAAAGATCCAGCACTTCATGATCAATGGTCTCAAGACTCCACTACAGAATGTCGAAACCAGGATGGAACTGGAAGTAGAAAAGAAGCAACAGTGTTATGAAGGTCACCTTCCCAAGAGGATGCTCAACTCAATCGATATGAAACTTCAAGAGTAGTCCAACACTGAAAAGCGCCTTCAAGCTTTTGAATTTACTGTTCAGTCCATTTTTCTTTCTCAATCCAAACTATCTGATGACATTCAAGGCCTCAAACAACTTATTCTCCCAGTCATCCCTTCTCTGGCTATTTCTTCTCCTCACCCTAAAGATGCTGATGTCAAAAAGGGGGAGAGTAGTCAGGCAAGGAGTGAAGTTCAAGATCAAGGCAGGAGGAAAGTTTTCACCGAGGATACAAGCTTAAATAGCTTGATGGTTGAACTTCAGAAAATTCAAAAAACAAACACCAAGATTGATGCAGCCATCAAGACTAATATTGAAGCTGAAGTTGAAGCTCCTACTACAAAAGTCCCAATTATTAAAAAGTATAAAGGCCAAGGTATCCTGGTTGAAGAACCCAAAAAGAAGAAAATTACTCAACCAGGACAACCTAAGCTTTTGGGAGATGCCATGAAGACTGCTCACTTTCCAACACCAGTAGAGATAATGGTTGATGGGAAAGTAGAGTTATCTATCCTTAAGAGAAAAAACTGGTTGAAGTTGATGCACTATATGCTCAACAACTTCAACGAGAAGAGGAGATGGAAGTAGAAAGGGAGAAAGAAGAAGTAGAAGAAAAAGAAAATGAAGAAGAACAGAAAGTAGCAACAAAGAAATCCATAGCTAGGAAATCTGCTGAAACAAAAGGAATAAAGAGATTGAGCATGTTGAGCATGTTGAGAAGAAAACAAGAAGACAATTAGTAAGAAGTAAAACTCAAACTTCAGAAAGCCAAATTTCAAAAGATCAACAGGATGCCTTAGTGACTGGGATTGAATCTCGAACATCTAAACCTATTCCAAGTGGTCAAACATCTAGGATCCGTATGGCCAACACAACTCAGATCAAAGAAGCTTTCAAGAATAGTGTTGAGGTCATTGATATTGAGAAGAATAAATATGGCAAGGACTATCTCAAGATCACTAAAAAAAATGGAGAGATTCTGCACCTAACTAAGCCAAGTCTAGAGATGAGATCTTTTAAAGATTTGGAGTGGCTACTTGTTGTTACCGAAAGTTCTCAACTAAATTTAGAATTCAGAAGTCAAATCCAGAAGGAACTTAAAAAAATGAAGAAATTATTCAAGCTGGCACAAGTGCAAGTTATTCCCTTTGGATTACTTTATTAGAATTTTCATGGAGATATAGTTTTCTTTAACTATGGCAAGAAAATTAATAAAGAAGCTTGGGTGAACTTGAAGGATTCATTGCCTTACTCAAAGACTCTATTGATGAATGTGAGATTAGGTTTAGGAAGCTACTAGAAGGTAAAGTCAAACAAATCAAAATAAAGGAGCAATAGAAGAGAAGAAACATATAGGAAGCTGAATTTTTTGTTAAAGACTATGAAACCAGACTTAAAGGATTTAAACCTAAGTCTATGTGAAGCTGAATCTTAATATCAAAAATCTTAGTTCAGGTACATTTGTAAAAATACATTCTTTAAAATTTTTATCTCTAAGTTGTTCTTGTAATTTAGACTTTTGACATCATCATCGAACTTGATTTACGTTTATCATATTGATAATCATAAATAGGGAGAGATTGTTAGGTTTTTTAGCATTTGATGATGATGATTATACTTAGAAAACTTAGAAATTCAAATGTACAGTTAGTGCTAGTATATAGTCGTTAAGTTTTTATAGATGATAGTTTACTCTCTGATTGTTGTAATATTATTGTAAGAGAGTAAGTTAAATTGTATTGTAAGAAACTACCAGAACTGCATTAGAGGGTTCAATAAAGTCAAGGATTATGTTTAGTCTATCAGGGACTAACTGTCAAAGATTGAAGATTTATTGAAGTTAGTCAAACTTGTCGAAGACTCTAAGCTTGTTAGAGACTAAAGTTAAGTCTATCGGAGACTACGGCTAAGCCTATCGGAGACTAAGAATTATTCTACCAAAGACTGTTGTTAAAGCCATAAAAAATTAAAGTGAAGATTACTCCTTAATGAAGTGAAGAGTTCTATTTCAAATAGAAGTTGATTTCAACATGGACAAAGAAGTTGTGTTGAAGACGAAATTGGTTAGGAAATATACCATAATTGTTTCTATTGTATAAGGACAACTATTCAGATCATAAATAGGAAAATACTGTTAAATAGGATTAGAAGCTAAATTATCAATTCAAAAGCAGAAGTTGTAATTGAATTTATAGAGATACAAGAAGTTGTATTTATATATTCAGTACAGAATTTGAAACTAACAATCGACTTGTGATTGTTAGAATTTGTATTCAATTGTTAATCAATAAAAGAAATTGTTTTACAGATTTGTCTTGTTCTTTACTTTGTGCAAGTTATATTACTTTAAAGAACACGAATTTGAAAAGGTTGAAAGAACTTGTATTCAATCCCCCTTCTACAAGTTCTAGACTGTCTAACTAGGACAATATTTTGTCTGCTTACCAAATTGGAAAATTCTACATGGTTTTTCATTTTCAAAAGAGGGTAAACCTTTTACCTCTTTTCTCTTGCTTTTATCTTGAGCAGCATATTTCTTTTTGTGTTCCAACAATCAACAAGATAGTGTCTTGATTTCTTCTAGTTATGGCAAAGATCTTTTGATGTATCTCTCTTGTTGCTATTTTTGTTCCTTCTGAAATTTCCATGATCTTTTCTCAAGAATCTTCTAAATTTCCTTGCTAGCATAGCCATATTTTCAACACTGTGAACTGATTTCGAGTCGGAATCTACTACTTGCTTAGAGTGAGTAGCCTTTAAGGTCACTCTGTGAGAACCCAAAAAATAAGATGAATTTCGTTGTATGATTTATTTCATTTTATGATTAATTTCATTTATGAAGGTTTAAATTATTTTCTTTTCCTATTTTATATTGTTTTTATTTTGGGTGTGAATAATAAATTCATATTTTAAAGGAAATCTTATAGCAATGTGATGTCCAAAGTTTTTAAATATATTTTTAAACTCAAACCCTTTAATGATTTTTTTTTATTATGATTATCATATTTCTCTTTACTTATATTCAAGCACTTATCAAGAGTAAGTGTATTTCTCACGTGGGGAAGGTTTTCACGCTACAGTACTCATTTTGAACCAAAGACGGCAATGAGACAAGAACATTAATTGCACTATGTCAGGATTGAGAGCACGTGACCGTCAAACCATCTAATCTACTCCAACAGAACACTGGATTGTTGGTTGTGATTGATGATTGACTGACTTTAGCAGCCGTTGTATCCACCTTTTCTCACCAATCACTTCCTTCTAAAGCTTGTTATTTCCTTTTATAGCCAACGGCTGAAATCTATTTCCAAATAATCTAACCGTTGTTGTTACTTTGCGAGTGAGATATATATATCTCCTGGTTACAATCCTAGCCCCACTTTCATAAATCTTCTATACGGCAATTCACTCTCAAAGAACAACGTACTATCCTTCTCAGCAAACAAACCAAGTTTCTTTTAACTTCTTCTTTGCAGCCCAAAAAGGTGTGAACACTATACTAAAGCTATGTTCCATTCTCGCACCTTTGTTCTATTATGCATGCCATGTTTGTGAGCATACTAGGTTCATTCACTTCCGAAAGTATGACTTAATGCATGCTTTTAACATCTTATATTAATGTCTTTTATTTCAAAAGTTATCCTCTTTAACCACCTAGTAAACAACTTTTAACTACCAAACATTTCTTTTTATCAGTAATGAAAACACCATGCTTGAGTTTTCTTCAACCTGATTCCTTGAGGTGTAGTAGCATCTATGAGTTGTGGTAGACGATAAGAATGTTACTTACTGCAGATGAGATGTTGAGAGTTTCCCTAGTCGTGGTCTTGGTCACCTGGTGAGAACACCACCCATGGAGGAGTGAGGAAGACACCACTGTACCTGAGACAAGTTCTAAACATAGTCTTCGATGAGTTGGAGTTAGTCTCTGACCCTGTAAAATAGTCCCTAGGAGACTCCAAGTTAATCTCTGACAGTGTTTGAGTTAGTCTCTGATGAGATATGTTAGTCTCTGACGAGATAACATTAGTCTCTGATGAGTTAACGTTAGTCTCTGATGAGATGTATTAGTCTCTGACGAGATATGTTAGTCTCTGACAAGATAACATTAGTCTCTGACGAGTTAACATTAGTCTCTGATGAGTTAACGTTAGCCTCTGATGACGTCAGCCCTAGTCTCCAATGGAGGAAAATTTCTTAGTCCCTGATAAGAATATTTCTTAGTCTCCGATGAGTAAATGTTTCCCGAATAGTTTGGCGTTGACTTGTCGAGTTTGGCGCTGAATAACTTTCCTTCGAGGAGTTTGGCGATGGTCGAGGATCATCCCTTGATGGTCGAGGATCATCCCCTGATGCTCGAGGATCATCCCCTGAAGCTCGAAAGTCATCCCCTGACGCGCAGTCATCCCTTGATGGATAAGACTGAAACCCCTGATGATCACTTTTCATGCTTCAATGTTTTTCCACTGATGTTCAGTTTGCCTTGAGAGTATAAAATATTATTTTTCTTAAATTATTTTATGATGTTATTAATTATTTATTAAACCTCAAAGGTTCAAAATGCCAACTTAGACGTTTAAAAGTTCACGAACATTACATGTGCATCTTTTATCATATTTTATTTTTATCAAAAATATAGATTTCTCATGTTATATGCATGTTTTACAGAGTGTTCCACTCACAAGTGATTTGAGTTTGATATTTTTTAGCTAAGGACCAAGGCAAGTATATACTCACTCTATTTTCTTTCAGTTAATACGCATGATCATTCCTTCGATATGCATAATGTATCCAAGATATTTTTATGACAATACTCATGATTAAATTTTCTTCAAAGTTAAGTAACGTACGATCTCTTGATTCGATGTACGTGAAAATGTTGTTCTAGAATCAATCATTCTTTGGGCGGACGTTAGTCATTCAAATTTGCTAACGCGCCAAGGTAAATCATATACGGATATAACAGAACTTAAATTCTTCTTACCCCAAACTTGTAAAGTATATCCGTATACGTAACTAAAGGCTAATGGGTTGCGTTTGCCTGGCACCCTAGGCCTAAGGATAATAGGGAACGGAAACTGAGGCATCGGTGACCGAACCCTCGCAAACTAAAGATTCTGCTTCGACTACGTATGTCATTATGATGAAGTCAAACGATCAAGCTGGTCGGCTGATATGTCGTTTAATGAAGAAATGAAGTCAAATAGTGGTCAAGCCGATCAGGTGATGCACTATTTGATGAAGAGAGGGCAGATGAACGATTCAAGATGTCTTCCAAGTAAAGGGTCAAATCCCTCGTTATCATTCGAGGACCCTAGAAACTATATATGTATTTTTTTTTCTTTGAAGATTTTTCAAAGGTGTGGACATTGTTTCCGTCCAATCTTCACAAACACTTAAACCAAGAAAATTTCTCTCATTTCAAAGCCACCAATACTTGATTATATACTTGCGGGCATAAATCGCTCATGTTGCTATTATATAATGTTTTACAGGTTATGACAAGAAAGCTGAGCCGTCTGCTAAAGGCAAGGAAAGGATGGCATAGCAAACGCTTTCTCATTGCCCTCTTGTGAATTGTTTAGTTTGTAAGGCCTATGTAGGCCCTCATGGACTTCCGCTGTTAGAATTATTTATGGATGAATGTAATAGAGAATACAATTTATTTCTCTTATTTAATGATATGTATGCTTGGATGTTGTTACTGTTCTTTTGTCAATTATTGACGGTGCCTGGAGTCCAGTAAGGGTTTTTTTTTTTGGGGCCATCACACACTCCTTTGTCTTTCCTTCTAGTTTCCAAGGTAGCTTCTGTTTGAGCTATTTCAATTTCATAAGTGAGCAAGTTCTCATATAATTGTTGGAGATCAGTAGTATGTAGGTTCCTTAATTCCTTTACAGTAGTGGTTTTGGGATCCCACTACCTTGGTAAGGTCTTATGAATTTGAGATTTATGTCCTTCTTATCATAGGTCTTTCCAAGAGTTTGAAAATTGTTAAGTAGGATGGTGAATCTTTCATACATGGCAGTAAGATTTTCTTCTCGCTACGTAGTGAACATCCCATATTGATTATAAGCAAGGATTTCTTATTTTCTTTGACTTTTGTTGTGCCTTCATTGAGAACTAATAGGGCATCTCATGCTTCCTTAGCAGATGTATAGTTGAAAACATTTTCAAACATCTCTTCTTCAAATACCATGAAAAGAATGTTCATTGCCTTCTTATTAAATCCTATGAGCTTACTCTCTTCATCAGTTCATTCCTTTCTCAGTTTTGTTATCAATTTGTTTGATTCAGCAGTATTAATTTTCTCTGGTTTGTAAGGCCCGAATTTTGTTACTTCAAATAGTTCCTCATCGATTGCATCCATATATACCTATATTCTCAATTTTCAATTAGTAAATCTAACTTTGTATTTCGATGTTTGGAATATGTTTTCAAATTTATAATTAACATAATATTTATAATATATATTGTTAGGTTCTAAAAGAAATATACTAGAATGGGGGTTGAATAGTATTTTCCCAAAATTTAAAACCTTACTTATAACGTCAACAAATTATAAAACTTTAGCTCAAAAAGATTGTTCTTATATTTTGTAAAGAGCTAGCAACGAAATTTTAGCATATTACCCCTTAGTAAAAACAGGATGGCTTGAGGTAGTAATATCGATAAAGTCTTTTGTTAAAAGATTTTAGTAAGGACTAAGAAAAGTAAGGGTAGAGAGATAAGCAGAGTAAAGAATGAACACTAAAGAAAAAGAGATCAAAAAGATTTTTATAGTGGTTTGGCCTAGCATACTTCACTCTTCCTCTCTTTTACTTGAGAAGGAATCTACTAAAAAACACACAGTTACAAATAACACAAATTTCTTCGTTACACTTGGTCACTAAGAACTTGCTTAGTCACACAGACAAATGAGTAAAGAATGAATTGTTAGTGCAATATAAGCACAAGTGTTTGTAGAAGGGGGGATGAATACAAACACCTAAAACTTTTTCGCACTTTTAAACTTGAAAGTGCTTACTGGAAAACAGTTTTATCTTTCAAGAAAAACTATAGGAAATGAACACACAGATTCAAGTTAAAATAGTTATATTAAAACTTGAGGTTTTTCTGAAAATCTGTATAATCACAAATGTGATTTACAGCTACAAATTCTGCAAATAAAATTCACAGCTTCTCACACTCACTAGCTACTAAAACTTTCTCTGAAAAATTAAATCTCTCAAGAAATATATTTTTGAGCTTCCTAGTGTTGTGTGCTTCTTTGTTTGTTTGATCTGTTGGATAGATTAAATCTCTCTCTATGTGTCTCTTTTGTAATGAGAACTCCTTTGCTTATATGTTGATCAGTTGATGAAATCACGTGCTAGAGACGTGCTGCTTTTTGTCAACTTAGCCGCAAGTATGTCACATCGTAGCCCTATGTGTCAGACTATTGCATGCTTTGTTGCTTCTTTTTCTTCCCCTGATCTGTGAGCATTTAATGCGAGAGAGTTCTCATTGGATCAAAAATAAACTTCAAGAAATATCTTTCCAGTTGATATTTCTTGCTTCTTAAACACGTTACGTTGATTTCCGTGTAAGAACTGATGACGGATGCATGCTGTCATAACGATCCACTGACTGCCATCCCTAATGGACTTTGTTCAGTGCTTCTGGATCCCCTGATGCTTATTGACTGGATCAGGGCTTCAACCTTCACTTGAGTTTCACTCAGTGCTTCTTGATCCTGATGGTTATGACTGACGGCATACACTGATGGCTTCCACTGATGTCATGTTGGTCATTCCCCCTGACGGGTTACCCTGATGTGTTTGCCTGACACTGACATGTCCTGAAGTGTTTCCCTGACGGATTGGTCTGCCCTCATCATACCCTGACAGGTTTCCCTGACGGGTTTCCCTGACGGGTTCCCCTGATGGGTTCCCCCTGATGGGTTCCCCCTGATGGGTTCCCCTGATGGGTTTCCCCTGATAGGTTCCCCCTGATGGATTCCCCAGATGGGTTTCAATCAACGCAACTTTGTTTAGAATTTCTGATGTGCGGAATACTTTGACTGTTTACTAATAGCATCAAACATTCTTCTTCACTTTGTCAAGTCCTTTGAATGTTTCTGTTTTCTGACTTGCCTCGTGAAGTTATTGATCATCCACTGATGAATAAGTTTATCATCAGCGAATGCAAAACTTGTGTTGATCTTAAGGTTTATAAAATACCTCAAGTATTTACAGTTTGCACAATTTATTACATAATCATCATCATCATTTATCTCTAACAATCTCCCTCTATTTATGTTTATCAATTTGATAACCATAAATCCCTAGATGCACTGATGATGATGTCAAAACCAATATTAAATACATGAAAATTTTTTGAATGAATTAATAAAAGAATTTCTGTGCAAGTATTTTCCTATATCTATTACAAGAAGAATGTTGTGATTGGCTATTTGACTTAGAACATGCATCGATTCCTCCAGGTTTAGGCCATCAACTTCTTTGATCCTTATACTTTTCTCCTGCCCATTAGTGGATCTATAGAATAATTTCAATGGACTTTCCAATGCTGTGGGCAGGCACCTTTCATTGTTGATGGCTCTCCTCAGCCTGTCGATTATCCCTCTTAAGTCTTTGTTAGCCTGCGAGGATCTTGGAATCAGATTCAGGACCAGTCCTAATTACTCAGCATCCATTCTCCTGAACCAGTCCATTGCTACATTGAATTCTAACCCACTCTTCAGTTGAACTGTTATTAGTTGATCCCTTCTATTGTTGAACCTGACATCTATGCTTTTTATGGAGAACATAAATGTCAGGTTTTTACGCCTTTCTTCTTTGAGAAATTCAGCTAGAGTGGGTGGACCATATTCTTTGGTAACAAGAGAAGGTGTTTTGTCCTTGGCTTCAAATGACTTCTTTGTAGTGACATTAGGGTCTTAAGTTTTATCTTGATTTTTATCCCCTGATGCACTTTTAGGGTTCTGTAATCTTCTTGGCTGAGGTTTCCTGGAGGTCCTGGGCCTGACACTCTTCTTCTTCTTTGCTTCTTCCTCCTGTTCCTTTGCCATTTCCCTCTCTTCTTCTTCTTGAAGTTGTTGTGCAAAGATTGCATCAGCTTCTACTAACTTTTTATCTTGAGGGTAGACCAGCTCCATTTTCCCATCTATTACAACTTCGACGGGTGTTGGAAAATGGGTTGTCTTCATGGCATCTCCAAGTAGCTTAGACCCTGATTGAATGTAGGATTTCTTCTTGGGTTCTTCAATCAGGATACCCTTGCCTTTATCCTTGGATTTTGGAGCAGGAACAGGAGCAGTCACATCCCCTGATTGTTGATTTGAATTCTCAGCAACATCCACTAACGACTGCTTAGTTGATTTCTCCCCTTTTTTGACAGCATCATCAGTGGGAGTTGAGAGTCGGGAGATGACTTGAAGAACTTGTTGCAGAGTGCCAGCCATGGAATGTTGTAGAGTTTCCATGCTGGTCAGTTGGGAAGTGAAATCAGCTAGCTTCTTGTCAACAGTGTCAGCGTGTTTCTTCATTCTGTTGAGAGTCTGGCTGGTGACTAGGGAGTCGACAACTTGTTGTACACTTTGTATCTTTGAAGAAAAATGTGTATACAATTTTTGATTTTCTATATCTATTGACTGACCAATCATGATCTGTGACTTTAACACTTTGATCAAGATTGGATCAGTAGTTCTAGCTAATTCTTACTTTAGTAACTATACAGTGTCAGACATCTGGTTCTGCTGAAAGTACAAATCAACTCCGATAAACTGGGAAAAATCATTTTGTGAAGCATCATCTTCATCACTTTCAGAGGTAGAAGTAATATTTACAGTATATGTGTTTTCTTTATGTTCTTTATTTACAAGGATCTCATCCTTATCTCTCTCATCCTCTCCTTTTTCTTTGTCGTCTAAGGCATCACTCGTATTCTCTCCTTTTTCTTTGCCTACTACGGCAGTACTCTCTTGCTCTCCTTTTGCCAAAGTCCTCTCAAGGGTTTGACTTTGCCTCTCTGTACTAAGTATTTTCTCAGTCTCACTCAAAATTGTCCTAGAGGGGCTCCTATGGGCGTGGAAATCATCAACTGTGACCAGTTCAAGTGATATATGTACAGATTCTGGTTCCACAATTGTGATAGGAGTAGGAGAAGAAGTAAAGTGTGTATGTATAATTGGAGAAGTGTATGTTTCTATAGAGGAAGTATATCAATTGGGGGTACATAAAGAGTTATAGCTGTAGTATGTACAGTAGAGTCTATGTCCCCTATTTGATCATCAGTGTTTGTATCAAGTAAAAATGAGTCAACCATGTGAGAGTGGTGACTATCAAACACTGTGTCCGAGAGTGTTGGCTCCTCCACGAATTGAGAATGTGGAGAATCTGATTGTATGACACTTAATGTTTGTGTCATTATATCTGAAAAAATTTGAGGAACAGAGAAAGAAGGAAGTGGTGTAGATGGGAGTGTTGGTTGAATCACTGAACGAGGAGGTGATTCATCAAAAGATGTTGTAGAAGAATGCTTATGACTTATGTCGATCTTATTGAGAAGCTTCTGAGCTACAACATCTTGAGTGGTGTGTGCACTCACTGTGGAAGATATCTGCAAGTGGCTCTCAGAGACCATGATGGTAGGTTCATCAGTATCTATGGTCAGTGTATGTGCCTCACTCAGCTGTGTCCCTGGTTGGGGACTATTTTTAATAACTAATTCCTTTTGAGAGGAACTAGTTAGAAATATGTTTAATTCCTTATCAAAAGCAGCATCCTTTTGAGAGGATACTGCCTGGTCAGGCTGTTGGGTAACACTCGTGGCTCCCTTCTTCTTCTTACGCCTGTAGCCAATCACTCTCTCTTCTTGCTCCCCCTTAGTTGTTGTGGTAACTTCACTGGGTTTTCTTTTAATCCCAACATTCTTTTGGGAGACTGTGGGTTGGGTTGTTGAGAGTGGTTGTGAAGAAATTGGTTGTTCTACTTGGGTAGGCAGAGAGGTGGTTGATTTCTCTGCCATAGTAGATGAAGGTGAAGAATGTACAGTTTGAGAAGTAAAAGGTGTAGAATTTACTACCTGTACCATATGCGATGGAAGTGCAAACGATTCGGCTGAAAAAGATTTCTTTATTATTTCTACAAACAGTTTCTTTGTTTGCTTGTATGTCTATACAGGTATATCATTCTCAAAAGAAAAATTAATAATCTAATCTTTAATAATCATGTACAAAAATCTAGCATAATATATTTTAGATTTCCTATTATTAAACTTACCTAATTTATTTACAAGATCATCAAAAATTATTTTACCTATATTTATATTTACATTTCTAATTATTGCAAATGCTATTTTTAAAGTTAAAGAGGTAAGAACCTCAAAGTTAGAACATTTACCTGAGAACACCTTGGTGATGGTGTCAAAGAGATAAGAAATCTCCCTCTTCACGTTCACCCTCTTGAGATCCTTGAACTTTAACACTGCGTTGGGAGCAGCATTATAGCCCAATTCCCTCAAGAAATCCAGCAGATCTGCATCACTGGGTACATCCACCAGATCTTGAGTAGGTAGCCCCAAAACAGAGTTAAGTCTGGAAGGAGTTATTTTCCCTTTCTCAGACGAAACTTTGAATGAAATACCCTTGACCACATCAGGCTTAGTGGTGGAGTACATGAACTTGGCACTGGTCCAAAGTTGTGACAGTGCCTCCCCCGACATTTCTTCATCGATAAATATGGCTTTGCTATACTCAGAGTTGAGCAGATAGTTCATTATCGGTTTAAAGCATTCACTTACCTCATCAATGTCAGAAAAGCCCACATAGTTTGTGGGTGGAACTGTCAAGTTCCTTTGAATTTGTTGTCGTGCCATGGATGCTTTGAAGATTTGAAGTTCTAGGGTTTCTGTAAAGACGAGAGAAAAAAAAACTCGAGCAAATATCAGGTAGTGATTAAATGTTTTGGGGAGTTTCAAAAAGTAGGAGAGATAGAGTATTAATACCCGCCTATTGACGTTTAAAAACTTCTCCTGAAAATACGCTATCAGGGAGTCAGTTCAGTTTTTGTGATGACACGTCAGCAGTGAGAGAAGAACTTAATGATGAGCTGTCATCACTTAACTGACCTTGAAACCCGATGCAGTAATTTTTTTTTTTAAACTTACCTTGATGATTCACTGTATGTACATACCCTGACCCTGATGCATAAGATGGACACCCTAACCCTGACGCACAGGTCGGATACCCTGACCCTGACGAACAAGATCAACACCCTGACCCTGATGCGTCCTTAAGGAAGCCCTGACCCTAATGCATCAGTTAAAACACAAACAAAACAACAAAATGCAAAATATACAAGTATATACATATTTACAATTTGAACATATATAACCACATATCAATTTATTTTATCCAGAACTTATGAAATGAGTTAGAAATACCATAACTCAGGAGTTTGACTCTGACCCTGACTCATAATTCACCATTCCCAGCTCTCCCACAAGATTTGAAAACGTGGCTTCATCAAGAGCTTTGGTGAATATGTCTGCCAGCTGCTGATTTGAAGGTACAAACTGTAGTTCAATATTCCCATTATTAACATGTTCCCTGATAAAATGATATTTGATTTCTATATGTTTGGTTCTGGAATGTTGCACTGAATTTTCAGCAATGGCAATGGCACTTGTGTTATCACACCTTATTGGAATCTTGGAATAGTTCAGACCATAATCCATTAGCTGATTTTTCATCCATAGAATTTGTGCACAACAACTTCCAGCTACAATATATTCAGCTTCAGCAGTAGATGTAGAGATTGAGTGCTGCTTTTTGCTGAACCAAGATACAAGCCTTCCTCCTAGAAATTGACAACTTCCCGTTGTACTCTTTCTGTCAATCCTGCATCCTCCAAAGTCAGCATCAAAATATCCTAGCAATTCAAATCCAGACTCCTTTGGATACCAAAGTCCTAACTCTGTAGTGCCCTTGATATATCTCAAGATCCTTTTCACTGCAATGAGATGAGATTCCTTTAGGTCAGCTTGATATCTTGCACAAAGACATGTTGTAAACATTATGTCTGGCCTGCTTGCTGTCAGATACAGCAATGATCCAATCATTCCCCTGTAAGTCTTCAAATCAACTTTCTTTCCATTCTTATTAGGGTCAATCTTGGTTGTAGTGGCCATAGGTGTCTTTGCTACTTTTGAGTCCTCCATATCAAATTTTTTGAGAAGTTCTTTGGCATATTTTGTCTGATAAATGTAGATTCCATCAGAGACTTGTTTAACTTGCAATCCCAAGAAGTAAGATAACTCACCCATCAAGCTCATTTCATATTTGCTTTGCATGAGTTTGGAGAACTTTTCACACAATCTTGTGTCAATGGATCCAAAAATAATATCATCAACATAAATTTGAACCAAAATCATATGACCTTGGTGTTGTCTATAGAACAAGGTTTTGTCAATGATACCTCTTGAAAATTTGTTTTCCACCAAAAACTTTGACAGTGTGTCATACCAAGCTCTAGGTGCTTGCTTCAGTCCATAAAGTGCCTTTTCCAGTCTGTAGACATGATTTGGAAATTTTAAGCATTCAAACCCTAGAGGTTGTTGGACGTACACCTCCTATTCAGATTTCCCATTTAGAAAAGCACTTTTCACATCCATTTGATATACTTTAAAATTTGAATGTGCCACATAGGCTAAGAAAATTCTTATAGCCTCAAGTCTGGCTACTGGTGCAAAGGTCTCATCAAAGTCAATCCCTTCTTCTTGAAGATATCCTTTTGCAACCAGTCTTGCTTTGTTTCTTACAACAATGCCAGCTTCATCCATCTTATTTCTGAATACACACTTAGTACCAATTATGATCCTATCTTTGGGCTTAGGTACAAGCTTCCATACTTGATTCCTTTCAAATTGATTTAGCTCTTCCTGCATTGCCAAGATCCAGTCTGCATCTTGAACAGCTTTTTCAAACTTCTTTGGCTCAATTTGAGAAAGAAAACAAGCATATAGGCATTCATTAGATGTTGCTTTCCTGGTCCGCACTCTTTTGCTTGGGTCACCAATAATCAAATCTGTTGTGTGACTTCTGGCCCATTTGGGATTAGAGATGTGTCTTGATGAGCTTGCTTGACTATCATCTCCTCCCCCTAAGCCTGTGCTTCCAGCTTCTGAAAACTCTCCCCCTGAACTAGTGGATAATTCAAGGTTCAAGTTATCCCCTGATGGTGCATGTCCTGATGAATGATCCCCTGATGGAGTATCCCCTGATCTGTTGTCCAGGAAATTAACTCTATCTGCTGAAGGGGGTTCTACATTGTTTGGATTGACATCAGGAATGGATAAATTCTCCATTTGACTGCACTCATCGGCTTCATTCTCTTGATAATCAATATCATCTTCATTTTTAAACCTGAGTTCTTCATGAAAACCAGGGTCTTCAAGTCCAGAAATTTCTTGATCATCAAAAGCTACATTTATAGACTCCATCACCACTTGAAGTCTTTTGTTGTAAACCCTGAAGGCCTTGGATGACAGAGAATAACCTAGGAAAATTGCTTCATCAGCTTTTGGATCAAATTTTCCTAAGTTCTCACCAAAATTCCTCAGAATAAAACATTTGCATCCAAAGACATGGAGGAACTTGATGCTTGGTTTTATCCCTGTCATTAGCTCATATGGTGTCTTGTTGTGAGCCTTGTTGATTAGAGATCTATTCTGAGTAAAGCATGCAGTGGAAATTGCTTCAGCCCAAAAATAGGTGGGAATCTTTGCCTCTGCTAGCATTGACCTAGCAACTTCTATCAGGGTTCTATTTTTCCTTTCCACTACACCATTCTGTTGAGGAGTCCTTGGAGCAGAAAATGTATGATTTATGCCTTTCTCCACACAAAATCCCTCAACAACTGCATTCTTGAATTCAGTTCCATTATCTGTTCTCAACATTCTAACCACTGACCCTGATTCTGTTTCCACCTTCTTGATATGGTCAATAATTTGTTGAGATACTTCTGATTTAGCATGTTGAAACTTTACCCAAGTGTATCTGGTGTAGTCATCCACAATGACCATTGCAAATCTTTTCTTTGACACTAACATAATGTTGACAGGGCCAAAGAGATCCATATGTAACAATTGAATTGGATCTTTGATCATGGTGGCTTCCTTGCTGACAAAGGATGATTTCCTTTGCTTCCCTTGTTGACATGCTGAACATAATCCTTCTTGGATAAACTCCATTTGGGGTAGTCCAGTTACCAACTCTCTCTTCACTAGATCATTAATTGACTTGAAGTTCAGGTGAGAGAGCTTCTTGTGCCATAGCCTACTTTCATCAGGAAATGCCTTGCTGTAGAAACATGATTCTCCATTTACTGAATTAAAATCAGCAACATAGACATCTTCTTTTCTTATCCCTTATAAAACTAGCTTCCCGTCACTTTCATTTGGGATAAGGCACTGATCTCCTTTAAAGGAAGTGATGAATCCTTTGTCACTTAGTTGACTTATGCTTAGCAAATTGTGCTTAAGCCCATCAACCAGTGCTACATTTTCAAATGAGACATTCCCATTTGCTGCTTTGCCATAACCAAGAGTTAGTCCTTTGCTGTTATCACCAAATGAAATTACTGGACCAGCCTTTTCTTGGAATTCTGTGAGCAGGGCTTTGTTTCCTATCATGTGCCTTGAGCAGCCACTATCTAGAAACCAGATTTGACTGCTTTTGACCTTTCCCTGCACACAAGAAAACATTTAAATTGTTTTTGGTACCCAATTTGTTTTGGGTCCTCTAGGTTTAGTCACAGTAATAGGTACTACAGCTTTTTCTTTATTGGTGACTTTTGGTTTTGGCAAATTTAAAACTTTCTCCCTTTTAGGAGCTTCAATGTATGCTTTTGATTTCTCAACAGTTATCTTGCCTTTATCCTTGGAGGAGCAGGCTTTAACAGTTGGTAAATCATCAGCATACAAAATTGTGTCAGTCAAAATTTGTGATTTTTCTTTGCATTGAAAAGATAAATGATTACAGTTACCACAATTCTAGCACACTTTTCTAGGGGCTTCATGAATGGAAGAATAATTGCTAGTTTTCTTAAAACCTAGCTTACCATTTTTATTCTTCTTGCTTTTCCCTGACAGGCCTTTTTCCCTTGACGGGCTACTATGGCCTGATGTACTCTTTCCCCCTGACGACTGTGTATCCACTGATGCACAGTCTAGTTCTTTCATAACTGGAGGGTTGAGTGTTTTGGCAAGGATAATTTTCTTGCCTCTCCCACCACTAGTGGAAGCTTCATTCACTGGGAAGACATTCCCAGATTCTAGCTTTGCTGCTGCCTTAACAAACTTGATAGTTTGAGATGGCCTTTTTCCAAAGCTAGCTGCCATCTCAACCTCAATGGGAGGTTGCTGCACATGAGTCTCTTCATAGCCCAAACCAGATTTTGGATCAGATTTCTGACTTTTCAAACGATCCTCCAGTTTCCTGCTAGACTCATTCCATCTCTTAATGACTTTCCTTTCTTGACTAAGAAGGTTCGAGGTCCATTCCTCTCTTTTGATAGCACATTCAAGAAGATTTTTAGTCCTTGAGAGTTCTTTTTCAAGACTCTCAAGTCTGGAGTTTCTGATTCTAAAAGAGTGTTCCTAGCAGATAACTGTTCATTTATTTTCTGCACTCTCTCAATTTCAGCTACAGCACTCCTCAGGGTGTCATAGGGATCCTTTATCTCACAAGCCATTTCCTTAACAGTTTTAACACAATCAGTTTTAGACATGTTAGAGGAAATTTCGAGGCTTACGTG